>CM074440.1:29641182-29976182 GCA_037101425.1 Elopichthys bambusa | reverse complement strand
ACGATCTCTAGTATCACCGGCCAGCTCCTCACCTGAAGCCTGGACCTCCATGATGTACTGGTGGAGATCCTGTCCCTGCTGTATGACCTCATAGGTCATGTTGTTCATGGCAAGCTTGCGCTCAGTGTGTCTGTGTAGTCTTTGCTCAGCCAGCGTGAGTTCCTCTGTGTTGAAATCAGAAGCCTGTCGCATCAGATCTTGTTTCCATGCGTCCAGCTCACCCATCACCTAAGGAACAGATGGTATTTATTACCAGTTTACACTCATATTCATAAAACAATAAACAATATCTGTTCAGTATAATGAAAAAGTGTGTGAAAAGCACAATTAAATTATCATTTATGTCCAATATGATTTATGTTGTGTGAGAAATAGATAGTCATTTTCAGAAGCTGATATATATATATAATTAAAATTTCAGTTTATTTATAAAGCACAGTTAAAAACAACTACCATTGACCAATGTTCTGTACAGAAATAAACAACAACCATTAAATAAAATCCAGACAAAGACAAATTCATGAGTAAATAACAAAGCATAGAATAAGTCAGATTTAAATCATAAGTTATAAGCCAGATCAAATAAAAATGATTTTAACTTTGACTTAAAAATTGATAATGTGGTAGCAGTTCTAATTTGAATAGATAGGCTGTTCCAAAGTCTCTGAGTGTCTATGGCAAATGCCCGATCGCCCCTAGACTTTAGTCTGGTTTTAGGGACCAGTAAGAGCCTCTGATTGGCAGACCTAAGAGCTCTCTCTGGTTGATGGTCTTTCAACAGGTCAGAGAGGTACTTGTCACGATCACCTGCAGCACTACACCACCCAGAATCCATCCTGGTCTACCACCTGCACTCGTTCTTCAATCACCACCAGCTGTCTTCTATTACCTCATCACCCTAGCACCAGATATATGTTCCTCTGTTCCTATTAACCTCCGGGGGGTTAATAAAGGCCTTCTGAAGCAAAGTGATGCGTTTGTGTAAAAAAAAAAAAAACAAGTTATATTTAACAAGTTATGAAGTAAAATATCTAGCTTCCGTCAAACCGCCTTCCATATTCAAGTTACGAAGAAAGTGTAAACTAGCGTTGCGTCTTTCTTCATAACTTGAATATGGAAGGCGGTTTGACGGAAGCTAGATATTTTACTTCATAACTTGTTAAATATGGATTTTTTTTACACAATCACTTCATCACTTACTTACGCATCACTTCAGAATAACTGACTTTAGAAGGCCTTTATTAACCCCCCGGAGCCGTGTGGAGTACATGTTTATGATGGACGGATGTGGATGGAAGCACTTTCTTCAGCTCATACTTGTGACCCCTGTTCACTGCCATTATAAAGCTTGGATGCATCAGGATATTTATTAAAATATCTCTGATTGTGTTCATCAGAAAGAAGAAAGTCATATACACCTATGGCTTGAGGGTAGGGTTGGGAATCGTGAGAAATTTTCCAGTTCCGGTTCCGATTCCGGTTCTGCCTAACGATTCCGGTTCCGGTTCCATTAAAATAATTAAACAACTAATAAAAAATAGTAGCAAGGGAAAAATGCACAATACTCGACTCAAACAGTCCTTTTTGTGTTTATTATTCTTGTAAAATGAATTTAACAGACTGTTAATCTCAACAAATTCGCTAACACTTTACAATAAGGTTCATTAGTTAACATAAGTTAACTATATTAACGTGAACTAATAATGAACTGCATTTCTACAGCATTTATTAATCTTTATTAATGTTCATTTTTAAAAAATCGAGAGTTTTATTTGTTAACATTAGTTAATGCACTGTGAAGTAACATGAACAAACTATGAACGGCTGTATTTTTATTAACTAACATTAACAAATACAGTAACAAATGTGTTGCTCATGGTTAGTTCATAAACGAACCTTATTGTAAAGTGTTACCACAAATTAGATAAGATGCTTGAACACACATGTTGGATTCATAAAGACTTGTTTCTAATAGAATGATTCAGTGATAGACACATTTTTAACAGTAAATGTGTTGCCACCTAGTGACGTAACAATGTAATCGATACAGTCGTTATTTGAAGTCCAGTTACTTTCAGAAGGTAATTTATTATACATAAACATCAGCGTTTCTATCTCAATAATAAACTTTTGTATACTTCTGTTATAACTGTCACACAGAAATAATGATACTGTGCGTTTGAAAAGATTGTTTGTGAAGCTGTTTATATCTAAACATGACAACTCTCTTTAGATCAGCGGCAGCGTGAACACAGATCTGAATCTCGCGATTTTATTCTTGTCAAATGTTTAATATACACGGGTGAATCGTTGTCATTTAGGAATTAGATCATGTGGGTGATCGAGAACGCGGTCATTTAAAGATTAATCGTGCAGCTTTGGGCACTCTCTCTCTCTCTCTGCATTGAAATCTGACGTATATGAGTAGCGCAAGGGCTTTTCAGTGCATTCATTGCTATAATATTCATGATGTGAGATCTCTATTAAAGGATACGCTCCCCACACTTCGCCCACCCATCACACCAGAACCGTTTTTGGAACCAAAACTTAGAAATCATCTAAGTTCATGTGTTTTGGAGGAGGCGTGGCTTTGGACGTCGATTTGCAGGGAGGGTGAGATTGTATGTTTCAGTTCTAGCAGGCTAACGTTAGCATTTCCCAGATCACCTACTGCACCTTTAAAACTGAATATATAAATATGAAATAAAAACCTATTAACATATGAATAAACACTGTAATACTATATTGTATATATAGCAAAATAACATTGCTCAGAAGGCAAAGATTATCAGTGGATAAAAACTTAAATGTTGGTTTGTCAGTCACACAAAGCATGCATGGCTTCAGAAGACAAAAGTGAAGACAGAAGAATACAGTGTATGAGTCATATGGACCATGTCGTGATACTGTAATGGTGCATTGTCAGCCCTAGTCTTCATTTGCTTTCATTATATTGAAAGGAGTAGGCACGATATTCTCCAAAAATTCACCTTTGTTGTTTCACAGAAGAAAGTAAGCCAATCAAGTATGGAACAGCATGTGGGTGAGTAAATGATGGCAGAATTTTGGGGTGAACTATAAGATATATAGTTATAACAACACTCCTAAATCAAAAAACGGATTTACAAATTAAAACTAATTTTACATAATACACAAACATATAGACATGCAAATGGGTTCAGGCCATCAAACACACATTCACACACCTCCAGGGCGTACTGTTCAAAGATACGGAGCTGCAGGAAGATGTCCAGTTTGATCCTGCGCTCATGAAAAAGCTCCTCCATATGAGCCTGAGCCTCATCCAACTGCTGTAGAACACCCTCGATATGAGCCACGGAGCTGGCATGAGGAAGCTTATTACAGGCCAACGCAGAGTCTCTGTTTGAGCACACACAAACACACGCCAACACATACAAGAGCAAATCAATATCAGTAGAGGGCATGTTAATCCAGAACCAGTATATACCAGCATCCCATCACATGTATGAACATGCCCAAAAGTAATCTAAAAAGAATTAGGTTACACTTTATTTCGATGGTCCGCTAGACATCGACTTTGTAACTACATGTCAACTAACTCTCATTAGAGTATTAGTAGACTGTTAGGTTAGGTTTTTTGGGTGTTTGGGTTCAGGTTAGTAGAATAAGCTGACATGTAGTTGCAAAGTTACTTATAGTCAGTAGAATGTCTGTTGGGGGACCTTTTAAATAAAGTGGTAGCAGACAGTCTACTAATACTCTAATGAGGGTTTGTTGACATGTAGTTACTATAAGTTACTTATAATTAGCAGAATGTCTAAAGTGGACCATCAAAATGAACATTTTGTTACCGAATATCATTAATATTGATTGTTAGGGCTGTAGCCTATGGTTACCAGATTTGGTCCTGAGAGCTCTTGTGCTAAATCCTGTACTTCACAACTTTGTTACTTTTTCAAGGTATGTTACTTTTATGCAAGTATCATGTTGAGAATAATTTTGGTAACGTCTGGAATGGAAAATGTGAAAAGAGTTGGGTTATGATGAAATGCTGTACAATAGGAGCGTGTTGTCAAACTCACCGCAGATGCTGAATAAGCTCCTCCCCCTCTTTGATGACATTGAGTGTGGCATCCAGCGTGCTGCTCTGCTGCTGCTGAAACTGTCTGATCAGCTCCTGAACAGCATCCACTGACTCAGAGTTCACTACTGGCTCTACAAGACTCTTCTGCAAGTCCTCCATCCATGACCACAGCTAAAGATAAATAGACAGATAGATTGATAGATAGTCAGACAGATAGTTCTACTGTATGTTCTGGGAAATTGTTAGAATGTTTCTACATCGTTGATAGGTGATTGTCAGGGTGTTGCTAGGCAGTAGTTTGGTTATTAGGTTACAGGTTACGAGGGCGCATTCTGGGTAGTTGCTATGGCATTGTTAGGAGGTTGCAAGGGTGTTGCTAGGTGATTGTTCTAGATATTTTGCCTAGCAACTGCCCACAACACCACAAGAACTGCCTATCAACACCCTTGCAACCACCTAGTACACTCTAGTAACAGAGTAACTAGGGTGTTGCTAGAGTGTTCTAGGTGGACGCAGGGGTGTTGCTAGGCAGTTGTTACAGTGTTGTGGGTTGTTGCTAGGGAGTTGCTAGGTTGTTCTGGATACTTTGTCTAGCAACCACCCACAACACCATAACAACTGCCTAGCAACACCCTTGCAACCACCTAGAACACTCGTGCATCAGAGTGACTAGGGTGTTGCTAGAGTGTTCTAGGTGGATGCAGGGGTGTTGCTAGGCAGTTGTTACAGTGTTGTGGGTTGTTGCTAGGTGGTTGCATTAGTGGTAGCCTCCCTGTGGCAGGCAGGTGGTTGGTAGGCAATTGTTCTAGGTGTTTATTAGCGCACTTTGGGGGTTGTTAAGGTGTTTCTAGGTAATTGTAGGTGGCTGTTGCTAAGGTGTTCTGGGTTAATTCTGGAATGTTGCTAGAGCATTGTAAGCCGGTTTCTCTATTCCTTTACAGTCAGAAATATTGCTCTCATAAGAAGTTATTGAAATAAGATCTCAGTCAGTATGTTGGCTTTGTCCATTCAGTTTTGTTCTTAAAGGGGACCTATTATGCAAAATTCACGTTTGCATGGTGTTTGGACATAAATGTGTGTTGGCAGTGTGTGTACACAACCACCCTGTATAAAAAAGGCCATAAAAGGTGTTTTTTTGTGTGTGTTGTATGTTGTATGTATGTTGATGATAATGCAAGGGAGAGAGAGAGAGTTTATGGATCATATTTTAATGCACACTTGCACTGTGTTTTATTATGCTCTTACAGTGATTTTCCAGAGTGAAAACAGACACTTCATCTTTTGTGTGAAGTACAATAAATGTTATAAAACTCATCGGTAAACTGGCTTGTACTAATATAGTGGATAAAAACAAGAAGACAATATAAGTTATAACCGTAATTAAACTAAACTATACCTGTTCTATCTCCATGCAGCATATATTCGCAGTTTCTGACATTATAGTGCGTCCTGACCGAATCCTGACAGGGGAGAACGAGCTCTTAAAGCTCCGCCCTCTTAGGCCTAGCACAGCAGCTCATTTGCATTTATAGAGCACACATTGAAACGGCGCATTTTTGCTCAACCCCAAAAAGTGGCAGTTTTAACATGCTATAAAAAATTATCTGTAGGGTATTTTGAGCTAAAACTTCACATACACACTCTTGGGACATCAGAGACTTATTTTACATCTTGTAAAAGGGGGCATAATGGTCCCCTTTAATTAGTGCAGTCAGTCAGTAAGTGGAGTTGAGAGCTACTAACAAAAGCTCTCACGCATGAACAGAGATCAGTCACAACTAGCTTTTTGGGAAGCACTGTTAAGTGTGTGTGCGTGCACTACCTCTTTAGTGTGGGTGTGAAAAGACACTGAGATATCCAGCAGCAGTTTCCTCTGCTCCACCCTCCGTACAAACTCCTGAACTCTGACCTCCAGGTGATGGGCGGCAGCGTAAATCTCTTCTGGATCACACTCTCCCGTCTGAGCCAGCTGCTCCGCTGCTTCCAAGAGCTTATCCGCATTAGTATAAGTGTTCTGGAGTGAAAGAAAGAGAGAGAGTGAGAGAGAGAGAGAAGTACATTAAAAACATCTTCTATGAATATTAACAGGAAACTCAATAGTATGATGAATGATATCACTGCTACTGGTTATTTGCTCCTTTCCCATCAGGCAAAAAATACACAACATAAACTGAGTGGGTTCTAACCTGTGCCACCTCCTGAAAGTCATCGTGTCGTTTTTGTAGCGCTCGTGCTCTGTGTACAGACTTCCCAACTCCTGTATGTTTACTGAGGAATGCCTCTCCATGGTTTTCAATCCAGTCCAAGACCTAAGTGCGTGCACACACACACACACACACACACACAGTGTAATTTATTCTAATTAAGTCAAAAAGCACTCTTAAGGTTAACTAACTGCATTTAATATAAAATTAAACTATAATACAATTTCACTGATTTCATTTCATTTTCAAATAACATGCAATTAAGGTGTTCGAAAACATTACATTCAGTTCTCACTTAAGTATTTTCATTCAAGTATATTATTTCTGTAATAAGTATGCTATAGCATACTTCTTTTTCACATGAGTTGCCTAATTTGTAATGTTTCTTTCCTATAGAAACATTTTACACATCCTAATAGCAAGTCAGAGCTTAAATAGTTGGTTGTAAAGAGGCCCAGTGGATTTATTGAAAAGGTTCAACAAACTTCATCAGTAAGAAGTCAAAGTTCTTTAGTTCACTGCACAAGCTCAATGCTCGAGTAGGCCTCATTTCTGTCTAAAGAGACCCTGGAAAGGATCCAGTCACATCAAAGAAACAACACAGTCCTGACAGAGAACCGGTGAAGGTACAACAAAAAGCCCCTGAAGGCGACAGCCACAGGAAGTGGAGTGTATTGTTGGAGGAATTGACTAAAGGCCAAGCACAATACTGCCGTCCCTCGAGGACGCTGAGGCAATCTCAGTCAACTCTATGAGTCAGAGTCTGTGTCACTTCCTTGTCACTTCCTCTAATACTCTGTGCAGTTGATATTTGTTCTGCCGTAGGAGAAACATCATTACATGTATAGATCTAAAAACAGCTACTGAAAGGTTGAGAGTTTAGGGTCGAATTTGTCAGATGATGAATTATGTGGGTATAGTGTATGTTTGTGTGTTGCATGCATTTGAGTGCATGCATATCTGAGTGATTTGTATAGTGCATGTGTGCATTTGTGTGTTGTCATGCACATATATACCTGCTGCACGTCTTGTTGAAACACACACAGCTGAAGTCTCTGGTGCAGCCGAAGCTTGCGATGTTGCAGGAGACCCTCCAGTCTGCGATACTGATGAACTACCTCATGGACCACCTCCAGAACCCCTCTCACCGCCTGACTATAATCGGCCCCCGCCGTCAGAGACCCTGAGTCAGCGGGGGGCTGAGGCCTCTGCAACACATCCAGTAGGGTCTTTCCTTTCTGACTGACCTGCAAAACGAAATATAACATTCATTACTTTGTATTTAATTACTTTATTACTTTTTTGTGTATTTGTGTTTTAAAGTACTGATTACTAGATTACGTACCATAATATCCTACTTTTTTGCTCCTCTACCTTTTTTCATAAAATATTATTATGATTTCAAACCTGATGAAATTGTGTCTCTGAGATATATTAGACATGTTCGGTTCATTCAGTGAAGTCTGATGCGATTGCTCTGTTAGTGCGGTTCATTTGATTATGTGTGAAGGCTGCCATCCCAACCCTGGTGTGCACCAAACAAGCAGACCGAGACCCCTGAAAAGCTAGGTCTGCTTTCAAACGAACTCTGGTTCAGTTCAAATGAAATATGAACGCAACACGGATCAAAGCCATGTAAACGAACCAAAAACAGAACAAACATGCGACCCTAAAAAGGACAGAATGCTGAAGCATACTTGTATTTTCTCATTATAGTCCTGATGTTGCCCATCATAGCTTGGTACGGGCATCAGAACCGCATCTCCTCGCAGCAGATCTTCATTTGTGTGAGTTTTGACTCTTTTGACATTTCATATACCATCATATGTACTGTACGCACATACAGCGAGCGCACTTAGCCCAGCACACAGCATTGTTTTGGATGTTCAACAAGTTCCGTTGCAAAATACACGCCATAAAAATTTTTTTTCGTATCTTTAGATTCGGTGTTAAAAATGACAGTGTGAACGCTAAGCGAACCAGGACTAAATGTATCTTTTTTTTTTTTTTTTAACGGACCAAAAGAACCAAGAGAACTGAACTACAAGTGTGAACACACCCTTATTTACAACTTCGAAAAATCATTTTTTACAGTGAATATATGCCCACTTGTATCACTGTCTATACGGGAGGCTACTTTATGTAACAACTGTAAATAATGTAAAAATACTAATGCACTAATACACTAATGCATCTTTTCCACTGCCTTAGCAATTTCAAAAGAACTGCTACTGCCCAGATCCACAACATTGTACCAACCAACTTGCCCACAAACAAAGCATTGACACATCTCATATTTAAAAAGTGTACTAAAAAGAGCAGCTTCTGAAATGCTCACCTCTGTATATGCTGTGGTGACCTGCTCGTACAGATTCTGGTGGTTGTGAATGGCCATCTCAAGTTCTTGTGTCGCCGTTGGCAATCCGCCCTCACCACATGACTTCACCCATCCCTCCATGCTGGACAGAAACTAAGAACAGCACAGAGAGAGAGAGAACGCGCTCCTAAACTTAACAGTTTAAAAGGTACATGTAATAAAACCAGAGAGGACAGAGGTGTACAGTTATACACACTCATTAAAAACAAGCTCAGACATAATTAAACAAACTTGCTGAGGATCATACAAACTGGGGTCATAAATCAAAAAGGCATGAAGAAGCTATGTGTGCACATTTAGACAAAGGAGTTATTAATGAAGAAACAGGCTGAAGCTGACAGAGGTAAGTACAGTTGCACATAGAGGAAATCGGGAATTAGTATTACATAAAAAAAGAATCAAATAAATCAAGAGACTGAAAGCAACTTGCACAGGCATATCTTAAAGGGATGAAATTCTGTCATCATTTACTCACACTCATGTAGTTCCAAACCTGGATGAATTTAGTAACCAGTAACCAAACAGATCTCATTTACTACCATAGTAGGAAAAATAAATACTATGGTAGTCAATGGTGGGTGAGATCTGTTCGGTTACTGACACTCTTCCAAATATCATCCTTTGTGTTCAGCAGAACAAATAAACTAATACAGGTTTGGAACTACTTGAGGGTGAGCAAATGATGACAGAATTTTTGGGTGAACTATTCCTTTAAGATATGCCTGTGCAATTTGCTTTCAGTTAAAACAGCTCAAACATGCCTAAAAGGTAAAGGTTTAAAATTGAAATGATGCATCACAATGCATCGATCTGGAAATAAAAAATGAATGCATTTATTACAATCATTCACACTGATTAAAATACTTTACCTGATTTTATGAAGCATACCAAAATAACCAAAATCAACCTGAATCAAATCAAATTGAGACCAAATTTCAGATTTCACAATGCATAGCATTGTTTGATAAAGAAGAAGAATTTGCACTGTTGTCATAGAAAATTTTTGCTCATACTGTAAAATAAAATGAAATATTATGTAATATAATTAATAATAATAATAAATTAATTGTTCTAAATGAGTAACATTAAAACAGTAAAAATTTAAATGGCCACCTGTCACAAAAAAAAAATCATACTTATAAACTAAAAACTTTTCATTCAATGAAAAAGGACCCATATATGCAAAAGATTTTAGAATATTTTTTAATTATAAATTTTGATTGCTCTTTTAAAATAATACAGGCTGACAACACTCACATTGCAAAGCTCGGTTCCTAATCCACCCAGTCCAAGAATAGAAAATAATTAGCACAATAAATGACTGATTCATTAAGGTGCATTTTTACTCATTTCAAAAGCAAAAAGGATTGTTTATTAAAAATGATAATTTGGAAATGTCACTAATGTCAACTAATCAGGAGCTGCAACAATTTTTACTTCAAGAATTTCAACGCTAATGAAAATGGTTATGTAAACCAAAATTATTACTATTTTGTTGCAAGAAACAATACATGTTTTTTACATGTAATTTTTTAGCGATGAAAAAAAAAAGAGTTCAAAATATGGTCCTTTATAAATGATCACCACTCAACATTAAAAAACTGTATTAAAGTGCCCCTATTACGCTTTTTTAAATATTACCTTTCATGCAATATCTAATATAAATGTTTGTGAATGTAAAAGGTTGCTGAAACGAGATGTCAGCAATTCCAGTCTCACTTCCTGTTACAAACCTATGTAACAATGTAACAAATTTGCATAATGCCAGCCTATGGTCTTTATTGACTGCCCACAAATAATGTCTACTTTGACCTGCCCTCAAACTCTGTAGTTGTAGCTGAGGCCTAGAAGAGTTTGGTTCGTGTTGTTGACATGTCGAGAAAATTTGGTTTTCTGTGCTGTGAACCCATTCATTGAGTTTCTGACACTCACTGTATGCGGTAGACCAATCACAACAGACTGGGCTGTCTGACCAATCAGAGCAGAGCAGGCTCTCAGAGAGGAGGCTTTGAGAGTCTGAATTTTCAAACTAACTGTTTTAGATTCTTTGAGAAATGAGATGATGTGCAGTGTATATTATGAGAAAATAGTTTTTTGACCTTGAATGCATGTAAACCTATTGTAGGAAACCTGTAAAACAACATTAGGAACCTTTAAAATAGCATAATAGGGGCACTTTAAAACTGGATAAGGGCATATCTAAAAATCTAAAATCTGATTTTGATAAATTTATTCTTAAAAACAATAAGCGACCAAACAGCCCAGTTATTACCTGTTCAGATGTTTGGTGGAACACAGAAGACATGGCCAAGATGGCACTGCGCTCCTCCAGTGCTGAGGCAAAGCTCTTCCAGTCCTGATCCAGCTGACCAGAGATCTGCTGTATCTGAGGGGCAGCATAATGACCCGCCTCACAGAGCCGTGTCGCCACCGAGACGATGCGCGAGATATTCACATATGCGTTCTAAAAAGGGAGACAGGATGTCAGAGAATGATACCGTTACATTAGTAACAAGAAGACACAAAGGCTGTCTCGTGTTGTTTAGTAAGTGTGTATCAAGGCTATTTTCTTGTAACAGTTCCCAGTCGTACCATAGAGTTCATGGCAAAGTGGTCATGCTGGGTCTGTAGATCTGCTGCATGCTGGTAGCTCACGCCAATGTCTGTGTGTGTCTGCAGGAACAGCTCTTTATTGTGTCCGATCCATTCAAACATCTGAAAGAGAGAGAAATACTGCATTCGCAGACAGTCTGGAAAAAAAACTCTTCAAATGTGTTTAGACACACAGAAAGTAGCAAACTATGACCACAGGCTGAAGATCATCATACTGGACCAATCAAGAAGCATATTTCTGGATAAATATTTACAAAGTACCAGGCAAATTTGCTTAACAGTCGTTCTAGGGCTTTGGGTGATTTAACTCCCTGTTAGTGTTCCAGTGATCTACACATGAACCTTAATATACACAGATTTTCTCTTTGGCTGCTTTACAAGCAATAGCCCTTAGTGTTCTGGCTCTTGTGGAGCACAGATGGGCTCAGTCAGCAGGACCGGGGAGTGTGAGACTGCCTCTCCGTTTGGGCTTAAACGGAACACAAGGCCTCCCGCGGACATCAGGCCACAGAAGGGAGTACAGTGAACATTCCATTACCATTACCATCATTTATTATTTACACTTTCATATGACCTTCACCTATATTACTCTAAATGTTAGTGGTATTTACCTGTGCAATATATATATATATATATATATATATATATATATATATGCGAGTATGTCCCTGAGGGAACAAATTAGTGCAATGTGGCAACGATGTCATGGTAATTAATTCTATTTTTTGTTCCACATGTTATGAGCAGGGTTCCATATTTATAAATCTGTTGTCAACAAAAGAGAAGCTGTTTTGGGTCTCCCTGCATTTTTCCGCCAAAATAAAAGCTCTATGGTTTAATGTCTGGAAGCAAGGAAATTAAGATATAAATATTAATCTTAATTTCTTTGCTTCCAGACATTAAACCATAGAAATTAAGATAAAAATTAATATTTATATCTTAATTTCTTTGCTTCCAGACATTAAACCATAGAAATTAAGATATAAATTAATATTTATATCTTAATTTCTTTGCTTCCAGAAGATATAAATTGCTTCCATAAATGTGCTTCCATGAAGATATAAATATTAGCATTGTAATTTTATTATCTACTACTACTACTACTATTAATAATAATAGTACTAAAAATAATAGTAATTTTTATTATTATTTTTTTTAATTTACAGTTCGATAGTATTTACTATAGTAAATTATTCTTTATTATTTAAATTTAATTTAATAAAATAAAAATACAATTTAAATAATAATTAAATGATTAAAGTTCTCCCAAAAATGAAATTTCTGTTAATTACTCACCCTCATGTCATTCCACACCTGTAAGTCCTTCGTTCATCTTCAGAACACAAATTAAGATATTTTTGATAAAATCCGATGACTCAGTGAGGCCTGCATTACCAGCAAGGTCATTTCCTTTTTCAATGCCCAGAAAGCTACTAAAGACATAGAGACATTTAAAACAGTTCATGTGACTACAGTGGTTCAACCTTAATGTTATAAAGAGACGAGAATACTTTTTGTGCACCAAAAACAAAAACACTGCTTCATGAAGCTTCAAAGTTTTACGAATCTTTTGTTTCAAATCAGTGGTTCGAAGCACGTATCAAACGTGAACTATTGAAATTTCGAAACACTTGACGTAACAAAGCCTTGTTACTTGAAATCACATGATTTTGGTGCTCTGAACCACTGATTCGAAACAAAAGATTCGTAAAACTTCGAAGCTTCATGAAGCAGTGTTTTGAAAGAGCCCATCTAGATATTGTTGAATAAAGTCTTTATTTTGTTTGTTTTTTTGGCGCACAAAATGATTCTTATCGTTTTATAATATTAGGGTTAAACCACTGTCCTCACATGAGCTGTTTTTAGTACCTTTCTGGGCACCAAAAAAAGGAAATGATCTGACATGACAGGAAATTACTTCACATTTACAATTTTTGTTTTATGATTGCCATTGTATACCATTATTTTTCCTTTTTATTCATCCCTGACTGTTCTTTCTAATTTTCCTTAGTATTATTTTCCCTGATTCTACATTTCTGATCCTATCCTCTAACCTTTTCTGCATCCTGTTCGTACAGCCGTAACTGAAAACACTGGTCCAGCTGTTGTTTGCGGTTGTGCCAGGCTTGCAGAAGGTGTTGCCGTGTAACTTGAAGTTTATCCAACAGGGCGGAAATCTTAGGTACCAAACTCTGGAAGTCAGCCCCACCAGAGAGCCTTCCATCTCCCCCATCCCTGATCTTTTGAAGGAGTCGCTGTCCTTCATGGTCTAACTCATCCACCGGTGCTTTCGCCATAGTCTTCCTCAGTCGAGTGTGCTCCTCCAAGAGTTTCCGTGCTTCCTCTGCATTAGTGGCCAGCTCTTGGCAGGAGAGCACCTCCTGCAGCTCCTCCAGCCGGGAAAGAAGGTGCAGAGCGCCTCCGGTGAACTCCTCAAGAGAAACGCGGAGCTCAGTCCATTCCACGTGGTCGTACTCCAGGGTCCCCTCCAGATCTGCCGTCAGCTGAGATGGGTCCACCAACTTAGTCAGACCTTCCACTGAAACCATACTGGTCTAAGAGAAGAAAAGAATAACCACTCATGTATCAAACAGTATATGAAACATAAGGACTAATATACAGTTCACTGGTCACTTCTGAAAAATGAAACCCAAGAGAGTGATCGACTGCACATTGTAAAATTAATTTACAAATAAATAAATGGAAATTAGGGCTGTGAATTTAATTTCATTTAGTGTGAATAAAAACAATAATATAAAAACATTTCACAATTAATGGGTACTGTATGAATGGCCCCTAGGAAATGAGCAATATATTGAGTTCACTTTTTCATCTGCCATAATAATGTAACGTCTTTTAATTATCTTCAGTAGAGGAGAGTTCTCAGCCAGTACTGATATGATTAATTGTGATAAATGTATTAAAATAAAATAAAATAATGATGCTGAAAATTCAGCTTTACTATCACATGAATAAATTACATTTTAAAAAATGTATTCAAATGGAAAACAGTTATTTTAAATTCTAATAATATTTCACAATATTACTGTTTTAATGTATTTTTGAGCATAAAAGACTTCTGTCAAAAAAAAAATACAAAACGCATCTTTTGAACAATAATGCAATAAAACTCTTTTGGCAAAAATAGATCAAAACTTTTTGTCAGTCTTTGGATCTTTATTTTATTTTAATAATTACAAATATCACAATTAAACATATCAGTACTGACTGAGAACTCCCCTCGCCTGAAGATAATTAAAAGACGTTATATTATCGTGGCAAACGAAAGAACCTGGAAGCGCTAAACGTAAACAGCGTAAGAGAAAGACTTTGAATAAAGTTGTTATTTTTGTTTAGTTTTTGTGCACAAAAAGTATTCTCGTCACTTCAAAACATTAAGGTTGAACCACCGTAGTCACGTGGACTATTTTAACATTGTCTTTACTACCTTTCTGGACCTTGAAAGGTGCAATGATGCTGCTGCCTATGTGTGGTTCAAAAACCATTGGATTTCATCAAAAATATCTTAATTTGTGTTCTGAAGATGAACGAAGGTCTTAAGGGGTTTAGAACGACATGAGAGTGAGTAATAAATGACAGAAATTTAATTTTTGGATGAACTAACCCTTTAAGAATTTTTTTTTTTTAAAAGATTATTAGACAAAATTTCATTCTTATACCTCAAAGGTGAACTTGGCACTGCCAAAGTTGGTCTTCTGCTTCTGCCAGAAGTTGTCTGGTTTGATAATGAGAGCGACACAGATCTCAGCTGGAAATGACTCCTGTAGCGTCTTCAGCAACGGCTTGATTAGATCCCACTTAGATCCGCGCATGTCTACGATTACTGTAAACCCTCGTTTACATACATCCTCACTGCACAGGAAACAGAAATTGAAAATGTTAGAGGAAGGCCAACTTAAGGCCATCCAAGAAATTTTGAATGAACATCTGTGCATATCTTTTGTACAATTGCTTAACTGCCAACTAAAACATTTCAGAAAAAAAGATGTATAAATAACATTTTTGTGCTAACATTTTGAGAACATTAGAAGAACAGATAACGTTACTGGATTAACATTTGTTCATAACTTTGAGAGAACCTTGCCAGAACATTAGCTATTTGCCTATTTACTACGTTGCCTGTTAGCTGGGAGTCTATATGATTTTAGAGTTGCATCACATTGCATCAGAGTGCCCTAAAGATCAAATAGATGCTCTAACCCAGTGGTTCCCAAACTTTTTAGAGTGGAGTACCCCCTGAGGCATTTACCATCCTTCTGTGTACCCCCTCTTTTCCACTTAGATTGTAAATTTTCCATTAAGGGACAATATTTGCCCTCTAAATTGACTTTCTAGTGCATTTTTTTTTTAATCTTTATGAATACCTTTACAACATTAGTAATGTTTTAAATAAAAAAAAATCAAAAGAGAAATATGCAATCCTAAAACCATGAAAAGTGATTATTTTAAATACTATTTATTTTTTTGTATTTTGATTGGATGTCATGTAGTTACGGCATTGTGCCTGTTAGAAAATACATGATCGGTTTTAATGTTATTTTAAGGTAGGGAAAGATTAAATGAACGGCAAAATTTTGTTCGCGTACCCGTTTGGGAACCACTGAGCTTTAAATGCATCCATATCATCCTTTATGTTACAAACTTTAGCAGTTATATTAAGATAAAGTGTAGAGGTGCTGCAAGCAATTTCAGCTGTTTTGGTAAGGTTTCTGAAGCCTAAACAAGCACATGAAAGTCTTTTTTTTGCTGTTTACGAGGGCTATTACAGAGACATCTTTCTCTGTACACTTTTCTTCAGGGATATCTTTCAGGGACATTTTAAGTGTGGTGTTCCAAATAAATGTTGTAATTTTATAACCTGGGCACAGTAGAGAGGTAGGTCACCAGTTTGCGCAAGTCTTCTTGCTTTATTCTGTCATGATTACTTCGTGCAGGGAAGGTAAGGATGGGTCCCCCTCTCTTGTCTCTTCCTCCTGAAAAGAAGAGGATCATTGTATTACTAATTTTACTACTCAAAGCACTTCAATGGCCCTAATTACAGTAATACCCATGTGGCTGTGTGGGTGCATGCTTAAGAGGTTGGTGAGACAAAGCTGTTCCACTGTGAATGAATGTGTGTGTGTGTGTTTACAATGCAATTATACATTTCCCACCTGAGACAAAGGCAACCTTCTCTCTTAAAACTGTTAGAACATCAGCCGCCTTTATTCCATCATTCCTAAGAGATCCTGATGAGAAAGACTGAACTGAGAGAGAGAGAGAGAGAGAAAGAAAGGGATATAAAAGTTATGTATAGACTCAGGGCTGTAACCACCATAGACAAAGAAGGAAACGAACTACTGAGAAGTGTTTTTCAAATGATTCTTATCAGGGCTTGACATTAACTTTTTTGCTCACCAGCCACTGTGGCTAGTGGTTTTTCAGAGTTATTAGCCACTCAGCATTTTCAATGGCCACAATTTGGACATCGATACCATGGGGAAAACTGCTATTTAGATATTTTTAATATTATCTCATAATTTGGCAGCAGGTATATTAGGATGCTGTCACTTTAAGACCTGATGCACGGATCCATTATACTGTTACACACACGTACGCTTTCTTTCTCAACTGTTTACTTTCACATAACTGATTGTGTTTACCTGAATAATCGCCAATACAGACATTTTGATATTATTTTGTGTGTATTTGACTGTTTAAGCACAAAAAGCAACAAAAAAGAACTCAATTTAGTACTGAAAAGCGGCTTTATGTGAGCGCACTTTGGTTGTAAGCACAAAATCTGCAGGAATGAGTAAAATTATGTGCAATACGTGCAATCCCACAGTGAAATTAAAGCACTGTAACACCATCGATATTCATCCAGAGCAATTGGGGAGGCGGGTTTGTGTGTCAACTCGCTGTCGGAGAGATGAGAGCAAGAAAGAACAGCTGGTATCGTGTATCTATTCTGTGGAAAATTTGTATTGGAAGTGTTTCAGATATTTCACTATCGATATGTATCGAAACATTTATATTTTTGACAACACTTAGTGCACTTAGAGTATTTTTTCAGATGCCTTTTTAAAAGACTACAATTGAAAAATGTATATATATAAATTGTGTAAATAAAGTGGTTAGTAGGAGTGAGTGTGTTACACACCACAGCTGAAATAAACCGCATTTGGCGGGTGATAATGTCAAGCCCTGATTTTCATCATTTGCTAAACCTTATGTCCTTCCATTTAAACCCATATGATTTTATTTCTTCTGTTTAGTGCAGAGATGATAGATATCATGTTCATGCTGAAAATGAATAGTGACAAGGGCCTGTCAAGCTCCGAAAATAACAAAATAAAAGCTACATTAATGTATCATAAAAGTAGTATCATGATATGAAAGCTTGTTAAAATAAAAAAATACTAAAGGTAACTGCAATTCTTTATCTCACAATTCTGACTTTTTTCTCACAATTTCGAGTTTAAGTCCCACAATTCTGACTTTTTTCTCAGAACTGTGAGATATAAACTCGCAATTGCGTGTTATAAAGTCAAATTCTGAGAAAAAAAGGCAGCTCACATTTCTGACATTATCTTGCAATTGCGAGTTTATATCTTGCAATTCTGAGGGAAAAAAAAAATCAGCATTGTAAGATATAAACTCGCAACTGTGACATTTTTTTTTTTTTTTCAGAATTGTGAGATAAAACGTTGTAATTGTCTTTTTTCTTTTCATTCAAAAGTGGAAACAAGCTTCCATATCAAAGTATTAAAAACATCGGTAACACTATTTTGATAGTCCACTTTCAACGTTCTACTAAATATAAGTAACTCTGCAACTACCAGTCATTAGAGAATTGCTTAAGATCTGCTTAAGACAAAACTTTATTTTAATGGTCCCCCAAAAATCGAAATAAAGTGTAACCAAAACATTAGAATATTAGATTTGTGAGGGCCATTCGTTGAAAATATTCCCCTCCATCACAGTTCTCATATTCTATTTCAATATGCACATATTCAAATTTGCCATTCATGATACATATGAGACAAGAACTATTTAAGTTTAAGATCATTCTTGATGTTAAACATGGCATGAGATATCTTGATTTGTCATATTTGATATGATACAAATGTGAACACCAAAGTGAATACCGACTTAAGTTACAGACTTTTTCTTGCTCAAAGCTATCATATAGCTTAGTAGACTTAATATCACATGACTGCTACAATTACTATTACAACTATGGCATTTTTATGGTTCTTTTAATTGTTTTTGAGACTGACAGCCCCTGGTCTCATGGGAGTGTGCAGAACTAACGAGATCCTTTGGCACATTTTGCTCTCTAATTGGGAGAATTTTCTGTGCAGCATTGTGGGTAATGTAGTTTTTCACAAAGAATTCCACTGTTAAACACAATTATTTTAAAACTAAGTTGAAATAATGCGGGCTAACGTCTTCAACAGAAGCAAACACCATCGATTAACAACCTCGTAGCTCACAGTAAGGTCATCTTTAAAAGTTTATAAGTTGTCGTTAAAAAATAATTCTCCTATGGAGAAAATGAATGGAGTTTTTACCTCCGGAACACGACTGTTAAAGACACTCCTTTTGCTGTTTTAACATTGTATTTACTACAGCACCTTCTAATTCAAATGTGTGCATATATAACACATTAAATACATTACAACAACAGTGTTTGTTCTTGGTAAATATGAATAAACAGTATGTTGTGTGGGCGTCCTACTACCATTGCTGCTATGTACATTTTATATAACGATCACAAAAGACACATGCATTCTGTAAATACTGACAACAGAATTAAGCATAATACTGACTGCATGGAAAATAGAGTAGTAGGTCATAGTAGGTCGAGATCGGGGGCAGGGAGACCCAGCTGTTGGCACGTCTCCTTCTGTTTAGATTCATTAGTGGTGTAATCTGCCTGCTCTGTAATCCCATAGCCGACAGCTGGGCACCGGGGCAGCCGGTGGAGAAAAGTTCAATCACACTTAAACACACATAGACAGCAGAAACACATACAGTATACACACAAGCTGCATGCTCACAGATGTGCCACATGCACTTGCTCACACAAACAAATGCACACACACCCACACTACTGAGGTACATCTGTTGTGTCTGTATGAGGCCTAAAATGATGTTTACACTGCTTATGTCTGCATTTCATCTCTCTTGCTCACTCTTGTCTGCAGGCTACATAAACTATTAAACCTGAGTGGAAGAGTATGATGCTGAACATGACATGTTAAATTTACTGTGAGAACTGACTTTCCCCAGCCCCTGCTAGAGGGCAGACACTATTTCACACTCTCTCACACACACACACACACATATACATTATATATATATATATATATGAGGACAAGGCTGCTTAAACACTCTTGAACACAGTAATTTCCCATTTACAACTTCAAGATCTGGGCTATTGTGCGCTGACAAAGTCCAAAGCTGAGTAAGTCCTCCAACAACTCACAAAAAAAAATATGATTTATACTACAGCTCAAGGGATTGCTCACCAAGGCCGCATTTATTTAATCAAAATACAATAAAACTAAATGTAAAGGCCGTTTCACACCAAAAGTGAAATGACGCAGTAGAAGAAAGTTTAACACTCTTATTGCAATAAAACTTCATCAAACTACATTTTTTATTTGTAATACAGAATAATTGTATTTTTAAATCTCTAGTAAAAAAACAATATTACATATGAAAGTATTGATTGATATCTGTATTTAGGAAAGATCTTTGAAAAGGTCTAGATAAAAAAACTCACTGTAATGATTTGCAGCCCCATGAGTAACACCTTTCTAACCCTGCTACTTAATTGCTTAATGAAAAAAACAAAATGAATGTAACGCTGCATCCTGGTTCGATTCAAATAGGCTATGTATAATACTACATACACAAAATGTAAAGGCCGTTTCACACCAAAAGTGAAATGACGCAGTAGAAGAAAGTTCAACACTCTTACTTCAGCAATAAAACAAAAAAAATGAAACACAATTGTGATGTTTATCTAAAGTCAATTTTGCTTAATGGTATGGTTAAATTTGATCATCAAAGGTCAGCAGCAAAGATATTGAGACAGTGAGATTAAATACATAAAGTATATTTGTGTTATTTAACATTTAATTATTGCAGGTTTGCATAATATTCTGAGTTTGTATTTCCCTGGTTTTATTCATTTTGAGGAAAACTGAATCTGTTTTTGTGCGAATGAAATGAGTAAATAGAACTACAATAACCATCATGTTCACACAGTGCACACAACGCCTCTGCACATTTACTCACGGTTTCTCTCAACATGGGGACAGGAGAGGTGTCAGTCTATAAATGGGAATTCAAAGTAACTTGCATGGCTTATTTGAAAAATTAACTCAGATGTTTTGTTGTAAATTAAAAAGCAATGCGTTACTTTACATGTTAAAAAAGTAATCTTATTATGTTGTAATGCTTTACCCCCAACACTGGTGATGGCAAAGCTGAATTTTAGCATAATTTCTCCAGTCTTCAGTGTCACATGATCCTACAGAAATCATTCTAATATGCTGATTTGTTGCTCAAGATACATTTCTTATTATTATCAATGTTGAAAACAATTGTGCTGCTTAATATTTTTGCTTAAGCATCTGCTTGATATAGAAATATTTTTTAACACTATGCCTTTACTGTCACTTTTGATCAATTTATTGCATCCTTCTGGACGAAAGTATTAAAGGATTAGTTCACTTTCAAATGAAAATTACCCCAAGCTTTACTCACCCTTAAGCCATCCTAGGTGTATATGACTTTCTTTTTTCTGATTAAACACAATCAGATATATTAATAAAAATCCTGACGCATCCGAGCTTTATAATGGCAGTGAGCGAGTATGAGCTGAACAAAGTGCTTCCATCCACATCCATCCATCATAAACATACTCCACACGGCTGCAGGGGGTTAATAAAGTCCTTCTGAAGCGAAGCCATGCGTTTGTGTAAAAAAAAACAAAAAAATCCATATTTAACAAGTTATGAAGTAAAACATCTAGCTTCCGTATTCAATTTACAAAGAAAGTGTAAACTGGCATCAGGTCAGTTACGCTTTTTCCGTAAGTTGAACAGGGAGGCGTAGGACGTAGCGTAAGTTTAACACTTTCTTCGTAAGTTGAATACGGAAGGCTTGAGGGTGAGTAAAGCTTGGGGTAATTTTCATTTGAAAGTGAACTAATCCTTTAACTTCTTTCTTAAAAAAATTGGGATCTTACTGACCCTAACATTTTGAACCATAGCGTATTTGATCATAAACATAAATTTGTGGTTTTAAATATATTCCAAGTCATGTCACAGATCAGGACATTTGTGTTCCACAGGAAAAAAAGAAAGTCATACTGGTTTGGAACAACATGAAAGTGAGAAAATGATTCACATTTTTGGGTGAACTAATACATGAAACTGACATAGAATGTCAGAATCAACAATCCAAGTTAAATACACTTCATCAAACTACATTTTTTATTTGTAATACAGAATAATTGTATTTTTAAATCTCTAGTAAAAAAAACAATATTACATATGAAAGTATTGATTGATATCTGTATTTAGGAAAGATCTTTGAAAAGGTCTAGATAAAAAAACTCACTGTAATGATTTGCAGCCCCATGAGTAACACCTTTCTAACCCTGCTACTTAATTGCTTAATGAAAAAAACAAAATGAATGTAACGCTGCATCCTGGTTCGATTCAAATAGGCTATGTATAATACTACATAATAGTACGTACCAAATTTAGTTAATGTCATACATTAATGTCAAATGTGCCAAGATTATATAATATTTTTGGATTTTTAAAGTGTGCATAGCCTACGTGAATGTTTTTCGCCTATTGCCCACAACATCTTGCACAACAAAAGAGGCTCTGTTCCAAAACCTACTGAGCTGCCTCACTGCCTACTATGAGACTGCTTTCTAAAGCAGCATCCAAGCTGAGATGTGACAGATTTGTAACGCTCTGCATAGGTAGCAACACCGTACACCACATAAAAAAGCAAATTAAGACTCTGCTCACAACTGACTTCAATGGAGTTTGACATTAGCATATTGCTAAGCTAACAACGGTAGAGTTTAATAAGCATAAAATACACACATTTTTACATCATTTTTATTACCACTGAACTATTCAGTAATTAATACTTTTCAGTATATTTTTACACATTTATTTTTCAATTTTTTTTTAAGAATGCAATTGCTTTCTCTTTCAACTTTTTCAGTGGCAGAAAAATGGCATTTTTAAAAAGCAACATCAATCTAAAAGTTATGTAATAATGAATTTAGCTAGATGCTCAGATAGATAGCCAGATAGTCCATAGAATCAAGATGCAATTTTAATGTATTTATGTCTCATACATACTCAGCAGTACTTTTCCATCATCAGAAAAGTAATTGTTGTGCATAATATAACTATGCAAATTGGGATGCAGCTAATTACTAAACTTGATCGACCATGTTGTTTCCAAATTAAACTCTGAAGCACCAAAACACATGCAAAACATGTATTATGTATTCCTACAGTATTTAAGACATATTTCCACACAGTGTTCATAAAAGATAGAAAATGCTGGATTGCTGCTTTAGCCAGCAGTCCCACGAACTGTTCCAAGCTTTGTGGATATCACAGACAGCTTTGTAACATCTAAGATGTCAGATGAAAGGACATCACTGAGATGTCATGAGTTCATCCACTGCATACAAATGCTGTATCCATTTTTCATAAGGATGCCATGCATTGTTTCCTGCATGTTTTATAAGATCTTCATCGTATATGCTTCATGCGAGTACACTAGGGTTAGGTTTAAGCATGCATGAAGTGCAACTAAAGGCCCATTCACAACAAGAACGATAACTATAAAGGTAACAAAAAAGATATAGTTCTAAAAATCGTATAACAATAACGATATAGAGAAACGATATTGTTGGGATCACTTTTTCCCATTTGTTGAACGATAAAACGCTGACAGCCAATCAGAATCCATTCTAATTTAAGGGCTTGCGCATTTAAAATGGCAGACGACATTGCGGAGAAGTCCAGAAAAAAAACACCACTGTTTGACAAGTTAAACCCCCTTTTCAAAGATACTTTAAAGGAAATGGATACATGGAAAACAATCGGGCATACCCTCGGAATAAACGGTGATAAGTATTAACGATGAGATCATTATGGCAGGCTAGCAAACAGTTTAAAATAAAATTACCTCAGGTATCCAGCGCTAGTTTCGAAATCATTGTCTAGCTTCATCTGAAGTTGCAGTGAAAAAGACTAGGCTTTGTTTTTATTCCACTATACTGACTTTGTCAGCTAAATCCAACATTAGATTAGATCGATTACGCTAGCTTTTCACTCGAAACATAGCATGCTGAGGACATCTAAACCAGCTAAAGCCGTGTAAATGCAACAAGAACAGCAAAAACATGTTGTACACACATTGAAACCGCAGCACTTGAGATTAGAATAAACAGACCGTTATTGTTCTTATTATTGGTTGGTGGGGACGCAAATATAGTCATCGTTATAGTTATCATTCTTGGTGTGAAGGCACCTTAACTCTGTGTGCATAATATTACTTTAACCAAAGAATTTAACGATTAAAACACAGTGCAGGAAACGTCACCCATAATACAACCTGATGAGAGGGTTGTGATATAAAGCTTTGTGAATTTCCCATGTTACAGGATCAGGGTGTATCCACATAAACAGTAACACAAAGCTTATAGAAGTACCAGGAAATAGCCAGCTCTTTGCAATTACTAAATGAAACCAATCCTGCTAAAAAGTTGCCAAATGGCCCCACAGGATCGAATCCAGCCAAGTACGGCAAGAACGGTGACAAGGCCAGTAAAGCTATGTTTATGGCCCTAACAGTCCTGGGAAGTCAGAAACAATGGCTGGCTGAGGTCTGGTGTTAGTATGAACTATTGTGTAAGCCTAAGCTGTGAGATCAGAAACTGGTCCCAGTCCAATAACACTGGCCCGTGATCTCATATAACCTAATTTTATAGGTGCCCGGCTATTCAGGAGAATGTAGGTTTGAATGGGGCATGGGGGCTATTTTCGGAAGGGTTGCTTTGTGCTTAGAAATACCACCAGAAATGGACTACAAGACTAAAAAAGGATTACTTATAACATCACATCAAATATCAAATAAATAAAAATCAACTACATAAAAAAAAAAAAAAAAGAAGAAAAAACCTTGGTGAGCAGAAGAGACGAACAGTCTTAATATTTTAAGATGAATCGCATTTTCCAACAAATATCTAAAAATAATCTCTAAATCACTTGTGTAAATCACACTCTCACTAAAGCCTGTGATTCAAAGCAGAAATGTGTAATATGATCAGACGATCTGCTAGTGTCTGATAATATCTTTTAATGGCAGATGGCTTTGAAATATTACATAGATATACAACAATGGCATGTGGTGGACCTCTGAAATGAAGTCCCATGGGTTTGGCTTTTTTTAGTCCAATGTACATTCATGTTCCATTTCATATTTTTCCATTTTCACATACAGTTTTTGGGTTAAAGGGACAGGTTACTCACCCTAAAGTTGTTCCAAACCTGTATAAATTCCTTTGTTCTGCTGGACACAAAGGAAGATGTTTGGAAGAATGTTGGTAATCAAACAGATCTCACTCCCCATTGAATACCAGAATTATGACAGAATTTTCAAAATTTGCCCTCATATCATTCCAAACCCATAAGATTTTGTTTAATCTTTGAAACACAAATTAACATAGTTTTAATGAAACCTGACAGATTTCTGTCCCTCCATTGAAA
The DNA here is from genome assembly GCA_037101425.1 of Elopichthys bambusa. Classification (NCBI taxonomy): domain Eukaryota; kingdom Metazoa; phylum Chordata; class Actinopteri; order Cypriniformes; family Xenocyprididae; genus Elopichthys; species Elopichthys bambusa. The sequence goes on along the minus strand of CM074440.1, from coordinate 29,951,090 downwards.
GTCCATAATCCAAAAAGGTTATAAAGGTGCCATAAAACAATTCCAAATGAATCAAGTGGTTTAATCCAAGACTTGTGAAGGAATACAATCACTTTATATGATGAACAGATGTAATTTAGGCTTTTTATTTACATCTATTGACACACAGAGCACATCAAATATGGCAAACACAGAAGCTCAAAAGTGCATGCGATGCATGAGAATTAATGAGGTTTGTTCTAGTGCAACGCACGCACAAGCCATGCATGTTTACCATATGCGATGTGCTTTATGTACCATATGTGTGTTTATATATGAATAAAAGCCTAAATTAAAGTCACCATGAAATCCAAATGGACAATTCTTATATAGCAGTGTTTATTACAAATAGTTTATCTGTGCACTGGTGCACATCATCATTATTATTTTATTCATGTGCCTTGTATTCTTTAATCAAAAGTAACTTCCCCTCCTTGCAGCGACATCTCTTCTCTGATGATGTGTTTAGTAGCATGAGGGCGGGACAACCTGTCACTCATATGAGATCAACCAATAGCAAATCACAACCATTCAATCAAGTCCCTCCCTACATTTTTTATTGTTTAAGAAGTTTAAGAAGTAATAGGGAAGAAAAGTCTATCGCAACTTTTGTTTCAATGCAATTTAAAATATATCTATTCAAAAGTCACGTAAAAGTCCCATCAAGATTTTCTACAGAAAATGTTTCAATCGGTGCAGTGATGACAAATGACAGGAAGTAAAAGTATTGTAATAAAAAAGTGCCACTGATGGATATAATCCAAAAATACTTCTAAAATTGATTTCACTGTGTCCTGGCCAACATAATCACTGAATGTACCTATTCTGCTTCGAGTCCTGAGCAGGAATCTTGGCAACAGTTGCTACAGCAACTCCTCTGGCCCTGAGTCAGGAGAATGGCCTGCTGAGGATGAAGTGTGTGGTGGTAGGTTTGCCTCTCTGAAGACCAAATTTTAAGCATAGTCATCTTCTGTGTGGAACGAGGTGTTGAGAGAGCATCTTGTAAAATCCATATGTTTAGGGATTACAGTAACTCATAATAACACAAGATAGGTTGTGGTTTTGATCTAGTTGTACTTTTTCAAATCAGTGCTCAGTGAAATATGTTCAGTAAGCAGCTAATTTCTTTTGCCACTTATGGGCCTTTTATCTTATAACTCTAGTAATTCTTTACTGTGCTGTTCATTTTCCTGATGTTGATTTTCTTTTTATGTTTGGAAGATGAACTTCACAAATCAAAACAATGTTATATGACCCTAAGGTCATGTCATTATCAAGTTCCAACAGATTTCCCGTAAGACGACACCTTATCTCCACTAATTTTCATACTTGTGTACTATTGCACTCTTGGAAGAGGACACACTTTCTAGTTCAATGTGTGATGACACACGCAGAGGAAGCTGCATAACAAGTTTCCAAGTTTTTTTTTTTTGGTTGACTGGCCACAACCTCAACAGTGTGTCTCTACAGAACACATTCACATCCTGGATTTCACTACAAATTAATAGAACATTTTCACAATTACTCATTTACTGAGGTCACTTAGTCGACAAGATATGGCATGGTGTGATTAGTGGACATTTCTATGTGAACAGACTTCAAATTTTCAATTAGCAGATGAAATAATCCCATGGACTTCAATTGAAGGAGGGACCTGAGCCATATCTAGAGACCCAAATATCTTTTTGACTCTGTCTAGTAAGCAACTACCTCACAACAACTCAGAACACCCTAGCAACGCCCTAGCCACCACCTTAAACTCCCTAAAAATAGCCCAGGACACCTCAGCATCATGGCAATGACTTTTGCAGAGGCAAGCACCACTCATATTTTCTATGGAAAAATGTTTCAGATATTGCAAGATAGCATATATATTTTACTTATAACTGTAGTCATATAAAAGTAAATTTACCAACTTGAAGTACCAAAATCTTTTTACCTTAAAATTGACTGATCACCACCATTATAATACAGTTGGTACAACAGTAAGTCACATGAGTGGCCTGTCTATAAAACATGGCCAGTACTCGTATATAGACGGTGCACATGGTACACACACACAAGGTAACATATAATACTTAAATAATGCAATAAACATTAACTAAATAATGTAAAATATAACAAAAAACATTCTAATGAACATTACTGATAACAAAAATGAGAATAATTATTTATATTATTAATGATAATTATTTATATAAAACAATTATATGTGATGTCTCATATAGACTTCTGGCTAATAAATTTAACAGTATTTTGCAGTAAAATTACATATAATGTAATATTAATCCATTTTACTGCAAGGTAGCTTGCAAATCAACAGGTTTTTACTATAGTATCTTTACAGTTTTTTACCTGTAAAAATTACAAAAACATTTTCAAGTGCAGCTATTTTCTTTTTCACAGTTTCTAAACTGAATGGTGTTCAACAGGAAATGGAAATACTCTTTATCTATGAACTCTGAATGCATGAACATAATATAAGAGCAATCATAAATTCAACAGCTGTGAGCTTCACAGTACAGGATATGTTTCTTGAAAATCTGGGTGTTGGAGCTAAGAAATCATGTCAATGATCTGTGAACATCCGTTCTCTGGCAAATCTCAACCTAAATGTCAAAAAGCTATATAAGAAATTCTATGGGTTAGTTACTTTCTGCAAAAAGTAAGTTATGCAAAGCATAAACCACCAGAAGCATAATTGCCATTTAAAGGATTAGAAATCATTATGCAATCATTACAATGAGAGATAAATATCGTCCTCACACATGATCACACATCCACATCTATGCTTATAAGTCCTATGATACTTTCTAAAAAAATATTTTTGACTATGATTTCATTGGTCTATATTATCAGAAAGGAGACACTGTGGTTTTACCACATTACAGACAACCGTAACATTTTGGCCATGACCTAAGCAAGAGAAACCCACAAGCTAAGCAGCTTAAAATGATTCCAGCTATAATACACAAGGGACCTTCTTGGTTTTTAGGCCAACTCCCTGTCAACCCCAGTTACTCTGGGCACTGACCATGTTCAATTACTTTGTAATAAATCAACTTATTTGCTGACTTACATAATTCCAAATGGCACCTGTTTTTGTTCCATCCATCCATCCATCCATCCATCCATCCCAATCTCACGGAAAAACAAGGTGGCATTTTGCAAGATGGTATTTTTTAGTATAAAATCGTACAAAGTGAATCATACAAAAACAAACAATTTTTAGAAAGAAGTAACCATGAAGGACCACCCCTAAGCCCATCCCTAAACATACCTGTCAATGCGGTGTAAACAGATCGTACAAAAACATACAAATGAGATCGTACGAATTAGCCACCAATCTATCTATCCAAACTGATCTCACGGAAAATGTAACTATTTTATGAGGTGCTGATTTCGTATCATTTCCAACTTTTAGAAAAAAGTAACCATGAAGGACCACCCCTAACCCCATCCCTAAACATTCCCGTCACTGGGGTGTAAACAGATTGCACCAATCAAGTGGACTCATGTAAGAGGTAATGAGATGATTAATGTTCATAAACCAACATCCAGTCTCTGTTTCATTTTGCCTCCCTCTTACACCTCAAATAAGACCCCAGATGAGCGTCTGCAGGGATGCTGTGCATGAACAAGACACTCATCCCCACACAGTGATTGTGATCTTCCACATTGGCACAGTGGTGTCTGTCTCTGCTGCCCTCTCACAGTGTCTGACATCCTTGCGGACAAGGGACAACCTGATTCCCAGACGACCAATCCTGTGCACACAATTATCCAACCCAGTGTGATCATGCTAATCCGATGAAGAGACCAGAAATACAGGCACTATTAGACTATGAATATGTTGGATAACAGCACAGGGGGTGTGGGAGGGACGTGCCAGAGAATCTCCATCATAGGAGGAATCACAGGGTGAAGACAATCAGAATTTGCCCTGTGCTTAGACCTCCTGCTAAATGAGATAGAGAGGCAGACTGATAGTAGTAGTCTCGAGGGCTACTGAGTAACTTTAAGCTTCTAAAACAAAAGTCCTGTTACACAAATGCCTGATTCTAGCAGTGGTTTTGTATGTTGCTTTTAAACCGAAATTGTCTTAAATTAAAATATTGCGATTTCTTACTCAGCATTCTTAAATCAAGATACATTTACTTAAAGGATTAGTTCAGTTTGAAATGAAAATTACCCCAAGATTTAATCACCCTCAAGCCATCCTAGGTGTATATGACTTTCTTCTTTCTGATGAACACAATCAGAGTTATATTAATAAATATCCTGACGCATCTAAGCTTTATAAAGGCAGTGAATGGGGCCAACGAGTATAAAGCTCAAGAAAGTGCATCCTTTCAAAGCAAAGACCGCCTTCTGTATTCAACTTAGGAAGAAAGCGTAACTGACGTTGTGTCAGTTAAGCTTTTTCTGTAAGTTGAATAAGGAAGGCGTAGGACGTAGCGTAAGCGTTTTGAACTGCGAGAGGCGTTACACTTTTCTCGTAAGTTGAATACAGAAGGCGGTCTGGTGGAAACTAGATATTTTACTTTATAACTTGTTAAATATGGATATTTTTTTATACAAGAGCATCGCTTCGCTTCAGAAGGCCTTTATTAACCCCCAGTGCCGTGTGGAGTATGTTTTGCTTTGAAAGGATGTACTTTCTTGAGCTTTATACTCGTTGGCCCCATTCACTGCCTTTATAAAGCTTAGATGCGTCAGGATATTTATTAAAATATCTCTGATTGTGTTCATCTGAAAGTCATATACACCTAGGATGGCTTGAGGGTGAGTAAAGCTTTGGGTAATTTTCATTTCAAAGTGAACTAATCCTTTAATAAGCATAATGACATAAGATATGTATTTTTCTAAAAAGTGTATCAAAAATTAAGTGACTTTATGCTTAAAACTAGAAAAAAATGGGGTAAGAAAATTTAAATGGAAAACAAGTCTAAGTTTATTTTTCTTAACCTATGGCAGATATGTTTTTCTTGTTTTAAGTATAAACTCAATTCATTTTAATACATTTGTTCAGAGAAATTTTTTGTCTTTCTAAATTATATTTATCTATATTTGTTTTGTTTTTTGTTTTTTCAAAAAATGCTTAATATCTCATATCATTTTGCTTCTGAAGTCATTTTCTTCTTGATTGTAACATTTGAAACATGCATTTTCTCTAAAGCATGCTTTGAAATGATATGTATGGTGAAAAGCGCCATGTAAGCGTGAAATGAAAATGACTTGAAATATTTGTAAAGGAAAACAAGACAAGAATACAGAGTAAGAAGTGAACATTTTTGTGAATTCTGTCTTCTCAATTAAAATTTCAATATAACATTTTTCTATAGCTGCTGGGTAAAAAGTGAACACAATAAACCACACTGACATATTAAAGCAATAGTCATAAGAATATATGAAGCTGATTTTAACTGAAAGGTTAAATTGTGCTCTTCTCACAACAAATGTATTTTTCAGTAAACTGTATATTTTTTACCTGGGCAACAATGATGGAAACCTCAATAGCAAGGCATGTATAAATACAATAAGCCCACTCTGAGAAATAGAAAAGTGTGACAACTAGCCCCAGATTCCCATATATTCTACACAAACACCCATCCACATAGACGACTATGTTCAGCCATCTCTGATCATATAATAATTATCTAAATTGTAAAATGACAAAAGTGTTGGCATGATGTGCTAATACATGTGTTCACATAAACAAACACCGTTGGTGGCTCATGAGGTTAGTTGCGAACAACACAAAACATACATGTATTCAAAAAACAGCGTGTGCACAGCAGTGCAGACGCACACATGACATACATATATAGGGATTCCATATATGCATGTTCACATTCCAACACAGAGCTTTGCATAGAGAACATGCAGTATATATCTGTGCATTACTGGCTTATGTTGTCAGGCAAACCAGAAGTGGGTCAGTTTTAAGGGTCATAGTTCATGCACTGGTGAGTGTCTAGAAAATAAAAGTGAATAAAATCACTGAACCACAACTGGTGGAGGTGTCAGGGTGGACATGAGCAAGGGGTTGGCTGGATGCAGAAGAGATGCCCTCTTTCCCTGCCACAAAACGTTGCCCATTCTCACATTAAAGAGCTTTTCTGTTTCTCGCGTAAAGGAAGTACAGTACTGAGACTATCTGCTGTTTGTGTGAATCAACAGGCTTCAGGCTCTGAAACATGAATCAATGTCACGACCGACAAAAGGCTGAGCCACTCCCGCGCCCGCCGCGGCGCCGCGCTGCGCGATCCCCGGCGCGTCCGGAGGTGATAGTAACATAATTAGAGAATGTGTTGAAGGTGTGAGAAAAAGTGACAGGTGAAGTAGTAGGCTATCCTATTTACAGGGGGATTCCTTGCTCTTGTGCACAATAACCTAGACATACAATATAAGGGCGTTGAACATGCCAATTTAAAGCACTGCTAATATGAACATCACACACTGGCTTTTGAGGAACATGGCATATATGCAGCGCAGGCTCTACAATATATGCAATGTGATATATGTACAGCGTGTGATGCACATCCAAACCATTAAATTATGTCATTCAGACATAATGGGACACATCTGACAGCTTGTAATGCTGTTTAACTTAGTAATGCAACCTCAAAGTGTATGTACGGATGGATGCACCTAGTGAGTAAAATAAACTCACTGACAGCCATTGTAACAAAAGCATATAATAAAACTACCTGTTTTGAAAAAAGGCTCCGTATCTGCATCGTTCGGTCCATCCTCAGCCGCCTCGGCAGAATTCATCATTGCAGAATATGTTTCCACGGATGATGATTATGATGATGGTCAGATTTTACACCTACGGATCTTTGTACTCTATGTGTGAAGAACACCAGAGCGCGTGGCCGTCTCCATTGGTGAACGCTCGTAGTAGTGAATGATGATGATGATGATGCCGGAGGTTCTGCGCTCAGCGATACTGTATCCAGCGCTCCACCGGGCGCTATTGTTTAAAGTCTACCCGCCTCTGCAAGACAACTGCTGGGGGAACCCCGATAGAGAGAGTCGTAAAAAAACGCGCGTGCAACGTTAATGCAGGTCTTGTAAAATCCCTTATTCATTCGTTCCTCCTCCACCCGAAGTATATTCCTCCATTCGTTCGATGTCTTGCACAACCCAGTGGATATAATGGCAGCGCTCCCCTACACTGACCGAACGAACCGCAATTTGCCTCCCACGATGGGCTCCCACTATTACAGATGAAACAATGCAGCTAATGCAACGACTATTATAGATGTATGTAGCCTATACAATCGTTCTAGCGCGAGGGAGGTTCTTTATTGTGGTGCAGCCTGGAGAACTGAACCAATCTGTCCTCCTGATGTGCTCAAGCGCTTCCTAATAATTGGGTGTGTGTATTTTTCAAGAGGCCGGAGAACCCCTACCATCACCATACGGTCCTGTTTAAGGGATGCTTACTAATTAGAATCAGTGAATGGCAGTCTGTTATCATTGGAACCTACTTAAGATTAAAACTTATTTGCTGTTTTTTTTTTTTTTTTTTTTTAAATATATTATTATTAAAAATGAATATTTCTTCGCTAAATATCAACTATATATATAGATATATATTTATATTAAATATTGGTTATGATATTCTTATATAATCTGTAAAATTAAATTTTTTGAAAATAGATTTAAGCTTTTATTTAATATATCTTGTATAAGAATTAATATTTAAATAATTAATATCGAATTATGTTGCATTTCAGAAAAAAAAAACGCCAGCTTTTTCGTACTTTTAGGTCACAAATGAAAAAGGTTGTAAAAAAGAGAAAAAAAAGAAACCAAAACTTCATGGTCTGGAACACATATATGAGTGGAGCGGAGCTACAGATGGCCCCTCTCAGCTCAAAGCGAAAGCGTTCTGTAATCACTCTCCAGCTCAAACTCCACTCCAGGTTTTCCGTTTCTCATTTTCTGCTGGCTGCTGAGAGAAACCCTGCTCCAAGTGATATTTTATGCGAGAACAACGTAGCCTTCGTGCTCTAACTTTTGACCCCTCGCTCCCACTCCTCGCTGCAGGCCAAACCACACAATAAAAAAATTCGCAATAAAAAAATAAAATCACAACGCTAAAAACAAATTCCTAGCTCTACTTCCACTCCGCGAAACACTAAACAAAACGTCTGAATGATTCCTGGAACGACAGTCAGCCAATCAAATTAGAGGACCGGAACTAACCGGTCGGCCTATGGTAAAAAACAAACAACATTTTAATGATTAATAAAGTAATGCATTATTGTATTATGTTAGAGAACTTATTCTCAGTATGCTCTAAGTATAATACTAACAATATTATTTTGTTTGACAGTAGTGCCGATGGCAAATTCTCACCAATCAACACCACCCTCCCCCCCTTATGAATGAGAATGTTTATTTAGAAAGCAAAAGTATGCTTGAACGTGGGCACAATTGTGTTGTTTCTAGAAGTTAAATAGCCCTGTAGACTCTAACCAGGAAATTTAGTCCTTCCTGTGATTCAGATTTTGCACATGAGTGAATTCAACATCTGCGAAAACAAGTGATTGTATACTCAATGATTGTATTACCACAGTATGACTTGCAGATTTGTAAGATAACATTAAAATGATTAATCATTCTAGTGCATACCTTAAATTCTGTGACTGAGAATTAAATGTTTTCGTAGAGAGAGATTGAGGCTAGAAGATGATGGTGAAATGCCGCCCTCTTGAGGAAATGTGGGGTCATAGAGGCCTCAGCTTCTTAGATCGAATGATACAAAAAAACAAAACAAAAAAACACAAGTTATTCAGTATTTTTCCATTCAGTTTAAAACAGCTATTGAATTCAACAAAGCACGCAGTGTTTTAATAGAAAGACTTTATTTGTATCTTTTTGCTACTTATTTAAATGAACCTGTAACAGATTGATTGTTTATTCTTGGTGTAGGTCTCAACTTCCATAATGTCGCTTACACCGAAGGAGGTGATAATCCCTCTGGAAGGATGCCATCAAATCCTAGCTGGAGATCATTGAGTGGGCAGCGCTCTGAGGATCAAAACGAACAGCTTCACATCACTTTATGCAGATTTATTTAACCTGCTGAGAAAGCAGAATACAAATCTATAGAAGTCAAACATTCATAAGGAAGAACTTTAATTCTTGAGGTACTTTAGAGCACTGGTCCAAGAAAACCCTCTGCCCACCATTTCTGATTTTGTGGACCTGAAGATTTCACTGCTGTGCATGCACAGCTGATCATATTCTGGACTCTGAGAGGGAGTGAATAAAACTACAGAATTTATGGCTTACTGTACATGAACTTCTATTTAAATGATGATTGTCTGCAAAATATGGCTATTGTTGTTAATGGCTTTTGTATTTTTTTATAAAGACATTCAGAAGTGCCGTGGCTCATGTATGCTTTATACTGGACGACAATAAGCTCACCGGTGTGCACTGATGCATGTTTGCCATTTGAGAGGTTCTGTGACCTGTACATCTGTCTGGCAGAAGAGAACAGAGGTTTCACAGACTCAAGATGAAATGGCAATCACTTACCTGAATGCACAAATGACAATTAAATATTTTTCACTTCAGATATCAGTTTCTTGTTTTATAACATCTCTAGTTTTAAATAGAAAAAGTAATAAAGTGTGTTTTACAGATGTAGTTGTTCAACAATAGTTTATAGATAACAGATTATAAACAATCAAACTACAAGATCAGGCATAAAATGTATGTACAGTTCTAATATTGTGTTGGTCCCCCTTTTACTGCCAAAATTGCCCTGACCCATCGAGGCATGGACTCCACTAGATCCCTGAAGGTGTGCTGTGGTCTCTGGCACCAAGATGTTAGCAGCAGATCCTTTACATCCTGCAAGTTGCGAGGTGGAGCCTTCATGGATCAGACTTGATTGTTCAGCACATCCCACAGATGCTCGACTGGATTGAGATCTGGGGAATTTGGAGGTCAAGTCAACACCTCAAACTCTTTTCTGTGCTCCTCAAACTATTCCTGAACCATTTTTGCTATGTGGCAGGGTGCATTATCCTGCTGAAAGAGGCCACAGACACCAGGGATTCAGTTTCCATGAAAGGGTGTACATGGTCTGCAACAATGCTTAGGTAGGTGGTACGTGTCAAAGTAACATCCACATGGATGGCAGGACCCAAGGTTTCCCAGCAGAAGATTGCCCAAAGCATCACACTGCCTCCGCCAGCTTGCAATCTTCCCATAGTGCATCCTGGTGCCATGTGTGTAAGCGACGCACACGCACCCGACCATCCACGTGATGTAAAAGAAAACGTGATTCATCAGACCAGGCCACCTTCTTCCATTGCTCCGTGGTCCAGTTCTGATGCTCAAGTCACTGTTGGTGCTTTCGGCGGTGGACAGGGGTCAGCATGGGCACCCTGACTGGTCTGCGGCTATGCAGCCCCATACGCAACAAACTGCGATGCACTGTGTATTCTGACACCTTTCTATCAGAACTAGCATTAACTTCTTGAGCAATTTGAGCTACAGGAGCTCGTCTGTTGGATTGGACCACACAGGCCAGCCTTTACTTCCCATGTGCATCAATGAGCCTTGGCCGCCCATGACCCTGTCACCGGTTCACCACTGTTCCTTCCTTGGACCACTTTTAATAGATACTGAACACTGCAGACCGGGAACACCCCACAAGAGCTGCAGTTTTGGAGATGCTCTGACCCAGTTGTCTAGCCGTCACAATTTGGCCCTTGTCAAACTCGCTCAAATCCTTACGCTTGCCCATTTTTCCTGCTTCTAACAAATCAACTTTGAGGATAAAATGTTCACTTGCTGCCTAATATATCCACCCACTAACAGGTGCCGTGATGAAGAGATAATCAGAGTTATTCACTTCACCTGTCAGTGCTTATAATGTCATGCGTGATAGGTGTATATAGGCCTCATACAAATGTATCTGAACTCTGACTTATTGTTTTTGTCCACATAAATCGATTTATAAATAGTTTTGTTCACTTTTCCCTTTTGAACAGCTCTAATTTCTTTCATTGCAGGAAGGCATATAATGGCATGATGAGGTGTCTGATTTCATCAGAAGTCATAAGTGTTTGGGATTTGCATTTAATGGGATAACGAGAGGAAGAGAACAGACTGAAACCTCATCCACCCATTTCCCAGGAGCCAATAAACATCCAAAAATAGCGTTGAGGGTTTTCAGCTTACTTGCTCTGACTCAAGACTGGATGTAATGTAGGGTATTCAGCAGCACTCTGCTCTGACATGTGGTCAGCAGTGTCAGATTAACAAATACGGCAGACCGCCATTTATGGTGACTGATTTAATTTCACTAGAATTAATGAAAACTACTTGAGTTTATATATTTACTATTGACGAAGAAAATCATTATACACACATACATACAAAGCAGCAAATTCAAAATAAAAAGTAAGCTTCTAGCACTGACACGCGGGAATATCATTTTACAAAACCGCGAAGTACTGATTATTCTTCCACTCCATCTCCATAGAAACACCCTTTTGGCGTCTCAACTGAAGTCTTAATGGGCGTTAACCAAATCTGAGGAGATGAGTGGCTAGTGTTCATATGACTGACATAGCTTGAGACCAATAGACGAAAGGTTTGCAAAGATTTCACCGTAATCCACCAATGAAATCCAGAGATTAAAACGAACTGTTTTTCTATTGGACTACGACAGTCAGTTTCCGTTTTGATTGTGTAGAGGTGATTGCAACAGAGACAGTTTGTTTTGATTTTCATCCATTCGTTTTTCGATTAGTAGTTTGAGATTTAATTTGGTCTTTACGTTTTTAAAGTTAATGCACGCAATAAATATAAGAAGCAACGGTAAACCATTATTAGACCTTTATAATCATGATAAATAAATATTTGCTGCTTGATACATGTAGGTGAACTTGGTGAATTCTGAAGATTTAACCGAATATACATCTCGCATGGCAAGTCAAGGAGTACCAAGACCAAAGGTAGAGGTTGTAAACTATTATATTTGTTTTAATTATTATATATTTAGGTTATAATATAATGTTTTGTTTTATCACTAAAGCAAATGATCTTTTGCAGGTGGTCTCATCAGGCAGGCTGACGGGCTCTGGACGGGGACAAATACACAAAAAACGGTAGCAAACCGGATAACAGAAATCCTGTCCATACTGCATGAATTGTAGATGCTATTTGTAATACACTTTTAACAAACATAAATGCTGTCTGGTTTAGTGTTGCTGGGAGACATGTTGCTCCTCTGGAACCAACGTATTCTCTTTATTCTACAGACTCTGAAGATCAGGTAAAGAAGCATATATGAATGAGGATCAGTATACTGATTTTTAAACTTGGGTGACATTCTTTCACATTGACAATTGCTTCTAGGTGACAACAATATACAAGGGACTGGACCAATGTGCTGCTTTACTCAATGGAATACTTCAAGCCGAACAAGCAGGTATTGTATTGTATTGTATTTACAAAATCAGACCTAATTTTCCATGTTCAGCAATTAAGTACCAATGAGATTTAATAATCTTCACACAACAGAATCAAAGCCCAAACCACAGGGAACAAAAACCTACACCTTCAAATCCAAACCCAAGAATTTATCAAGAAAAATCGAGATTGACAAGAAAAAGCATGGGAAGAAAACAAACACGGCAATACATGTGAAAAAAAGGGCAGGTAATGTCCTCAGATATAGTGTGCTTTATTTTTTCATCTTAGAAATTTTTTGTGGAAGCTGGTTTCCACCATGGAATATAAAAATAAAAAAAATAAAAAATTACTTATTCTGATAAATAGCGAGAATAGCGAGATATAAACAACTTTATTTAACTCACAATTGCAGGGAAAAAAAAAGTCAGAATTGCGAGTTTATATCTCACATTTCTGACTTTTTTTTCTCAGAATTGTGAGATATAAACTCTAAATTGCAAGAAAAAGTCAGATTTCTAAATTCTGACTTTTTTCATGCAATTTTGAATTGCGAATTTGTTTTAACCAGCTTCCATTGTTCACTTTCATCCTTTGTTGTAAAATCCTTAGTAGGATATGAATGCCACAGCAGGTGATTCTTTTTAACAACCATTTGCAGAAGCATAAAATAAATACTGCTTGACAGCTTGTTGTATTTTTCTTACTGTAGCTGCAGTGCAGAAGACGATTCCATCTGCCAGCTGTCACCTGAGTTCAGCAGGGCAGCCGTGTTGTCGTGGTGATCAGCACTCTGGGGTCAGACGGGCGCAAGGATCACAAGATCAACCTTCAGCACTGACCCATGTAACGCAAGCAGAAGATGCCCAGCAAAACTCGGTTCCACTGGCCTACTCTCAGCCTGCTGCTAGCTGTAATCTGCAGACTTCTGGTAAACAGACAATCACTAACACATTATATAACAACTGTTACTTTTAATAAATATATTAATAAATAAAATATCTAAAGTATTTAGTTCTGTGGGTTCCGTAAGGGCCTGCTCAAATGATGATCATTTCTAAGAATGTCTTACTCTAATCAGTATAACTACTATTCTTGCACTGATATCATCATTAAATGGTTTCTCCTTCTGTTTGCAGGTCAGGTTCAGACATCCACTGTATTTAACTGTCGGCTGACTACATCTACTCCTGCGTTGAGCCCTCAGAGACCTGGATCAGCTCACAGTGAACCTGTACATCTACTGCAACTTAAAATAGAACAGCGAGAGCTGTCAATCAATTCAAAATTAATCAATCACATAAAATACACAATATGGTGATTAAAGGGTTAGTTCACCCAAAAATGAAATTTATGTCATTAATTACTCACCCTCATGTCATTCCACACCCATAAGACTTTCGTTCATCTTTGGAACACAAATTAAGATATTTTGATGAAATCCAAGGCGTCTGAAATCCAATCCTGCACTGAAAGCAACGAAATTACCACATGTAATGTAAATCTGTGTTCTGAAGATGAACGAATGTCTTACGGGTTTGGAACGACACGAGGGTGAGTAATAATGACAAAAATTTCATTTTTGGGTGAACTAACCCTTTAATCAAATAATTTGCAAGATAATTCATCAACATTACTTTGTCAGACAAGTAAAGTGTTTAGTAGAAAGGACAAAAGTGGAAGTCAAATCTATTTGTTTTATTATTATAACTGAACATAACCCTATTACTACACTGAATTTGCATAGTCTATGTAAATTATTAACTTCTTGGTCTATGTACTGTACATATGTGTCAGACTTACACTGCCATTCGAAGTTTGGGGTCGTTAAGATTTTATTAGTGTTTTGGAGTCTCATGCTCACAAAGGCTGCATTTATTTAAATAAAAATACAGTAAAAAACAGTAATACTGTGAAATATTATTACCATTTAAAATAACACTTTTCTATTTTAATATATTTTTAAATGTAATTTATTCCTGTGATGGCAAAGCTGAATTTTAATCCAGTCCTAAATAATTAAAAATTTAAATAATTTCTTAAAACAAAGAAGTTTAAACAATATGCTAATTTGGTGCTGCTCAACAAAACATTTCTTATTTTTGCCAATGTTAAAAAAACATTGCTGTATATTTTTTGTGGAAATAGTGATACATTTTTTTTTTTTTACGTTGATAGAATTTTTTAAAAGAACAGCATTTATTCTAAATAGATTTTTTTTTTTTTTGTGATTAAAATGATCAGTTAAATGCATACTTGCTGAATAAAAGAATTAATTTAACTTGTTGACCTCAAACTTTTGAATGGTGACTTTCTTTGAAATGCTGCGACGGTAGGATGATTTTTATTGAATATACATATTGTATGTGTCAAATTAAACACTTTTAATTGAGTGCTCTAATAATACAGGTGCTTTTCCTTTCTCTGTCTTCCTGTCAATTTCCTGGTTACTTTTACACTCTGACACACTCATTGGATCTGTTTGCCTACATGTCTCATTCTTCATGCTTTCGTCTTTCTCTGTCATTTAGTGTACTTCAAAGTGTGTGCTGAGCAGTGGTGGCTCATCTGGGGAGTTTTATCAGCTGAGGGCCATGAGTGCTGCCATCCCCTCCTGCCCTCATGGTTCTGTAGAAATGTCTGCCACTCCAACTCAGTATGCAGCTTCTTTCTCCATGCCTCCTGCAGTCCAACAACAGTCTCCAGTTACTGTATCTCCTGTCCAAAATGGATCCTGTGCTCCAGTAGGGCACGGGCTACCTATAATCACCAGCCCTATCTGCAGTGTTCCTAAGGTTGACTTGACATCATCCACTGGGTCCTTGACCTGTTCCTCAGCAACACAGATGCCCAAGCAGCTCCGGTTCAGCCAAACTCAGCCTGATCCAAATGGACCAGTACAGGAGATCTGCTCTGAGGAGAGTGTGGAGAAGGGAAGTACTGGTGCAGAGGATGAAGATGAAAAAGATGGGATGGATAAGACACCTGTCAGAGACATCAGCTGTCAGACCAGCTATGAGAAATTAACAGTTCACAAAGTCAAACCCACCAGTCCAGAGAAAACTGCACAGAAAGTAATGACTCTTAAATATCTGCTGGGAGAGCTGAAGACTTTAGTGGCTAATCAGGGTGAGAATATTTGATTTATTTTTTTCATTTATTTTCTTTTCCTCCCCTTGACTTTGTCCATCTTTAACACTTTTGATTGAACAACACTGACTTTAATTTTATAGACAAAAGCAATGATACATTTGGGAGCTTTTTATTATTATTTTTTTAATAAATCTTGTTCTCGCTATGTTGTTGTCAGGGTCTTATTACAGGGCTGACTTCCAGTCATCTGGAAGTCATCATTTATAAAAGTTGATAACCATCCCAAGTTTGAAATAGGATATCTATATTCTTTAACAATCAAAATATTGGACCTTCAGATGTCATGACACACAAGGATTGAGTTGCTGGATTTGCAGATTCTCAAAACTTAGCAGATAAGCAGATTTTCTCTCTGTGTTATTTTCACATTTTATTACATGTTTTCTCTTCTGTGCAGACAGTGATGCTGTGCGCCTGATCTCTGAGGTGGAGCAGAGTATCTCACTACTTCCTGTCATGGTGGGCAGCACCAACATCCAGGCTGAGATTGCGCTCGCTTTACAGCCACTCAGGAGTGAGAATGTACAGTTGCGAAGGTCTGCGACTCAAGAGTGTATAGAATCCTAAATCTTAACTACTGCTGCAGAAAAGAATATAACACAATTACAGACATGCATGTCAGTGTGTTGCAAGGATGTGTGTGTATTTGTATTAACGCTATTAACTGATTAAAGACTATAATTAAATAAATTCCATAATATGCCAATTAATCGCATATATCAATACGGTGTTGGGATTTTGTATTTATTTGCATGTCTCCTAGGCGTTTGCGAATACTCAATCAGCAATTATTGGAGAGAGAGAGAGCAGAACGGCGAGGCAGACCGGAGGCATGCGACATGGAGGGTGAGTGTTCTCTCTGTTCTGTCTGTAAAGGGCTTGACTTAAGAAGGAATACATCATTTAGAAGAGTAAATGTGCAAATACGTAAATATATTTTTGAATTCAGCCTTTTATTTTCTTTCTAGCCGTGTGAGATGCATGAAAACAACCTTTGTGTTCATTGGCATGGTTGTGTTACAGTGATTGCGTTGCAGTCTCTGAACTTTACTCTACAAACTCAGTTAAATGAGAACCGAAGAGAGCTTGATGATCTGCAACAGGAGAACATGAGACTACGGAAAGCCATGGAGGACAAAGACAGTGACCTGAAGCAGCACAAAGAGTTGAATGAGTTCGAGAACAGTCGGCTAAGGCTGGGTAAGAGTATTGTCTTAGACTGCTGTGTTTTTTATTTTTTTTATAATATGAAAGGAAATTCATATTATATTGTTGTTTCGGTTATTTATTATATTATAATAAATACGTTATCCTTCTGATATGTTTTATATTATCCCATGATCCTTTCTAAAAAAAAAAAAAATCTTAATAATAGACATGGTAACACTTTACAATAATGTTTAATTTGTTAACATTAGTTAACTACATTAGTTAACGTGATCTAACAATAAACAATACTTGTACAGCATTTATTAATCTTAATGTTAATTTCAACATTTATTAATACATTTTTAAGATCAAATGTTGTATCTCTTAATATTAGTTAATGTACTGTGAACTAAAGCCGCTTTTCCACCGAAATTATTTCCCAGGAACTTTTTTCCCCCAGACCTGTTGCTGTAAGCATTTCCATCACAGTCTAAAGTATTGTGAAGATTAAGTCCGATGACGTAGGACTGCGCGCAACATTCCAGTTCCTACTGGATTTTGTCCTCTGCATATAAGGTCTAATAAAGCCTGAACCTCGTTGTCAGTCAATCGGTCGTATTTTTTAAACTCCATTATTAATTCGAATAGCAAACAACTCTTACTGCACACACCGCAACAGACTTTTAAAAATAGTGGTTGAAATAAAATGCTGCGTGGAGTCAACCAATCAAAATGCTGCGTGAACTCTACCAAACAGCCTGTTCAGCATCCAAGTCTCACCCCTGAAAGTTCCTGAACTTTGAAAAAGCAAGCAAGGACTTTCTGAGGGGGAAATTTTTACCCAGAACTTCATTTAGACCCTGGTTCCTGGGGTCGAAACACACCGAGTACCACCCTAAAGTCCCTAGCTCCTGGGGAAAGTTCCTGTGGTGGAAACACGGCTTGGAAACATGAACATTTTTATTAACTAACATTAACAAAAGTTAAATGCTATAAAAATATATTGTTCGTTGTTTGTTCAAGTTAGTTAATGTACTAATGTCAATGCGCTAATCTGTTAACTAATGTTAACAAAATTAGACTTTATTGTAAGGCGTTATCATTGACTTTATAATCACTATATTGACATTATATGGACAGGTGTGACTAATGCATTATAACATTTGTCACACATTACAAGATATCTTTATTTCACAAATGACTGCAGTTAAATTGACATATTTTTAAAAGAAAAATTATTTTTGCTGTAAGTGATTGTCATGCTATTTTACCCATGCAGAGATGAATGAAGTATTGGCTGAAACGCAGAGCTACCAGAGTAAACTCAAAGAGTATGAGATTGAGAAGACAGTACTGACTCTGAGTCTCCAGCAGAGAGAGGCAGAGATCGGCAGACTGCAGGAAGTCATCAGGTAACTAGTGGTTCTCTTCTGATGAGTTGGGTACTGTATGTTCTGATAGAGTAATGGACAACAGTGAAAAAACAATGCTAAATTCAAATGATCATATAATTGTTTGTACTTAAGATAGTAAAATAAATATCCTTAAAAGGAGGAGAAAACGCATCTTTTGTTGTTGACATCAAAATTCAATCAATCAAACACTATTTTGATGCACGCTCATCTGTCACTTAAAGGGATAGTTCACCAAAAAATTAATTCATTTGAACTGTTGAACACAAAAGAATGTTTTGAAGAATGTTGGTAACCAGACAGTTGACAGTAGCCATTGACTTCCATAGTGTTTTTTTTCCTACTATGTAAGTCATTGGCTACAGTCAATTGTCTGGTTACCAACATTCTTCAAAATATCTCCTTTTGTGTTCAACATATAAGAGAATCTCATACAGGTTCGGAACAACTTGAGGGTGAGTAAATGATGACGAATTTTCATTTTTGGGTGAATTATCCCTTTAAACCAAGTTAGGAATGACAAGATGGACAGGTTGTGTGACAAGCCCTCATCTCTTTTGCAAGTGTAGGATAAGCCATTTTGATACTGTAATGTTGCAATTTAAATTCTGGGTTGAGAATAATTGATCTAAACTATAATGAAATTACATCTTCAAATTAAATCTTGAGAATCTAGCATGTAACCGAAGATGTAGGTGAGATGCTGGTCATTGTAACCTCTGTTTTTTCCTGCACACAGAAATCTGGAGAGAAGTCAAACAAAAGATACTAGCAAATATTCTCCTCAGCCGGACTTGTGTCAACCAAACTCTCAGCTTACTAAGAGTGTTCTGGAATTGCATGAAAATGCACAGAGGGAGTCCACTGTGTCAGATAAACTTTCAAACTCTGTAAAGACCTACCTTCAGACCCTGGAGGACATCGGACAGGCCTCTCCTCCACACAGAGTTCACTGTAAGTCCCAGACATTACAACCAGTCCCCCCTGGTCAGATTAATGGTGGAAAAGACTACTTTATGCCATCAGATGCTAAAGTCTGCTCACCAACAGAAAGGGATATACACAAACCAACCCTGGAAACCATAGCTGAGAACATATCTCAGTTAGAAGAGTTTGCTCCTTTAAGGGAGACTCCAGTGGTGCAACTTCCCTCAGGAGTTGCTCATAGTAAACCGCTAACTCAGTGTAATGAGCCGATAACTGCCAAGAATCAAAGGGAATATGTGGATGCGCATGTAGGGCCGAAATATATGGGCCGTGCTTTTGAAAAGCTGAACATCTCAGGTGGGCTCCACATTCAGGATGCAAAGAATGATGGCAGAGATTTCCTTTCAGAACATCATGGTGTGGCCTTACAGATAAATCAGAAAAATAAGGGCCTGAACATTCAGTCGGTGCAATCTCAGCATGCCCAAAGGATGGGTGTGCTGTCAACATACTTTGCACGCCCTTCAGTGATAGAGAACACCTTTTCCTCTTGTGATATTAAATCTTTAGCCTCTGATTGGAGCATAAACTCCTGGTCCACGTTTAACACACAAGATGAGCAAAATTTCAGAGATGGGCTTGCAGCACTAGACGCCAGCATAGAAAGTCTGCAGAAGACCCTGAAAGTTGATCTAAACAAATAATTTAGTATTTCAATGTGTGCTGATTGTATTGTATTTTTAATTTGATTACATGTAATTA
The DNA here is from genome assembly GCA_037101425.1 of Elopichthys bambusa. Classification (NCBI taxonomy): domain Eukaryota; kingdom Metazoa; phylum Chordata; class Actinopteri; order Cypriniformes; family Xenocyprididae; genus Elopichthys; species Elopichthys bambusa. The sequence continues at coordinate 29,931,216 of CM074440.1, read as the reverse complement.
GTGGATATCTTTACATGTCTCTTTTTATTAAATTATGTGAAACAAATGAATATTACATTTCTCATTGTATTTTTTTTTCTTTGGTCCTAACCAGTGTTTGGTAAGTTACTTCAAAAAAGTAATTAATTACTAATTACATCATCAATGTTGTATTTAAAATACTTTTCTAATTACTCTGTCTGAAAAGTAATTTAATTACTCAGTAAGTAACTTACTAATTACTTCTTAAAATCCCTATAAACCTTGACCGGATAGACAACTGAAAGGAAAATCTTTTAATAATTTAGTCAAACATGGAATAGTTTAGCCTTTTATAGTTTTATAAAACATTTTAACTTTATTAAAACATATACTATAATACTTTTATTTATTTATAATACTTACTATTTTTTGTAACAAATAGGGATGTCACTATACTAAAAATCTAGTAGTGGATACCCATACCACCAAAAGTGCACAATACTCGATACCAAAGTCGATACCACGGTAAAGATATATAAAAATACAAATAAAACAATGTTATATTTTTTTTCAGGTAGGTCTAATAGTAGTAAGTGAAAATACCACAGAAATTGAATAATCAAATATAAAATAACTGCATAGTCATAACTGTATAAATTAAATTTAGATTAATCCTTATTAAAGCTTTTCTTTTGTTGTTTGATCATCATTTATAATACAGTAGCATGTTTTAAAGACTGCTGTCATTAAGACCTAATGGACGGAGACAATACTGTTACACATACTGTTCACATTCACATAACCAACGCGAATATACGCCAAGTCGGGCATTTTGACATAATTGTGTGTGTATTTGAACATTTATGTGTAATAAACCGCGAAAGTCTTACACTCGCGAGAGGCGGCTATGTGTGCGCGCTTTGGTCGAGAGCGCGCTGACTGAAGACAGTCTCTCAGAGAGCGCGCGCAGTTTTTTCTCCCTAGGACGTAGCTTACATTTTTCCGTAATGTTCTTGCCTACCTGTGTCAAAAAAGTGAAGCAATTGGATTATTTCCATTCTGCAAAACTCGCCACTCGCTTCTGCCGACATCTTCAGACAGTTGCGAACTCACGCGCAACTGCACTACAGCTAACGATTTTAAAGAGGCAGCGTTCATTTTTACCTTTAGACGACAAATTTAGATTTTAAGTTCAATATTGATTTAATTAAATTTATTTACAGTATGTAACGCAAGTACATTATAAGTAACTGTAATTAAATTACCTAAAAATGTACAGTAATCCCTTACTTTACTTTTTCAGTGGATAAGTAATTTAATTACAGTAACGCGTTACACCCAACACTGGTCCTAACACTACATTGCAGCTTGGGTTCCCAACCATCTCGTATATTACAGAATCATCTGGTTTTTAAGCAAACAGAAGTGTTCCATATTAAATCTGTACAGGGGCGTTTTTCCTGTATTTTAACATAACACTAGCTAGCTAAATACTGTATAATGTTGTAATACTTAATATTTTAAACAATCCAAGAAATTAATTAAATATCTTACATTTGGGTATTTAAGACCGATTAGTGGTTATCCTAACTTTAAAAAACTTTAGTATTCATATTCCCAAAAAAGAATGTTCGTAAATAGATAATTTTTAAGAGCATTATTTTTTGGGAATATGAATACTTCTTAAATTTTATCTTAAGAAAAAAGATAAAATTTTTAAAAACAATTTTTGGGAATGCAAATATTTCTAGTTTTTTTTTTTTTTTTCTTAAGTTAGAAAATAAGAGGAAATTGTCAGTTAAGAAGAATTTTATTCTTAAGAATGTTTCGTGAATCAGGTGCCAGAGGCCCATCACGTCCATCGCTGCTGTCTTGGAGGATCTCTGCACACCAATTCGAACCAGCGACCATACTTGCGGGTTTCCCACGGTACTTGCTACTTGTTTCAACCAGGAGGGCAGTACAGTTCTGTACCTGAAGAGAAGAGATTTTTGCTTGGTTACAAGAAGAATGCTAATAGGATATGGTGTAACTGGTCCCTTCTAAACGTTTGAGGCATAATACATGCCTCAGAATGTCTTATAGGCCCCACACCCAAAGTCAGGATTGCCTAGACACACGCATACAAATCAGGTTTGTATACATACATTACACTTAAAAGAGATTTGACTTCAAAATTTTTCACCGTGTGACAATAAAAAAACATACTGTATAAAAACAATTCACAAAAAGTTTAGAAACTTAGTACCTCAAACCAGTCATGAAGAATGATTTTCCCCAAACAAAGCCACTACTTTGGCTTCTGCTGCAAGCAAGATTGAATGAAATGGCAGCATTCTGTGCAGAAAGATAAGAAAGTCTGATTATTACCTTAAACTTTACACCTGCTGTCTCTGATCAACCTAATCTAAACTGTAAGGTCAGAAACTCAGGAGAAAATCCTGCATTATCCACCATCTTTTGTTCAAGATCACTTGACTAGGGTGTTACATTTTCCACCTTTTTTCTTTGTTCTGCTTTGTATGATTTAGAAAAACAATTGTCTTTCTTTGCTGTGGTGAATGCATGCTCACCTTTTAACAAGCCATGTTTAGACCAGAGGCCCACGTCAGTCATTAGGCAAAGAAATAAACCTCTGGTTGACCGTGGCAGAAATCTTGCCAGCCTCACAAAACGGCATGAAGGAATGGAGAGTTCACTCATGTCAGCCCGCCAGATGCTAAGCTGACTGAGAAGCTTTTGAACTTGTATTAAATAGTGCAAATTAAATTTAGATTTAATTTACATTATGTACATTCCCCCCTCTTCGCAATGTCTTATTTGGTGACCTGAAACACACAAAAAACACAAATCAGGTTTATTGTCTACACTTAGAAGAGGTTTGACTTCAGATTTATTCCCATGTCACAATAAACAAACAACATACTCTATAAAAAAGCACTTTAGAACTTAGTACCTTAAACCAGTCATGGAGAATGATTTTCCCCAAACCGAGCCGCTTCTTTGGCTTCTGCTGCAGGCAAGAATTAATCAAATGGCAGCATTCTGTGCAGAAAGATGGGAGAGTCTGATTATTACTCTAACATTTAAACCTGCTGTCTTTGCTCAACCTATTCTTAACTGTGTGATTTGACTGGCCTAAGCTGTAATATCAGAAACTCAGTAATATTACTTTTCCCACCTTGTTTCTTTGTTCTGCTTTTTATGATTTACAGTAACAATTGGCCTTCTTTGCTGTGGTGAATGGCATCTCACCTTTTGACAATCCAGGTTTAGACCAGATGCCCGCGTTAATCATGTCCAGGTCATTGTTGTCTGGAGTGTCTCCGCACAACAACTCGAACATGAGCACTCCCAACGACCATACAGTTGCGGGTTTCCCATGGTACTTGCCACTCTTGTCAAACTCAGGAGGGCAGTACACTTGTGTGCCTAAGGGAAGACATTTTTTGATTGGTTAGAAGAAGAATGCATATTAGGATATGGTGTATGTGGTAGAATTGAAGGTTTGAGGCATCATACATACCCCAGAATGTCTTATAGGTAGAAGTTTTTAGGAGGTCCCCGCACCCGAAGTCAATAAGTTTGACTTCAAGCGTGTCCTTGTTGAACAGCAGGTTCTCTAGTTTGATATCCCGGTGGAGCACTCCACGGCGACAGCACATGTGGGCGGCCTGCACTACCTGCCACATGATAAGTCGTGCTAAGTGCTCACTGAGGACGCCTCCGTGGTGCTGCAGGAAATCAAACAGATCCTCGCAGGGTGAGGGGCGTTCCAGGACCATGATGTAGAAGCCGACCTGGTCCTGCCACTCCAGCAGCTGAACTATCTGTGGAACGCTGGGGCCCTTGTTAGCAAGCGTTGTTAGGGCAACCTCTAAGGGAAGGGGCGTAGGATGACCAGGCTAGAAGAAAGATCATTTTTATGATTGTTACATGGAGCTTTCCCAAAAGAAGCATTAAGACTTGAACAATTTATTGTTAATGGCAGTGTGAAAAATCATTTGTAGTCTATGTTTATTATTAATATAAAATGTTTTCAATTGTGAAGTGGAGACCGCAGCCTTACAATGCTGATATATTCCGTGGTATCCGTCTTCAAGGCAAATTTCAGTGCCACCTGATCAACAAAACAAAAAAAATTGTAAGTTGATGTGTGCAGAGGTCATATCATTACAGTCATTCAACACGTCAAGTGCCCTAAATAGTGTACATAATATATAGTAGTCAACATCTGAAGTGGATCAACAAAGTTGTCTTAAGAACTAAGTTGTCCTAAGTTGAACTAAGTTTTAGGACTTTGATGAAAGGTTTGGATCCACTTCAAATGTTGACTACTATACATTGAGAATGGACTGGAATGGATACAATGAGACAAAACAAGATATTTAAAGTAAAGGAAACCTTAAGGCCATCCTTCAAGCGAATCCCTTCGAAGACGGCGCCGAATCCTCCTTCACCAAGCTTATTGCCGATTTCATAGCGGCTCAAAATGTCACCTATAAAAAGATAAATAATTGGAATTACATTATAAACAACATTTTTCATAATTATTAAACATGTCGTTTTAATTTACAAATAGTAATTTTCTAAAGTATTTGTTTATTATTTGGAATATTTTTTATTTTTCACACCTGCAAAAAGAGCTCAAATGTAATTATAAATTCTGAAAAACCTAAAAGAAATGTTACTGCTTCTACAACAATTTTAACATAAAATCTTGATTTTGACAAATAACATGAACATTTTTGACATAAAGTACATATGAAGGTCAATTACTGTTGGGGACTTGAGCTGGAGGAGGCTGAACCTGCGGAACATCAGGTGAGAGGACATCAGGGCCACTGCTGCGAGGTTCCTGAACACCATGTTTCTTTACAGAACAGCTCGTGTGCTGTAGAGAATCCTGATCTAAAGAAGGGCACATTAACCAACAGCTGGTTTCAGTCAAATAATAATTATTGTTTATGGCATACTCATAGTGATTCTTCAGTGCTTCTGTGTTTCCCTTTAAAGAATATTTTGCTGAATATGAAGACGAAACTTTTGGATGTACAGAGCTCCAGTAAACAAACACATTCACATCACATGAGATTCACCTTCAGTACTTCTCTGCCATTCCGGCGCAGTACCCTGATCCTCCACTTTTACTTTCTGCCCTGAGTCGGCTGTCGGGTCAGAGAAATAACGAGAGGGAGACTCCATCCTCCTCCTCTTTCTCCCCTGCCTCTCGTTTTCCTCACCAACACCAACGGGCTGAAGATGCTTCACCGCCACATTAGTGCTGGATGTTGGAAGACTTTGATCGAAGTTGTACATCAGGTCGCAAGCATTCTCAGCTTTTGAGCTGCGAGAACAACTTCTTTTCCTCTTCAGTCCCATAATCACAATGTGCGCTTGAATTACACTATCGGAATTCAGTAGCTGCAGACAGAGTGAGTAGTGAGAGAGAAGATGCACGCATCTGTCTCGCGCGCAACGTTCTAAAGGTGCCACACACGTCTATGACGTAATAAAGCTCATTCATAGCTGAAGACATGCTTGTTCTGATATTGTCTAATAATGCAATGGTAACATATGGGCCTATATCTGCAAGGGATTTCGTTTAACTATATTAATTAAATCTATACGAAAAAGATTTCTGGTGATTTACAGATTGGAACATATATATATATATATATATATATATATATATTAGAATAGTAGTATATAATATAGTATATAGTAGGCTATATATATATATATATATATATATATATATATAGTAACACTTTACAATAAGGTTCATTAGTTAAACATTTGTTAATGTATTAACTAACATGAACTAACCATGAGCAATACATTTGTTACTGTATTTACTAATCTTCATTAACGTTAGTTAATGAAAATACAGTTGTTCATTGTTTGTTCATGTTAGTTCACAGTGCATTAACTAATGTTAACAAGATTTTAATAATGTATTAGTAAATGTTGCAATCATCATTAACAAAGATTAATAAATGCTGTAGCCTATAAGTGCAGTTCATTATTAATTTATGTTAACTAATTTAGTTAACTAATGTTAACTAATGAACCTTATTGTAAAGTGTTACCATATATATGAGAATACTAGTATATAATATAGTAGGCTAATATATATATATATATATATATACATATATATATTATAAAATATATTTGTTATATTCTAATATATATATATATATATATATATATATATATATATATATATATATTAGTAAATATTAATATATATATATTATATTATAAAATATATTTGTTATATTGTAATATATATATATTAGTAAATATTAATATATATATTATATATATTATAAAATATATTTGTTATATATATATTAGAATAGTACACACACACACACACACACACACACACACATATATATATATATATATAAATCACTCCTAAGTTCAACTACGATTGCATTTAATATAAATGTAAACTATAATACACTTTTAAAATACATTAAATATATTATAATACATTGTAAATAACACAGTTAATGTGTAGGCTACTTTTTCAGAAGGCTCAATGCAGAATATGTCAGAATGAAAGTTAAAAGCTTTAGCAATGTAATGCAACTCTGTATAATAAAGTATCATACTTTTCCTCATAGTATGTCCTTGATTTAATGAAAATTTAAATAATATTTTTATTATTGCTTTATTATTTAGAAACAGAAGAATATCCTCCAGAATGGCACCTATGTGGCCAAATATTTCAGTCTGAAGACGTGTCTTTTGTCTTGGTCTTCTCTCCTCCATTTAAAGTTGTAAAAGGTCCAGCTCAAAAATTAAAATATGATTTGGAGAAGGGCCATTTACAGTCATATTTGAATCTGTATATGTTTTTCAGTAACCAACAACAACATTTCGGAGATCGTCAGGCATGCACACAAGCAGAAGTTTTACAACTAAAACTAGACCATCCTCGCCCAGTTGGAGGCGCTGTTTTCAAGGAAACAGACAGACAGATGTTATCCTATACAGAGATGGTTGGCATCATAGATAGATATATAGGACGGGGAAAGATCCCCCCTCCCCCATCTGCTAATTTAGTTGTTATAGCACTAAATGTCAAAAATTAAAAGAGAGGTAAGATTGCTATTAACTTTTACAGAATGTATAAATTACTTTTGATATAATTCTTATTAATATTTATATTATTTTTAAATTATATATCATTAATGTAAAATACAAAATCAACTATGTATTTAAAATGCAATTTAGTTGATAATAATTGAATAACCAGTGACAGACAAAGCAGAATAACGGTAAAAGGGAGCCTTTAAAGTTTATTTATTTATTTATTTATTTTTTAATCGAAAATCCAATTAATTTTAACGTTTGTGATGACCTTTAATTTTAAGTATTTATATATATATATATATATATATATATATATATATATATATATATATTTCTTTTTATTCAAATTATTGTTGTGTTTTTAATTTATACTTACAAAATGTGAAAATTTGTAAAATGTGTCAAGTAATTTTGAAAGTTAAGTTTAATTAAAAAAAAAAAAAAAAGACGGACGGTCGCAGGGAGATGACGTAAGGTTGCCGTAGAAACCAAACAGGCTCTTGTCAGTTGTGTCGCTTTTCCTGTGTTGAAAATCATGTAAATGACATCTTCAAACAACCAATATTCGACATGCGCTTTCATCGTCCTTATATGTAAAATCTAAAACGTTTTTTTCCAAGACGATGAGCGCAATGGTTGAATCAGGAGACGAAATAAACCCAGAACTAAAGAGTCTGGTCGCAATCACCAGAGAAAAATCTGAAAACAAGATTAACGACGTGCTTTCAGCATTAAAAGGTAGAGTACTGTCCTTTTCTTACGTTTGTCATTGTAGAATTTCGTTTATTTAACGGTATAAATCGTCACCGTTTAGTTTTTTGCATCTCACCCAAATAGTTATGCGGTATGATTAATACTCTTTAAAAATGACCGAATATAATGCTGCCTTCACGTGCTATCGGAAATTTCCTACTTCCCACTTATGAAGTCGTGATTGCGAACTCTGCATTCAAATTTTGACTTGATTTTTAACATAGGAAAGTAGTATTTACGATCATTCCGATAGCAGCATTACCTTTCAGTAAATGTGAGCTCATAAAACGGCATGTATAATAATTCTACACTTACTATAAAAATGTACAACCATGTGTCTCCTGTATGAATGAGCTTAAACAAGCTTTCATGTGAACAGATCTTCTGGGCAGAAAGTCTTTAGGAGATCAGAGGGATCTGGAGGTGTGTAAACAGAGTCTTTACTCTTATGGTGTGCTGCAGTACTGCTCATCTTCACTGAGATTCAGTCCAGTCAAGATTCAAGGGGGCTATGCAGTCCTGACACAGATGGCAGACCTCCTCAGGTATACAAAAATTCAAGTTGCTTTTAAATACACAGTGAATACTGCTTTCATTCGCAGTCTCGTGAAGTTTTAACTCATGTTTTTGTCCGTCTAGCACATGTTGTGTGGGTCTGGGTGATTTCAGACACAATGAAGTGTTCAGTCATGAATTTCTGCCATCAGTTGTGGAAAGTCTTCTTTTTCTTGCAGACCATCTAATGAACAGAGCTTTGCGGGTAAGATATTACGGTTTCCTGAATCATATAGAGCAGGGGTTTTGAAACTGGGGTCCACAAGCGGTGAATCCTTGATGAATCCTTATTAAAGCTACAATTTTCTCTGTTATCTTTGTTCTTTGATTAACATTAATGACAGACATTACAGTAACTGGTTTATTAGGCTGCTGTGCCTTTAAAACCTGCCGCTGCCAAACATCTCATTTTTTCACAAATCTTTAAGTTCATTTAAGACATTATTTAAATCATTTAAGACTGCTCTTATGAGGATACTCAACAAAATGGCCATTTTGGCATAATTCTGTGTGTTACTGTTTGTTCAAGAGCGAAAGAGAACGCGATACTCACACGCATCTTTCTGTGCACACGAGTCGCATGTGTGTATCACAGACATCTGACATAGAGAACTTCATGTAACAGGGTTTGGGTTATTTAATGGATAGTCAGATGGTTATAAATGCAAAATAAACCCTTTCAAACTTGTTCTATCACCTCTGGCTTTTATTTGAATTGGTAGAGAATGCATATATAGCAACCAGATCATTTCATTTCTCTCTGCAACAGGACAAGGCACGTAATGAGCTGATTCGTTTGTTTAGAAAAGTCTTTGATTCCATTGGCTGGCTCCTCAGGGCTCACAGACATCTCATTCATCATGGTAAACAACTTCTTCTATAAATTTAGTGGGCTGTGACCATCACAAGATGTTTAGAGATTATTTATTTTTGGCTTGAACTGAAATGAAACTGTTGTTTTCTCTTCTCAGTATTGATATGTAAACATTATGAGAGTGTCCAGATCTGTGAAGACGATGACGTCTCCATTGTTACTGTCACCATGTGGAACAATATCTTCAGGGCAAACGGGTACAACAGAAAGCAACAGAAAGCTACATAATACAGTCTTTATCCACATGACTATTTCACACTTTGGAAAATCTTTTCCTTTGTTTTTCTGAAGTGCTGTAGTTGCTGAGATGGGAAACAGGGCTCTGACTGACATCATGGATGATATTGTGTATAAAATGTCTAGTAGCTCGAATCCTGTGATTGGCAGAGCAGCTGTAAAGACCCTTGTTCTGATTATGGACCACAGCAGCTCAACCCGTCAGCTCATTCACAGACGATACAAAGGTACAGTCGCACTCAGATCTCAGAACATCTTCGAGCTTTAAGGCCTGTTCACATCAGGGACGATAACTATAACAATAAAGATATTAAATTCTAGATTTAAAAGAATAGTCCATACCACAGCTATAATAATAAGGGCAACAGTCAGGTTCCAGAAGTAAAAACACATTTATTTCTTGATTTTTAATGATAACTTATAAACCTTTAAAAACAGACCTACTGTGAGCTACAAGGTCCTTAATCGATGATATTTGCTTCTGTTGAAGCTGATAGCATGATTATTTCAACTTATTTTTAAAATAAGCAAAACGTGCCAAAAGAGCTCCTTTGTAGACTCTCCGTACACTTTCAAAATACTTAGTCCCCCTGTAGTCAATAATTTTATCCCTTAAAACTCATCTTTGATAACCAAAATGACATATTTAAAAGTTTTTTTCTTGTGAAAAACATTTATTCATGCCCTAAAATAACTTGAATGTAGCTCTACACCCTTGCTTCATTTAGTATACACGGATCCATGAATATGCAAATTAGCCCTGCCTCCACTCATTCACACCAGCTCAGAGATCTACTCGGTCCACTCACCCCACACGTTAACATGATTGGTTACAAGGTAGTTTGTGACATAAGAAACACCGGCGATTTCAAACTGTGTTTTTGAGACTTTTTTTTTTTCATATTCAGAAAATACTCAGAGATGGTGTTGACTTATGAATTTGCATATTAAAAACACCACATAGACATATAAACAACATTAAAACTTAACACTAAAGCCGTTAAGTACACAGTATTTTTTTTTTTTTTTCGATTTTCAATACTTTTTTCCTTTGAATTAAAGTTTGAAGTTTAAAGTTTGTTATGATTCACCTTGTAGCTGGTTGGCTTGGTTCATGGCTTATAACGCTTTAACAAATACTTTATTTAAATCCAAAAGGGAGAGATGAACGAAAAAAATACTTCCGGAGCATTGTTAATTTTGGCAGCCATTTTTTATTTAGTCTTAGTCTTTATCTTCAGATGAAAATGCTCTTTAGTCTTAGTCACATTTTAGTCATTTTTGTCTTTCATATTTTAGTCTAGTTTTAGTCGACGAAAAGTCATCACATTTTTGTCAAGTCTTAGTCATATTACTTTTAGTCAAACTACAGTTACCAGCATTCATTTTGATAGCTATTTTATATGTAGTCTTTAGACAAAATAGTCAATTTTTCTCTTTAGACCAATTCATTTAAGCTTATGAAACATTTGAATCAAGGTAAACAGGCTGTATTGACATTGCACACTTTATAAATACCTTTATAAAATAAATAATGCTTTTAATTAAATAAATAAATAAAAAATAAATAAATAAATAAATACAATGCTGATAAAAACGAAGTGATACTTTTAAATATTACATTAAAACCGCCAGTAGGTGGCGGTAAGCCACTGTTTTTATGAGTAAATCATTGAGTCATTCATTTTTTCAGTATCAAAGCAAGCAGCTGTATTTATAAATGGGTCAATTAATCATTGACATTCCAAGTTCTGCTGTGGCTCTCGTTGCAAAATAGAGCAAAAATACTGACAATACTGTTTAAAATGTACATCACTTAATGTGACCCTTTTGTTTGTTGAAATCAATATTCAGGATATTATATTCAGGCAATATGGTATAATATAATCAACATTAAAAAAAACGAACTCACAGAAGGGTATGTTTTTGTATCAAAGAGAGTTTTAATCTTAAATCTCTATGCAGTCATTGTTTTTCATGCTAGTAAGTGCTAAATCCACACTTTTACAAAGGTATATCGAGAACAGCACTAATGTAGCACGATTTGCTGGTTTGTGTGGGTGCAGTCAGTTTTGACCGCGAAAGATTAGGTAATTTGACTGAATGTTGTGTATTTACAACATTTTACCTGCTAGAAATACATGCTCAGTTTGAATGTTATTTTGAGGTGGAGTATTAAATGAACGGTAAAGCTCAGCATTTTGTTTGCGTACTTCAGTTTGAGAGCCACTGCTGGATGTCAGCCTACACTTTGGTCGCAGATTTAGTCAGCAAACGAGCAGCGCAATATAGACCGACTCAATGACACTTTAATTTAAGTAGAAAATCTCAAATGAAGATTGCTGAACACCAGCTTGCTTGTCTGTTTTCAGATCATCCGCGCTTCTTCCTCAGTGAAGACTAGAGAGAGCGTGTGTGCGGGGTTGCCAGATTGCAAATATTAAGTAAAACTTGTTCTTTTAACAAAAAAGCTCTAATTGGTGGTGTAAATTTTGGAAATCTGGCAACCATAAGCATGACCGCTCGTAAAAACAGTCTGTAATGTTTTGTCTCCTTCATTCGACAAAAACAAAAAGTGATTTCAAAAGAGTGATATTTAGTCCTTTAGATATATTTCAGTATCGTCTTTTTTCGTCAACGATATTGTGTTGATTTAGTCACAGTTACCGTTAAAAGACACTGGTGTTGTCTCTCATCGTCTAGTCATGGAAATAAAAGTAGTCAACAAACATTTTTCGTCATAGTTTTCGTTAACGAAATTAACACTGTTCCGGAGAAAAAAGTGGGCAAGCACATTTACACTCTTTAAAGGCACACTGGAACAATATATTTGGAATCACTTTCAGAACTATTTTTTTTTCTAGCTGATGAATGATAAAAACAGCCAATCAGAATTCATCCTGCTGTAAAGTGCTCGAGCATTTAAAGCAGCAGACAACAGAGCTGCATCGCATGCTTATAATGAACAGGACTGCATTTCCTAAAAGCATCATAAGCCTAAGTTTGCGACCAATGGTCTCTACGATGCTTTTGGGAAACGCAGTACAGGACGGTATTGTGCGTTGGTTTGGATGGTGGTATAGTTACAGTTGTCGTTCTTGGTGTGAACGGGCCTTTAGTCTCCGAGTGTGTTTCCAATGTTTGGTCCTGCAGGTTTAGCTGATTTGGCCGTGAAAGACTGGCGTGGTAAAGGCTTTGACTCCACTCTGGATCAGCTTATTGATCACCTGCGGTCAGATGTCCCATGGAGAGACACTAAGGTCAGCAGCCACCAGCTCAAAGCGTCTGCTAAATGCCTTAATGGAGACATCTTTTACATTTGGTAGCATTTAATTTTTTCATAGAAGTCCACCTATAATGTTAAAGTCACCATGGAAACAAAAGTAATAATTCTATTTTTTTATGGCATATTTTTTATATGCAGTATTTATGATAAATGATTCATCCATGTACATCCTTTTTTTTTTAAATTCATGTATCTCGTAATGTTTAATCAAAATAACTTCCCCTCCCTCTTGCAACAACATCTCTTCTCTGATGGCGTGTTTACTGGCGTGAGGGCGGGGCAACCTGTCACTCACATGACATCACAGCAATAGCAAACCACAATACAGTGATCTAATCAATTCCCCACGGACAAAATCAAGTCCCACCCTACATTTTTTTTCTTGTTCGAAAAGCCATTTCAATATGGAAGAAAAACTTCTGTTGCATGCTGACTTAAAGGTGTCTTGCATCAAAACTCATAATATAGTTTTATGTGATCATTTTATGCCATCTCTCTGACCTCTTAGAATTAAACTGGCTGTTTTTGCTACTGTACCTTTAAAATGTTAGTTCATCCACATATAAAATTTCTGTCAGTAATTACTCACCCTCATGTCGTTCCAAACCTGTAAGACTTTCGTTCATTTTCATAACACAAATGAAGATCTTTTTGACTAAATCTAAAAGCTTTCTGTCCCTTTAATAGATAGCTACACAACTACCACTTTGACACATAAAGAGATCGTAAAACTAATCCATATGAATTTAGTCCAAATTTTCTGAAGAGATCTTAAATCTGTCCATCATATAAAGCGATATAAAGAGTCTCTTCAGAAAAATTGGACTAAACCGCTCAATTCATAAAGATTAGTTTTAAGATCTCTTTATGAACTTTTTAAAGCGTCAAAGTGGTAGTTGTGTATCTGTCTATGGAGGGACAGAAAGCTCTCAGATTTCATCAAAAAGTTCTTCATTTGTGTTCTGAAGATAAATGAAAGTCTTACGGGTTTCGAACAACATGAGGGTGAGTAATTAATGACAGAATTATCATTTTTGGGTGAACTAACCCTTTAATACTTCTGTCTATCGATCTTAATTTTTTAAAAAAATTGTCTAACCTCTTTGCTAGAGAAATGACAACGTCATTGATCGAGACCATGAGGATTTATGAATTTTGCATATTTATTGATGAACTGTAGAGGAAGTTTTCTCATATTCATGATGTATTTCTTTACTCTGCATTATATTAAGGAGACATCTGAGGAGTGTGTGAGAGCAGCTTGTATTATCCAGGCAGCCTGGAGAGCCCATCAGACCAGAAAAAGACTGAGGAAACTGCCCAGAGCGGTCAGCACATTACAGCGCAGCTTCAGCTAAGGAAATGATACAGTAAATTCCCTCTGAAAAAAGGGGCTGAACACAGCAACTATGCATTAAAGAAAAGGAAAAGTGCATATAGTGGTAAAAGTGAAAATAGCAGTGTTTTCTTTGCACTAAGTGTAAACAGTTGTTAGATGCTATTTATACTTAAACTGCAAACAGTGGCAGATACAGTTTTCATCACAATGTATTATAGTACATTATAAAACAGTATATAATAACAACAACATATACAGGGTCCTACACCTAACCTGCTGAACAGTAAAGGTGTCCTTGAAGTTCAGGAAGAGAGGTTTTGAGCGTGGTAATATGAGCTGTACACGTCACGGTCGATGTGCTGACCCATCCGATCAATGCGAGGACACCACATCCAGTTTTAGTTACAGGCCTGTTAAATTTCAGATAAACGCTTTATTTCCACTATTAAACCAGACATTGGTGGGTGGAGTTAGTGTAAATAGCCTCTGCCAACAAGGCGGGCTGTTTGCACTCAGTGTAAAATTAGACATTGCTTAAAGTAAATTAGAGTTTAGTGACACTATGATGAATAGATTTATTTTTGTGTGTTAGGGAAAAGCGCAGACAGCAACAGGAACACATTGAAAGTCAGCGCGCAGAAGAGGAATTACGTCATCAAGTGTGTCTGCGAAGACAGAGAGCCATGAGACAGTTCCGCCAACACCAGCTTCATCTGATGGAGATACTACCAGCCGGTAACAACACAAAATGAAACCTTATCAATGAGTAAAACTGAAATAAGTGTGGTAAATATTGTGTGTATCAGGTTTATTATCGTTAACTAAAAACTAAACCAAACTGCTAAAAATATTTTTGTTAATTAAAATAAGTAAGGGATACTCTTCAAAAATATTGACGTTACCACCTCACTGCTGAGTAGGCTAATATAATGTAGCGAATTAGTAGCAAAGCTAAATTATTAATAAAAGTCATAGGGCAGCACTGATAAGAAATTTCTGTGCTCCTGAATGTTTCTGTGTGTGTGTGTGTGTGTGTGTGTGTGTGTGTGTGTGTGTGTGGCAGCGCAATAATAAAGAACAGTGATTAAACTGACTGGAACTACCTGTGCATTGCTTGGTTTGAGCTCAAACATTTCAGCCAATCAGAATAGAGTATTTTGACAGACCTTGGTTATAAAGCCAAAATAAAATATAAATATTAGATGAAAAATTTAAACTAAACAAAAATTAGAAATACTGCCCTGGCAACTAACTGAAATTCAAATGAAAATAAATTAAACCTAAATAGTAATATTTAATGAAATCTAATAAAAATGACAAACGCATAAAACAAAATTACTAAAATTAAAATAAAACTGAAAATATAAAAACAAAAGCCAATTCAAAATATAAAGAAATACTATAATAGTATATAAATAATACTAAAATAACAATTATGTGTATTGAGTCTTAAGGTTGTGTTTGCATGTAATCAATCTGTCAATAAACAGAAAACATTGTTTTTATTCCCTCAGTTTGTAAAAATGAACAAAAATTGTCTATAATATTTAACTTATGGAAACACGTAGAAAATTGTAGTTCATGGCTGTGTGTGACGTAAACTAAAGCCTATAGACTATTCATAAAAATGAATATGTCCCTTGAAATGTCCTGCCTCAGCTCACTGTTGTGAGTATGTCAAGTATGTCAACACATGAAAGGAAACTGCATGTCAAAGTATTTCATGAATTGCTATGAATATCCACCTCTCTCAGCCCAGGTGGAAAAATACCTGGGGGAGCTGGAGAACAAGGCAGCCGTGCTGATTCAGAGAGTGTGGAGAGGACACCGAGAGAGACGCAACTTCCAGCAGCACAGATACATTCTCAGACAGCACAGAGCAGCTGTCACTCTACAGAGAGCTGTGAGCGGACAGATACACAGACCAAAAGACTTACATATGTTTTACAGTGTAATAAGTTCAGACTTTGTCAGTGTTAGGCCATGTGTCCATCATAGCATTTTTAGCCAGCTAAAAACGCCAGGCGCTCTGCTGAAAATGCCTAGCTATGTGCGTTGAGAGCGCTTTGGTTCACATGTAGTTTGTTTCTGTATTGTTTCTGTACAAAAATGTTGATACAATGTAAAGTATTTGCTCTGACTCTTGTTTTAAATTATTTTGCTATGTTATTATGCTTGTTGCGCCTGTTGCCGTTGTACAAGCAGGATGTGGCGTTTGGTCGATGGGGTATTTGTTCTGCCCTTCCTCCACTGCGATTGGACTGCTGGGTAAAAAATCACAGTGATGAGTGCTGCGTTTTTTAAAGCTGAACATTCTTCAAGTCTTGACCGGTAAAAAACACTGAGCGCTCAGTGTGAAATAGACGCTCAGCGCCTATTTCAGATAATGGCGTTTTAAAAACGTGGCGCTCTCATTGAATACAATTGGAAAAATACGCTAGCCTCTGGGAAATAAAAATGCTTTGGTGGACACAAGGCCTTATTTTAGTATCATTGAGATACTATTATAGTTTTTATTAAATTTTTTTTCAATTTTAAAGTTTTGTCAATCTACATATCTAAATAGTTTTTATTATTTATTTTAGTTTTACTTATTTTGGCACGAAAATCTTAAATCTTAAAATGGTCTTAGCCACATGTCATTTATCATGTATACTACCGTTCAAAAGTTTTGAGTCAGTACGTTTTTTTTTTTAAGAAATTATTACTTTTATTCAGCAAGGAAGCATTAAATTGATCAAAAATGACAGTAAAGACATTTATAATGTTATAAAAGATTTTGAACTCTATTGAACTTTATATTCATCAAAGAATCCTTAAAAAGATGTATATCAGTTTCCCCAAAAATATTAAGCAGCACAGCTGTTTTTAACATTGATAATAAAAAGAAATGCTTCTTGAGCAGCAAATCAGCATATTAGAATGATTTCTGAACGATCATGTGACTCTGAAGACTGATGATGGAAATTCAGCTTTGCCATCACAGGAGTAAATTACATTTTAAAATATATTAAAATAGAAAAGTTATTTTAAATTGTAATAATATATTTTACAATATTGCTGTTTTTACTGTATTTTTGATCAAATAATTGTAGCCTTGGTGAGCATAAGAGACTTCTTTCAAAAACATAAAAACATCTTACTGACTCCTAACTTTTGAACAGTAGTGTGTGTATTAATACATTATATATATTAATACATAAGTGGTTGAGTTGTTTTTCCCTGATAATCTTGATCATCTGTGTGCCAATGTTCTTTTTATCAGATTCTCAAGTTTTTAAAACGTCGTAAAGCACAAAGGAATATTCTCACACCATTGAAAGGACCCAAAGGATTGACTGACAGTAGAAGAACAGAGCTCAGGCAACAGATACAGGAGCACATCTCTCTACATCCTGTGAGTCACCATGAAGAAATTAAGAAAAACTGTTGTGTTCTCTTGGTGTTTAATGTCTTTGGGAGTTAAAGAATCATTTAAACACACAGCTTGTAGCAATTTTCAGTTTAAATTATTCATCTTATCAATGATGCTGTTTTTTCTGTTGTGCAGTCATCTGTGATATCAGCAGAGGACAGTGTGGAGCTCCACCAGAGAGCCCAGAACCTCCTCCACCAGCATCTGATCAGCAGAGCATCTGATCGGGCACAGGAGCAGCACAGACAGGCTCTACTTGTGCAGATCAACACAGACGTGGAGCTTTTATTAAGTATGTACCTACATTTAAGGCTGATATGCTGAAATGAAGTATAACATCATGAAGTCTGCAAAGCATAAGGCCTGAAACATACAGGATGTGAGTGTGAATGCTTCTAGCTACGCAAGCCTGATTGTAGATGTGGCTATGTTTGTGCACTTACATAGAGTTAGGGGTGTAAGGCCCTGTTTCCACCTGGTATTAAGATGCGTTTGGTCGATCGGATCATAAGTGGATGAGGGAGAAACATACCCGTTTCCACCTGGTATTTAAATCCATCTCTTTTGTCCACTTTCAACCACTTCTGTCCTGATTTCTTCAAGGGGAAGGTCTATGGGCAGGTAAATGTAAGGTTTTTTTTTCAGATCTTTCAGTCTAATGAGCAAAATAAGCTTGCGCAATTTACATATGAACGCATCTGGAGATAATGGAAAAACATACGGAAAGTAGCAGCTTTTGTTTGTGCCCTGACAGCCGCAAAAAAAGATGGACGACGCACCTTCACTCTCTTCCACTGTAGTAAGTGAAGCCGCCAGTGTGCCAATATGGCGCTGACATCTTGAGTCTGCACATTGTGAACTTGGAGCCCAAGTCTGCGCAGTAGTGAGCGCGAAGTGGAGCCACGATATCAAGGTCCCACCCACACTCCTGCAGAATTGGTTAATACTGCAGAACAACTCATTATGTTGGTGTGAAATAAACAGTTCTGGAAATGTAGAGATTAAGAATTACTTCGCTCAGAGAAGCTGCCAATCTCAGCTGTCAATCATGATTCCAAAACACGTGTTTTTATAGCATCAAATATCTAACTAAAAACAAACTTATTTAAAGAATGAACACTTTAACATCAGCATGATTTTTTAAAAAAACTGCTTAAAATGGCAGAAACCATCTTTAGGAAACAATATTTGATGCGCAATTTGACTGTTTAGTTTGTCTCATGTCCTATTACATTACATGGAGAGGGTGGGGTTTATGACCTATACTGCGAGACGCTTTAACTTCACTTTTCAGGACTCGTGTGGCACACGTTCTCATTAGTAGCCCCTCACTGCAGAACACACAAGATCCATGGGGCAGAGACGGGTAGGTTAAGGGATACGTAAAGTGAGAGGAGTTGGATCCAGGTCCAGGGGGTGGAGATGGGTAGGCTTACCCCCTACCCCCTGGATCTCGTTCTCACCTGGGGGCCGGGGGCCTCAAGATGACATAAAATGATTTAAAATAAGACAAAACAAGCATTAAATCAAGTCAAAACAACTAGACATCGTGTCTTGTCTTGTCTTGAAAAACCTGGATATATGAGGAAGCCTGATTTTAAAAGTTGGATTTCTAGACATCTTTTATATTTTTATAATGAATACTTACGCCAAGCTAAAAACAAATTATCAGGTAGAAATTGTGTCTAAAAAATCCTTTAAAAAAATCCTTATCCACTAAATCATAAAATTTTATTGTGCATTTGAATATTGTTATGGACAGCGGGGGTCTTTGGAGTCAAAAACGTACCCACTGATCTAAGGGTACGTTTACACAACATTTTGAAAACTTTCAGAACGATCCCCATTCACACAGGTCCATGAAAACGACTAAAAACGTTAGCGATGTCACTTTGTAAAGAAACACTACGCACCTATAGACTGAACACATAATACACATGATGTCACCATTTTCACAAATTCGCATTTTAGTTTACACGGAGACGATAGCAGTATTGTTTTCAAAAACTTGCACTTCGAATCCTGTTTTTAAAAGTTTGCGTTTTTAGGCCACCAAAATAAACGGCCAAAACGCATAAAAAGTTTTCCATTATCTAAAGCCACTCATTTGTTTTTGATTTTAGATGCGCCGTCCCTGAAGGATGCCAGAGCGGAGGATGCAAGTCTGTTCCTGAGCCGTTCCTGCCCTGTGGCCACACGTGCCCGTCAATCCCACAATGCCTTGATGCAGAGCATGCGTCTCCCTTGGTGGAGGATGCTTGGAGATGAGTTCTCCAGCCCAGAGGAGCCTCCCAGGAAAGACTATGACATGGACATTGAGTCACTGTATCTAGGTGGCAACTAAAAGATGATGAAACTCAGACTTTATTTGCAATATATCTTTCATACCAGTATACTTGAAAGAATGGTCGTTTGAACAGGTTTTATGGCATACTAGGGCTTCCAATATGATTACATGCATTTTAAAAATACAACGCAGTGACAGAACAAATACAGTGAAGCTGGAATCCTTTAGCTACATAATTACTAAAACATTCATTTTATTAATGTCCTCTAACAGAATGGTTTATATTTAAAATGTTTCTTATTAAAGGGATAGTTCACCCAAAAACTGAAATTTCTGTCATTATTTATTCCGTCTCATGTTGTTCCAAACCTGCATGACTTACTTTCTATTGTGGAAAACAAAAGATATTATAAGTAATGTTGGTAACCAAACAGTTTAAGTTATTAATGACTTCCATTGTATGGGGAAAAAAATGGAATATGAAATTTTCATTTTTACTTGAACGATCCCTTTAAGGAAGAGCAGAATAATACAAGCATGGTCTTGTACACATGTTCTTTTGTTTTTTAAATTAAACATCTCAGGTACATAGTACACTAGCAGTCAGGTTAAAGACTATAAAAACTTAAAGACTTTTAAAAACTTAAATGTACACTATGAAACTTTTGTTTGTTCAAAAGTAACTAAATTCATCATCAATACATAACCAATACTTCGTGTTTTGTCTCATTCTGATTCACTGCCTATTATAAGCCTGTTATAAGTGGTTATATTTGAGATGTGTCAGGATGGTTTTTGTGGGAAATTCCGTACATACATGATACGTCACTCGCCCTTATCTTCATATCCGTAAGAGAAAAGTTGCTCCGGCTACTTTGACACGTGTCTGGTGTGGAAGTTAGTTGTCATAACGAGTGAGAAAGGTTGACATGGAGCCGCTAAATTTTAAACAAACGGCAAACATGGTGAGTCTGCTGGCATAAAGAGAATGCGGCAGAGCTCGTAATGAAACAAGAATCGGAGATGGCGAGAACTAAAGGGATTTGAAATGTTGTGGATACGCGGAGAAGATGGCGTTTTTATTACTTATCGGGTAAGGTATTTTATTGAACAGAAAAAATCCTATAATGAAGCTCTCTAACAGAGTTTGTTGTAAAAAGCATTATCTATTGTGAAAGGTAATTTTATTCTGGTTGTAGCGCTGTGCTAGAATTTATTTTCAAGTAAGTACTATGTCTATTAAAAGTGCAATGTGTAAGATTTGGGAGTATCTATTTACAGAAATGCAATATAATATACATAACTATGTTTTCAGTGGTACATAAAGACCTTACATAATGAACTGTTATGTTTTTATTACCTTAGAATGAGCCATTTTTATGTCATACACTGCGGGTCCCCCCATCCATGTCAAGTCACCATTATGTGGTGGCATGTTTCTACAGCAGCCCTAAACGGACAAACAGTGCGTGTTTCGTCACTTTTGTTCTTCTAAATCGTTTGTGATTTTAGAGGCAGCTTGCATCATCACTACGTTGAATATGCACAAAGTAGTAGTAGTAGTCCTCTGGTTTATTAGAAGCAGAGATCGTTCATTGTTAGAAGAAGAAACCTCATTGCTTCACACACGCTACTCTCTGCTTTTTCAGTTGACGACATGTCGGCCAGACGGCCACCGTAGCTTCTCCGAAAGGGAGGAGTGAGAGGAGTGTGCGCCGTTGGTTGCAGTTCGCAACCTCACTGCTAGATGTCGCTAAAATTTACACAATGCACATTTAACGGTGCATTCCTAATGGGATATATCGCCCTCAGAAGGGCACTTAGGAGTGAAAACATTCATGGCCACCATATTGAAGGGGCATTCCAAACCGAAGAGCTCAAAACTGGCCACTTCAAAAGGCCCTTCTGAATGAAGGATTTCAAAGGGTACAACTAATGGACACTTTGGGCCCCCATGATCCTTTGCACAGGGAACGTGTTTGATGTCACAGAATGGGTACAGGAGGCTCAGAGTTCGTTTTTACCTATAAATGCATGTATAGTATTTTTCTATACTACTGTAATATTTATATGAGTTAGATTTGGTACATTATTATGGTCAAAATGACATTGAACTTCAACAGAAATACTTTACAGCTACCTTTATCAGTCCATTCAAATGTTTCAAATACATAGACACAATATACAATATGGTGTGATAAACCAAAAGTAAATAAAATGTTTTTCCCTACACCCTTCATCCCTTCAAAGCTCCCACTCGGGAGGGTAAACCCTTTGAAGGGATTAGGGGAAAGGGGTGAGCCCTTCCGAATGGAACGCAGGGAAATGAGCTACAATAACGTCTTCAGAAAGTCAGCTTGAGATCCTTTCCATCTAAACTGGCTATATCTAGCCTCGTAGTGAATGTTTATGAGCAGTAGAATAACCATATTCATCCGCACAGTCACGCAGAGCCGAAGCACAACCAAAACAATGTTTTTCTGCAAAATGCATGCGGTTTTGTTTTTTGACCGCTAGAGAGCCAAAAGTTACATAGTGTACTTTTAAAATAAGATTTGCCATTACAGACCATATATAAGGACTAATAAAAAACAAGTCACTGTTGGAAAATAAAAATATTATAGATCAAGGGATAAGGAAAATAGAATTCTGAACATTTTCTTAATCCTTTCTGAGGCTGTTTAGACACTGTGTATTTGTCTCTATGAGAGAGGTGAGCCTGTGTGTGTGTGTGAGTGAGTGAGTGAGTGAGAGAGAGAGAGAGAGAGAGAGAGAGTCTACTGCATGCCCATACTGGTCTAAACTCATGCCAAGGCCCCATTCACTGGACAGCAGTCATTATTTTTTACACTCATGTGAAAACAACAGAGTGGTCCACTCCACTGGCACAATTAAAATAACATTTTCAAGAGTGGAAAAATATGATGGGGGAATAATTTCCTTCTCTTTATGCAACATTTTAAAACTACAGATAAGTGAGGCCTGCTTTTGGAGGAAGCAGAGCTGTGTGTGTAGTTAGTGGTGTGAATGCAACTGTAATGTGTTTGTGTTTTTGCCTGTGAAAGTGTGAATGCAATTAATATGTGTATGTGTGTGTGAGAGAGAGAGAGCGAGAGAGAGAGAGAAAAGAGAATGTGAATGAACGTGTTTGCAGTTTTGTGCTCAATCGGAGGTAAAAAGTCTAGGTAAGAGCGAAAGCACTGTGCCTGCCAAAAACTGCCTTGTTCCACATGCCAAAGTGTTTTAACTGATTAACTAGAGTAACCATTTATTCTGGGGCCTAATTGTTGAGTTTTACCTCAGTTGTAGTTCTATTAAGCTCTCTGTATGAGTCACTCCAGTCAGATGTTCTGTGTTCAGATAACAGCTTTGAACTTTTGACCAGACTGTTGTACAAATATACAAATGGACTTTGAAGAGAAATAAAATATAAAGATTTGGGGTCAGTAAGATTTTTTAAAAATTAATTCTTCAGCAATGATGCATTAAATAAATCAAAAGTTTCAAATAATTGCTGTTCTTTTGAACTTTCTATTTATCAAAGAATCCTAAAAAAGTAATCAGGTTTCCATGAAACTATTAAGCAAACCACTGTTTTCAACACTGATAATAATAAGAAATGTTTCTCGAACATCAAATCAGCATATCAGAATGATTTCTGAAGGATCATGTGACACTGAAGACTGGAGTAATGATGCTGAAAATTCAGCTTTGCCATCACAGCAATAAATTATATTCTAAAAAGCGTACTGACCCCAAACTTTTGAACGGAGGTGTACATTTACAGTTCAGCAGTTATATGACAGATGTTTTTATCCCATTTTTTTTAGCAGTATGTGAATTGAACCCATGACCTTGGTGTTGTTAGATGAATACTGACTCGATGACAACATTCACACACGCTTTTCTCAGATCCATTGTAATGACTTGTAACATCCCAAATTATGATATTATGACAGAATACACTGAAAGCACAAAAAGTTCCTCCTTTTCTATTATAATAGATGGGCATCATTTGAGACAGGGCAATAGAGTGCAACAGTCGGGTTCCGGAAGTAGAAACTCCCCATAGGAAAATTGATTTTTAACGATAACTTATAAACCTTTAAACACTGCCCTATTGTGAGCTACAAGGTTTGTTAATCGATGATAATATTTGCTTCTGTTGAAGCAAATGCCTGCATTATTTCAACTTATTTTTAAAATTGTGTTTAACAGTGGAATTTGTGGTGAAAAACTTAGGGCTGGGCGTTATGACGATATCGTGGCGGCGGTATATGATTAGAGATTTTGCTATATAGAGTATATTGTGCTATGTAAATATTTAAGCATAGCACAGCACTGTTGACACCTTAGAGTGATGGAACGCATGAATGAGACAAAGAGCAGAATGTGCTTGATGTTAAAAAGAGTTAAAGGGATAGGGAAAGGGAATGTTGGTAATAAAACAGTTGATGGTAGCCATTGACATATATAGTAAGAAAAAAATATCATGGAAGTCAATGGCTACCATCTACTGTTTGATTACCAACATTCTTTAAAATATATTCTTTTGTGTTCAGCAGAAGAAAGAAACTTATACAGGTTTGGAACAACTCAAGGGTGACTAAGTGATGACAAAATTTTCATTTTTGGGTGAACTATTGCTTTAAGTCATGAAAAAGGGCTCACGCTGACTGACACACAGCTGAAATGCATGCACAGAAAGCTACGTCATATTGTAACTATATATCATAAAATATATCGTTATCATGAAATAAAATTTCTCATATCGTAAAATGAGATTTTAGTCATATCGCCCACCGCTATTACCCATGATGCTGTACAGAAAATTCCACCAATCAGAGAGTCACGACAAGCAAAATGCGACAAAATAGCTCTTTAGCTCCGCCCACTCCCACGAAGCACTGCGAATGACAATCAATTTGGTCTCCCTACACTCTGAAATTACAATAAATTTAAAATATATTGTTTATATATAATCAACATTTTTAATGGGGTGGTTAATTATGATTTCACTTTTTTAACTTTAGTTAGTGTGTAATGTTGTTAGAGCATAAACAACATCTGCAAAGTTACGATGCTCAAAGTTGAATGCAAAGGGAGATATTTTCTTTTAAAGAATTCTGTTTTAGGACTACAACAAATGGCTGGTAGGGACTACAATTAGCTTCTTCCCAGGTTGGTGACATCACTAACACTAAAATGTACATAAACCCTGCCCCCGAGAACATGCAACAAAGGGGTGAGGCCATTTTACTGTATTACAGTACATAACACAAACGCAATAGCATGTCATAAAAGCAAGTTGACAACATGACAAGTTATAACTGTAATTAAACTAAACTATACCTGTTCTATCTTCATGCAGCATATATTCTTTGTAGGCATCTTACAACAGTTCCCACAGGAGCGTTTTTCATGACAGAATATGTTAATCAATGACTTTAAGATAGTCAACTCCACATCAGCTACATAAATTCATCAACTAACCATTCAGAAACGTCCTATTGCAATCTACATGTTGTCACTTCTTGAGTTTTTCCATCATTTTCCGACTCCGGTTTGAACATAAAAGGATGAACAATTTTTTTTTGACATTTTCATTGAGTCTACCTGAATCAGTGCTGCTAAGGTGAGCTCTTGAAACTCCGCCCTCTTCTTGAGAGCAGCAGCTTATTTGCATTTAAAGGGACACACACAAAAACCGTTTTTGCTCACCCTTAAAAAGTGACAAATTTAACATGCTATAAAAATTATCTGTGGGGTATTTTGAGCTAAAACTTCACATACACACTCTGGGGACAACAGAGACTTATTTTACTTCTTGTAAAAGTGGCATTATACCACCCCTTTAAATTAGTAGTTTTATATTTCTCCATTTTCATTTGATTATGCTGTTCACAATGCTTCATGGGATTGTAGTTCTTTCCCTCAATAAATCCATTAAGTGCACAGTCTTGTACCTTTTTTGCTTTCAAATCAAAGTTATGTTATGATTCACCTCATAGCTGGTTGGCTTGGTTCATGGCTCATAACACTTTAACGAAGACTTTTTAAAAATCCTTATGGGAGAAATGAATGGAAAAATTACTTCCGGAACCAACGCCGCTGAAAAAGTGGTGCACTTTTGCACTCTATTAACACTTTAACCTGCTGTACACTCATAATCTTCAGATATCATGTATGTACACCTGTTTCTTTGCAGTTTAATGAGATCACTCAAAATGAGTGGGTGGTGACAGAAGACCAGCTCACCCCGCCTACCCTAATGTGATTAGCTTGATCTACACCATTCTCGGAGCTGGTTGGTCCGTGACTCTGCAGTAAGGAGCAGGGTGATGTAGAAGTGGAGCCACCATCTGCAGGCTCCTCCTGGCTGTGTGTGGTGCTCACAATGCCCCCTGGAGGGCTGGATGATACAGTGCAACTGCTCACAGTCCACAGGCATGGATACTGACTGAAAAGATGAGCAAACATAACTTTGTGCAATACTTTACTTCAGGTTTGTATGTAAAACTGCTTTACTCTACCTTATTGTTTGACATACTGTCATACTTAATAAGGCTTAAATGTCTCATCTGTATATAAAGTCCATTCTCTTTCTGACCTGCTGGCTCCGGGGGAGCTCGGAGCAGGCGGCATAGATAGCATCGCAGCAGGACCAGGAGGAGACACACCTGTCCAGCTCTCGTGACCGGAGAACATCTGCACAGCACCTGGACTCAGATTTTCAGATAGAGACACTTTAAAGAAAAACAAAACAATTAAAATGAGTTAGCAAACAAAAAACTGACGTTATGTTTTTGTTTTGTTTTTTTACAGACATAATAGTAGTTTTATATCTGTATATATAATATAATATACTATTATAATGTAATATAATACAATGTAATATAATATTGTATAATATAATACAATACAATACCCTTTTTCGCAATAGGCAGCACAAAATCTCATTTCAACACTTTATGAATGGCTTTGCTATTTTTAATTTTGCTATTTTACTTGAATTTCAACATTTGTGAGATTTAATTAGTCAAAACATTAGTTTCCGTGTCTCTGGAAAATAGTAATCAATGACATTTTATGTTAAACATAAAAGTTCTCCGTGTCTGTTTACGAGGGATTTGTGGACTTGAGTAAAAGTTAAATTATAGTTTTTATTTTAAAGTAAAAAGATAAAATTAGACACTTAGGGTAAGATGATTCAGTATTTTACATTAATGACACTTTAAAAATATATGAATATTAATAAGAATTATATTAAAAATCATAAGTGCTATAATAACTAAATTAGCAAATGTTTCAATCTATTTCCTATAATAACAATATAATGTTATTATAGAAAATGTTATTATAATGTTCCTATAATTTCCAATAATATCTAAATATGTTACTGCACATTGTACTTGGGGGTGGCATCTTATATTTTATTATACTTTTCCTCCATCTTCCTTAATATACATAATATACAATAAATACATATCTTGGAAATATAATGCATATATCAGTTTGGAACTTGAATCTGGTTCCCCTTTCATTTTATGGATTTTTCAACTTTTCTTCTGTCATGTTCCACAGGAGGAGTAAAGTCATACAGGTTGACATGATGGTGAGTAAATGCGTGATTTTCAATTTAAATGATTTTCAATTGGTCTGTAGCTATTGCTGAGATATGATTCAGATTGTGACGTGTTACCTGAGTTATGGCCACGGTGGTGGTGGTGGTGGTGATGATGATGGCGGGGCAGGTAGGGCGAAGGGTACGGGGCCGCTCGGTGCCCGTGCAGGCTTGGGTAGTGTTTGTAACCATGGTGTGGAGTAAGTGGTAAACCTCCTGGGTATGGAAAGTTGCCACCACTAGAACACAGAGTGTCTGGGTTTGATATGAACCATCCGCCTGCAGACCAACAAATGAACACCAATATGCTTCATATAACACTGTTAACATAATGCAATAAAATTTCTTAATTTCTTGTCCATAAATCAGACAAAAACGTTTTGCCAAGATTAAGAACCCGGAAAATGAATCACTAACAGTGTGGTATGCCCATATGCTGGTTTTCAGCTGGAGGTTCAAGATGATTCTTAGGATGGCTCCTATGGAGAGAAAAAGTTTTGTGCATCAGTCAAACCTCAAAACTAACCTATCAAAACAGTTAATATCCATAAATCAGTCACATACACCATTGTTCAAAAGTTTGGGGGCTGTACCATAGTTGTGTCCCAAATGACGCAATATATACTATGCACTAATTGCACTTATACACTATGTCCTTGTGCACTATATAAACGTGTAGTAGTGGATGAATTTTATACGGTTATTTTGTCATTCATCGTTGGAATCTGATAGCCCCTCCCCCTCCGCTATGTAATTAAAGCTGCGACAGCTGAATGCATGAAGTGTTCAACATTCCACACTTTCGCTGCATCCGAAATCAAATACTTCCCTACTATATAGTACGTGAAAAACAGTACGCCAAAAGAGTAATATTTGAGTTCCCAAGCATTCAATGGACACTTTACTATCCAATGAGACCACGGGAGGGGATTTATGAGTGGAAGTGATGTGACTCGCACTATTTATACTACATAACAGCATAGAATAGTGCATAAGTATGTGAATTGGGACGCACCTATTGTATTATAGTAATGAAAATCACCAATGAGAATAATGGGAATTACAAATTATAGTAATAATAATTTGGGACTGGAATTTTTCTTTTACAATTGTTATGAATGTAATGCAAATGGTCCTAAAATATGTATTCATTATATAGTCATATTGGGCCTAAATGCAAAATATATTAATACATTTTTTTTTTTTACACCAAATTTACACAGTACAGAGTGAGTCTCATTTAAGTAGGAGTGTTGTACCTCTGCTCCAGTGAAGTTATGACTACATTTACTGGAGTACAATTATTTAGCGCTTATTCCACCAACATTGTTGTGTAATATCTCACACATTCTTCACTGTAGCCGCTTAAAATCTCTCACTCTCACTTCACACTGCCTCTCCAACAAGCTCCTTTACTCACACACTCACTCGATTCAAAGCATAAACGTTTAATAATTGGTCGCTAATCACAGCTGATTTCGCACAGTCATGCTAGCTTGACTAGCACTAATGCCTGCTATGATATTATCAGTTGAAATACGCATTGTTAAATTGGTGAGAAAACTTATCTTCTGACACTGACGATGTTTGTTTGATGTCATTTAAATAAATTGTACCTTTCCTTTGCATCGAGGAAAGCTTTGGCAAACGGATTGTGTTTTATCTTCAGTGCAGTTATCTGTGAAGGGAAGCAGACCAGAGGATTGTGAGGATAAAACATTCATACACCAGAGGTCATATATTTTCATCTATTAATATAATATTTTTAAAATATTTTATATACTATTATATTTTGCTTTTAGCAAAACGCAAACAAGTAGCTTCTTTTTAAAGGTAAAGTTCACCCAGCAAGATTTTCCACTGAAAAACAACTTAGGGGCCGACACCGTTTTCAACTAAAAACGGAAAACTTTTTATGCCTTTTGGCCGTTTATTTACACAACAACAGCGCCTTTGGGGGCCTGAAAACGCAAACATTTGAAAACGGGCTTCAAAGTGCACGTTTTTGAAAATTATTGTCTCCATGTTAACTACAAAAACATGACTGTGCAAACAGTGACATCATGTGCATGCGTATTACATGTTCAGTCTATAACCGCGTAGTGTTTCTTTACAAAGTGATATCGCCAACTACTGGCCTGGCAGCATAATACAGCGTTTTAATCGTTTTCACGGATCCACATGAATGGGGATCGTTTTGACAACGTTGTTGTCTGTGTGCAAAAAACACAAAGGAAAAGTTTTTCTGTTTTTAGTACATTGTTGTAGTATAAACATACCCTTAAAGGGTTAGTTCACCCAAAAATGTTACCAAAAATTAATTACTCACCCTCATGTCGTTCCACACCCGTAAGACCTTCATCTTCAGAACGCAAATTAAGATATTTTTGATAAAATCCGATGGCTCAGTGAGGCCTGCATTGCCAGCAAGATAATTAACACTTCACGGCCAGAAAGCTACTAAAGACGAGACAAGAATAATTTTTGTGCACCAAAAAAACAAAATAATGACTTTATTCAACAATATCTAGTGATGGGCAATTTCAAAACACTGCTTCATGAAGTTTCAAAGCTTTACGAAGCTTTTGTTTCGAATCAGTGGTTCGGAGCGTAAACTGCCAAAGTCACACCCCCCAGTGGTGAACCAATGAAATTTCGAAACACTTATGATGTAACGAAACCTTGTTTACTGAAATCACATGACTTTGGCAGTTTGATACACGCTCCGAACCACTGATTCGAAACAAAAGATTCGTAAAACTTCGAAGCTTCATAAAGCAGTGTTTTGAAATCGCCCATCACTAGATATTGTTGAATAAAGTCGTTATTAGTTTTTTTTGGCACACAAAAAATATTCTTGTTGCTTCATAACATCAAGGTTGAACCACTGTAGTCACATGAACTGTTTTAAATATGTCTTTAGTACCTTTCTGGGCCTTGAAAGTGTTATTGATCTTGCTGTCAATGCAGGCCTCACTGAGCCATCGGATTTTATCAAAAATATCTTAATTTGTGTTCTGAAGATGAACGAAGGTCTTACGGGTGTGGAACAACATGAGGGTGAGTAATTAATGACATAATTTTCATTTTTGGGTGAACTAACCCTTTAAAGTAGACCTATTATGCCCAAAATCTTAATTTAGGTTTTGGGGCTTGAATGCTCAAAAAACACATTATTTTTCTATTATTTTACAGCATTACAGCATCTTTCTTTCAGTGTGCTCTGTTTCGCTGTACCAGTGTGTTGTGATTGGTCAACCACTTCAAGTGTTTTTGGGAAACGTTTTACTATTAAAGCAACTTAACCAGGCCTCGCACCCATTTTTTTTGCATATGCCTTGGGCAGGAATTATTTAAATGAGGGATACTGTAACATATGTTCCCGGAATAAAACTGTAGACTACAATGGAGGTGTTTCAGGGAGTTCAGAAACAGTTTGCACTGATATAGAGAATAACTCCCTTTGAAGTGACTTTCTGCTTTGTGGTTTTGGAGACCTTTGGAGAGTTTGTCATTATTTATTTTCACTTCTTGGTAAAGAGCAGCATAAACATCCTGCCTAACCGCACTTTTCAAGGTATACGGAAGAACAACTTTGGAACAACATGACAGTGAATAAATCATTTTTGTGTGAAATATCCCTTTAAGCATGTTTATCCTAAATG
This sequence comes from Elopichthys bambusa, assembly GCA_037101425.1. NCBI lineage: Eukaryota > Metazoa > Chordata > Actinopteri > Cypriniformes > Xenocyprididae > Elopichthys > Elopichthys bambusa. The sequence goes on along the minus strand of CM074440.1, from coordinate 29,900,110 downwards.
TTTTGTGAAGATGCTCTGACCTCTTCATTCTGGTAGGCTGTTACAGCGATGAACTGAGTGTCTGTGAAAGAGATGTTGGTCACCATCCTGTGGCTGCCTCCTACACGAACAATGTGAATTTGAGGTTCGTACTTATGGAGAGAATTCAGCATGATCTAGACCAGGTAATCAGAACAGAAGACAAAAGGAAAGTTAGAAAGACATTAGTTCTTCACAGGAGGATAGTTTACAACATCTGTGTAAGGTAGCGTACATACTGACTTCAACTAAAAATGTAGGTCCATACTGCACCCGTATATATATATATATATATATATATATATATTTTTTTTTTTTAGACCGAATTTTACTGAATTCAAAATGAGGTATCAAACAAGGGATGCAGAATTGCAAGTAGATTTTGTAAAATGTAAAGAAGAATTAAAACAGACTGAAGTCCAGTGCAATTCATACAACTGCTGTAAATGGGTATAATACATACATACAGCAAAAGGTAACACTTTATTTTGATGGTCCACTTTAAACATTCTACTAACTATAAGTAACTTTGCATCTACATGTCAACTATCAGTCATTAGAGTATTATTAGACTGTCTGTTTAATATCTGCTAACACTTTAAACCTTGATGCCCCCAATAGACATTCTACTGATTAAGTAACTTGGCAAGTGCATGTCAACTTATTCCACTAATCCACTAGCATTTCCCAAAAGCATTGTAAACTTAAGTTGATCGTAGCTCCATTGAAACCAATGGAGTTACGAACAATTTAGTCTTACGATGCTTTTGTTTTAAAATTTATTCCTGTGATGGCCGATGAATTTTCAGCATCATTACTCCAGTCTTCAGTGTCACATGATCCTTCAGAAATCATTCTATGCTAATTTGATGCTCAAGAAACATTTATGATTATTATCAATGCTGAAAACAGTTTTTGCTCCTTAATATTTTTGTGGAAAGCATGATACAAAACGATTCAAAAGTTTGGGGTAAGATTTAAAAAAAGAAAGAAAGAAAGAAAAATACATTTATTTTATTCAGCAAGGATGCATTAAATTCATCAAAAGTGGCAGTAAAGACATTTATAATGTTACAAAAGATTATATTTCAAATAAATGCTGTTCACTGAACTTTCATTTCATCAAAGAGTCCTGAAAAAATGCAGTTTCCACAAAAATATTAAGCAGCAACAACAGTTTTCAACATTGATGATAATAAGAACGTTATTAATAATTGAGCACCAATAATAATTGAACACAAAATCAGCATATTAGAATGATTTCTGAAGGATCATGTGACACTGAAGACTGGAGGAATGGTGCTGAAAATATTTTGTATTGTACAGCAGTTATATAAATTATATTGAATTTTGTTCCATTTATATCTTCTTAGTATAAAGTTACCTGAACGTTTGCCATAAAACAGTGGCTATTTTGTAGTGCTGTATGGCAAAATTAAAATGAGTTTGATAGCTGTTTAATTATTTTGACAATAAGTTAAGAGCAATATCTCTAATCAGATGAGAAATCATGTAGGCTATTTCATATATCAAGATGTAATTATTCATGACATAACACTGTGGGACGTGGCTAATGTAATTCAAATTCCGGTTGCACTTTATTTTACAGTACATGCACTTTTAATGAACTTACAGTGTACTTACTAAGAAAGTACTGAGTAATATAAGATAACTACATGGGTCAAGATTAGGTTTAGGTTCAGGACTAGTACCTAGTTATTACCCAGTTATTGTAATTACTACAATATGTATATAGTATGTACATGCGAAACATGACTGTAAAATAAAGTGCTACCCAAATTCCAACTCATCAGTGTAGTGACAGTATCACTACATATTGGTAAGTTTTTACATATACACACTGCATTGTCTATATAAAAAATTCTTCGAATGACTGCAGTGACCATGTCAAGCATGAATAAATCTATCGACCGAATTCTGAGAAACAGACAGGCGGAATGAGAGAGAAAAGCTGATTTTTTTTTTTACTCTAATTGGTAGATTACAATGACTGATGAGGGGCAGGTACTCATCTGCATGGCTCCAGGGGACATAAAGGGCTTTGTGTGCTTTTCTCTCCCCGCTGCCTTTTTTAATATGTTGCCTTTTTGAACATCTAAGGACTGATGGCTAAATTAATTTTGCATAGAAAAAAACAGAGGTAATTACCATAATGTACAACTAACCACAGCAATTATTTCATTTAGAGCTGGTTCTCTCTCATCGTCCTCTCCGCTGCCAGCTCTGCGTTTAAAAACCCCGGTAAATAGGGAACAGGCAGGAATACAGGAGAAGAGGATGGGGTGGTGGGGAGGGCGCAGGGGAGGGGTCATGTAAATACCAATAATAATTTGGTGGCGGAGTCATACTCGAATGGAGCGGGCTGGAGCACCTCGCAGCGGCCCCGCTGAAAGCCAGGATGGCTAGCTGAAGTAGACCACTCTCTGTCTGAACGGCAGGAAGTGCATTAAACGAGAAAAGTGGCAATTAAGAGCTGTTTATTCCTGTTTACATGCAGTCCCTACTGAACAAAGGGGCTCCATAGGTGAAGTGGATGCCGAGGAGAGCACTAATTGTATAAATGCACACTTGAAATTTCCCCGTGGCAGCGCACAGGGTGATTAAAGGCAGGCCAAGACTCCTAAAAGCTACAGAGAGGCCTGTTTGGACACACAAGAGATCTGAGAGGCTACTCAAGATTACAGAACAGGCCATGTACGGCATTACACACCTGCGCAACACGAGCGTTTACATGTATACATAATGTGCAGGGGGTTTTTGTTTACGTAGATTTTAATACAGGGAACATATGTCAATTTGACAGCACACATGATTGAATCTACAACCAGAGAGAGAGTAGAGGAGAACGGCAGAGTGGGAAGGGTGGAGTAGGAACTTATTTTAGACATTAAGCTATTTCATTCATTACATATGTCTTCTATGTGTCAGTATTTCTGCACCTGGCCGCCTCCGTTGAGTTTGTTGGTCAGTTTGACTTTGTTGAAGGACACTGGAGCTTTCATCCAGTGGGCACCGAAGTTGGGGGAGTCGGGGTGGATGTAGACGCAGCTGTGACTGTGAGGCTCGGGTTTGCCCGCAGGGACCCACTCGCCGTTTACGTACTTCCAGCGGTGCCCGTCTGCAGGGCTGAAGTCCAATAGGAACGAATACATGGCATTGGGATCCAGACCCGTCACGCTGACCTTCAGGACTGGAAACATCCTCCTACAAAGGAGGAATTATGATAGAAATATTGCTTAAAAGTTATTTCCTGTACACTCTTTACATAAAGGTTATTAACTGGCATTGATATAATTCAATAAAGAACCTTTAAAGGGATAGTTCGCCCCAAAATAAAAATTGTGTCTTCATTTACTCAGCCTCAAGTTGTTCCAAACCTATATTAATTTCTTTCTTCTCCTGAACACAAAAGAAGATATTTTGAAGAATATGGGTAACCAAACAGTTGATGGACCCTACTGACTTCCATAGTATGGAAAAAATACTATGGAAGTCAATGGGGACCATCAACTGTTTGGTTACTGACATTCTTCAAAATATCTTCTTTTGTGTTGTCAGTTTGACAGCACACATGATTGAATCTACATTTTACAACCTTTCCATTGCACAAGAGGTTCTTTATAGTGGAAAAAGTTTCTTCAGATGATTTTTTTTTTTTAATGAGTGAAAATTATCCTATGATTTACTCACCCTCAAGCCATCCTAGGTGTATATGACTATCTTCTTTCAGACGAACACAATCAGAGATATATTTAAAAATACATACGACTCCAGTGGGTTAATGAAGGCCTTCTGAAACAAAGCGATGCATTTTTGTAAGAAAAATATCCATATTTAAAACTGATTGATTTGCAGCGGTGGAAGAGTATCCATTTGCACAAAGTAATGACGAGCACAGAGGATAGAGCAAAACAAATCACCGGTCACTATTTGTAAGACTAAAACGATCATTTTTAAATACAAATTTCAGAGGATTTTGATATAAGAGAAGAGGAGCTTAAATTTGTTGCACAGCCATATTTGTTTGAACCACGAGAGGCGTCTAAGCTCCTACATCATACATCGCTTCAGGGGTTACTCATTTGGTGCGAGTCGACTTGTGCATTCTGCGTACGGTTGTCCACTAGAAGCTAGTTATTTGAATTTATAAAGTTTAAAATATGGATATTTTTCTCACAAAAACGTATTGCTTCGCTTCAGAAGGCCTTTATTAACCCACTGGAGTCGTATGGATTACTTTTTTTATGGTTGGATGCATTATTTTTTACTTCAAAACATGGCCCCCCATTCACAACCATTATAAAGCTTTTGGAGGACTAAAGATATTTTTAAATATATCTCTAATGGTGTTCGTCTGAAAGAAGATAGTCATATAGGATGGCTTGACGTTGAGTAAATCATGGGATAATTTTCACTTTTGGGTGAACTATCCCTTTAAGAGAAACCAAAATCATTCTTCCATGCCATTGCTGTGAAAACCTCCATTTGGAATGGAAGTGTTTGTTCTCTGTTTTCGTGTTTCCTTTTTTTTTTTTTTTTTGTGCATACAATGAAAGTCAAAGGGTTCCAATGTTGTTTTGGATCCAACTGGCTTTCACTGCATGGACAAAAATACTTCAACACATCATCTTTTGTGTTCTGCATAGAGAAGAAAGAAACCCATACAGGTTTGGAATGACATGAGGGCGAGTAAACAATGACAGAATTTTCATTTTTGGGTGAACTATCCCTTTAAGACAAAAATCTTAATAAATATGTCCAAAAGCTGTCACACACTCACATTCATGATTAAAAAGTTATCCCCCAACAATGATTCACACTGCCTGCCAAAACTCTACAAACAGTTACAAGCACGAACTTCACGAGAGGTTGGACGCTAGTCATTTTCCACTTTTTTTCCCCCCATGATTATTTTTATGGATGAGAACAAGTTTAAGAGGGGCTGCAAATGGAAGGACACCCACCTGCAGAGCTGACCTATAACTACTGAATGAGTTGGTCAAGTCACCCTTCAGCTTGACAACACCACAACAAGCCTTTTCAATTAAATTAATCTGCCGGTTCCAAAAAACATCAAAAACAGCACCATGTGCCAATACCAGCAATACAAAATAATAAACCTGCTTAGAGATGACAAGGCATTTTGATAGAACAGACAGATATAAAACTGGAAGCAGATAACTAGAGAGACATAGTTTGATCATTATAGTAATGCAAAATGTAATGAGAATCCTTACAATAAAAATCCTTATAACAATAAAAACACCAGAACTACAACTGATATTAATATTTTCAAAATTGCTTTTAAAGTTTTAGGTTCAAACTAAGACATTGACTGTTATAATGTGTATTTGTTTTTCTTTATATACCATTCAAGAAGCAATATTGCAGTACATTTTTAAATGTGGTGCAGTATTTGGACACTTAAGTCACAATTAAAAAATGTCCTAATGTCATTGTATTAGATAGAAGAAGAAGAAAAGATGATTAAAAGTCAATTTCAATAAATGTTTTTGTATTACTTTAACTCATCAAAATAATTAAGCAACATTTGTTCAACTCCATTAATAAGTCAGTTTAATCATTTAATTTGAAATAACCTGTACAGCCAATTTGAATATACTTAAAAATGTAAGGCAGCAAATTATTATTTTTTTTTACAATGTACAAACTATAAAAAAAAAAAACTATTAAAAAAATGTGGCATCTGCAAACTTTTTTTTTTCAGAACTAACTTTACTGAGCCATTTTTACAATTACTTTTAAGCAACTGAACCCAAAATGATTTTTACTGGATGTGAAGTCAGTTTTCACAGGTGTCCAGAGCTACAACCAGAAAGTTTTATTTTTTTCCCTTCATTTTGAACAGTATAAATATTATCACTTAAAACTTTTTTTTTTTTTTTTTGCTTGAGTGCTTGTACTATCTTCTTTGAAAATGTTTTAGAGAAAGATGACAGAACAAATATATAATTATAATGATATTTAGTTAAATACTGCAGAGACATATTGAAGCATAATTAAAAAATACTAATTAAATATATAAGTATAAACAATTAGAACGTATTAATCTATCATTTTCTTCATAAGTTCAAGTAAACTTCACAAACTTATTTTCTAACATATCCTGTGCAAAAAATACATGTATTAATTAATATAAACAAACACCACTGCTTTATCAAGACACTTTTACAGTGTTGGTTCATCGTGTCTCACCTGCCGTTCTTCGTCACAATCATCTCATTGGTGACTTCTTTGAATTTCCTCCAGAGTTCAGCATCTTCCAGGGTGACTTTGAGCTGTTTCTCAGTGGGGTCTCCCTTCTCTCGCCCGGCCTGTAACTCGCTCTCCACGACGCTCAGCAGTCTGGTGATGCAGCAGTCGTTGCTGCCCCGACCACCGGTCACCGCTCCGCCGCCGCTCCTCAGCTCTTCCTCCACCTTCATGGGTGACGGCCGAATCTCACACGCGCTTCCAAGTGGAAAATAACTGTACTTTAACTTTAGCTCACTATAATTTATGAGAAGATTTAGACCTAACACCTTGTGGACGGCATCAATCATGAAAGAAAAAGAACTCTCTTTAGTATGCTATCAGTGGGTGTATTCTTGATCTGCACCTTCAGCTCACTGCGACACCTGTTCTTATGACCGGAGGACAAACCTGCAGTCACGTGGGTTTGCTCTAATTAAGTGATTCATTCACAACCCTTTTATTTTCCATTTCAAAACCCATTCTAATATTCTACATTCAAGACTTTTCCAGTCTTCACGTTTATGTTTAGGCAACGTTATTATGTTTAGATAACGGAAAATAAATGCAGAAAGTTCAAACGAAACTTCTGACAGGCAGAACATTTCATGAGAAAAACATGATGTCTAGAACACATATTAAATCACGCCCCGAATATGTTTTAGGCCTATTGCAAATACATAAACGACTTTTTCCAAAAACAACTCGCGGTTTCTTTTCAGAACCACGGACAGCTCGTACCGGACTTGTGTGTGTGTGTGTGTGTGTGTGTGTGTGTTAGAGAAACTCTTGGGCGTAATCTTAAATTCACAAATTATAGACCCATCAGGTCAACTGAATGAACTTTACTCTAAATTGTAAATGTATTAATGACGTGATGTTATTTAAATACATAGGCCTAATATTTTTCAAAAATGACTTGAATACACCTTATTTTTATTATTGTGGCCATGTTTCCAATTCCTCGAAAAAATAATTTGGATAATTTTGATTATTTTCTTTTTTTTTTTTGTAGTTGTTAAAACTGTCAGGATAAAAAGGGGTCTAATTTAGCTGAAATGTTGACCTTTGTATTATTAGGCTATTAAAAGGCATGTTTTGCTTAGGTTAATAACCTTATGCGATCATAACATCTAAGTCCATAACTTCTGCAAAAAAAGAAAAAAAAAAAGAGAAAAAGTTATTAAATGTTTTTATTTAATGTTTATCAAAAAAATTAAATCACGTGGATTTTAAACAGACATTGAACCGTACGCTAATACACAATTAGCCTATTGAAACAGATACGCATTCGGTTTCTTTCGCCACATATAGCCTACTAAAAATATGTAGGCTAAATCAGCATTTTTCTTTTAAAATTTAAGTTAACGAACGACCTACACGTGATACTTTAAAACCTCATTTTGCTTACTGCAGTCGGACATCAGAACATCCACTGTGATTCACAAGATGGTCTCCTATGTGACTGCGTAGATAAGGGCATTCTGTCAAAGAGCTTATAGTATTGTACAAGCCATGTGGAGCATAAATAAAATACTGGATGTTCTCTGCAGCGAACGGGAATGAACGGAAACTCGATCCAGCGACCGGCGCTCTAATCACAGAGCCGCGCGCATGGAGATTAGAGGATTCAAAGAGTTTAAATCCGAAAAAAAGAGTCTCATTAGCGGGGAAATCTCCTGCATATCAAACATCAGAAAATCAACCCCTTGACCTTTCACTAGCAGAGATGACTTACGCACATCACTGAACTTTAACTTAAAAAGTCTTATGTGGAAGAGGGCTTTTTAAATGACAGCACGAGCACGTACTTTGAATTAAAGAATGAAATTAGATGCAGGCATTGACAACAAATCTTAAATAAATGAATTAGAGAAGGGGATACTGATTCATGCAGACAAAATAAATCTGAACAACTTTTAATAGCAATGATTGTTAATATGTTGTAGCAATAACAACTATTAAACATCTCACATAAAAATATATTTTTCATAGCAGTAAAGCACTCTATATAATGAAGCACAAACATGGGCAATACATCATAATGATGTAGGGGAAATACACATTCAGCCATGATAAAATTCTGGAATGCATTTTTTTTTCCACAGTAAAAGAATATTATTTCTATAGGCCTACCTCTAAACAAAAGTAATCTCTCCAGTAAATACAGCTGACAAAACTTTTTAAAAGGCGAACAGGAAAAACTATAGTTAAAGTTAAATGGAAATGTGCTTGACATGATTTAAAAATCAAGGACATATTTATAAGAAAAAGCAACATGATTTTGCACTTAAATGCAAAGCTAACTGAAAGCAGTAGGGTTGCTTGATGATAAATGAACCTTAAAAGATACACTGGCACCCTAATGAGTGTTTAATATTTTACTTATCTAATAAGATAATATAGCAAGATACCATTACATAAGTAATGACATTTCTGTCATCCTTTTACAGGTAATATCTGAAGTAAAAATTGAAATGCAATTATAGAAAACCCTTAGTAGCAAAAACAAATATTTCTTGGGAAAAAAAAAAAAAAAAAAAAACAGGAAAAAAAGGAAAGAAGAGAAACCTAAATACCAAACAAAAACAGCAACACTGGTTACAGTTCTACCCTAGTTCTCAAGTAATCCTCGGACGAAGGCACATAGGAAAGAATTAAGCAATTAAACAGCAGTTAAATATAAAATATGCAATTCCATCTTGTTTCACCAAGCATGTCACTACAGTTACAGGGCAGTCCGAAACCAAAGCATTTACCTAATTACATATTTCATAATTTCCCACTTGAATGTGAAGCACAGGTGTGTGTGTGTGTGTGTGTGAGAGAGAGAGAGAGAGAGAGTGTGAGAGAGAGTACTTGTCTATGTGCTTGTTCACAGAGATGGAGAGTGTCCATCCGTGAGGGAGAGCAATGGGAGCGGCTGTAGTGTGGTGCAGTGTCTGTGCCAGGTTGCAGAGTGGGTACATGAGTGGCATTGAATGCAGAACCAACGCTGGAGCCAGAGCAGCACACAGAAACAGCCAAGGCCAAATGTAGAGGCATCTCACTTGAAGCACGCGGAGAACAACTTAATAATTGCATCCCTACATAGAAACAAACAACCAAAGGTAAACAAACACCAAAGCCAAAAAAAGAGATGACTAAAAGTGTGTTTTTTGGCTTTGACAGAAAGACAGCTTTGATCTGCAGACCTTATTTTAGTCTAATAGGCACTCTGATGAATTGCAAAACTGATGTTTTAAAATGGAAATGGTCATTTATGTACATTTATATACTTTAGCCTCCTGAGACCCAAGTATAGACTTTTGTCCACTGTAGCGGACGTTATACGTTAGCAAATTTCTCTTGACACCGTACGTGTCATAGTTTTAAACATTTTCTTACCACTAAGAGTTTTCCTAAATAGCAGTAAAAGTAAAAGAGTTCTCTTAAAGCCTATTCACAAAGCTGCGGAGACCAACTTTTACTAAGGAATAGAGACAAGTCTTAAGCTAAGAGTAAGGGCAGGGTTGACCTTGTTGCTATGTATGATGTCAACACACTATGTCTCTGTCAGCGATCATAGAAATATTGTATCATGTTGCCATATTCAAATAAAGGTTTTAGAATACAAATGTTGCCATATTCAAATAAAGACTTTTTAATAAAAATGTTGCCATATTCAAATAAAGGTTTTAAAATGTAGGCTAAGTGTCACTAATTAAACTAGTACATGTTCAGCATCTTGTCTCGAGAGAATTCAAGCGACAAATGATGTTTTAAAAACAAAGTTTGGGAGGAGTATGTTTAAACGGTCTATCTAATCAGCTCGAGTGGAGGTATACACAGATGAGAGCCGACTCGCCTATAGTTACCTCGACAGTTTTCTGCATCCCTCCACCACCCCATTCCTCACTCTTGGCTGGGGATACGGGGGAGAACTCTCGGTTTGGGCTAAATTCCAAGCTTGGAGTCCTCGATCCTCTTGGACAGCACGCCAAATACGCTTATATTTTTTTTTACTCTATTCGATCATTTGTAAGTGTAAACTCATGAAAACAACTGCCACAGGTAATCGGACTTTTTTCTTTTTATTTACTTATTAAAGATTTATTTTTGGCGCCTTATTGTAGATTCAAATCTATAAATTTTGCATTTATGAAGAAAAGGTTCAGCACCCAAGGCTCTATCGCTACTGCCTCATGGTGTACAATGTCTTTAGGTGGATTAGGATTGTTTGTGATTTGGTCTTAGTGACTTAGGAGTCCTCTTGACTACTCCTAATGTTTCACAGATTTAGGAGCTAGTTTTAGCGCTAAAAAGCTTTGTGAAATGCTCTTAGAGCAAAAATTTAGGAGTCCTAAATTCAGGACTGACACGCCCATTATTTTTAAGAGTTTCTCCTAAATCGGCAAGTTAGGAGCTTCTTTTAGTCTTAAGATGTTTTGTGAATATGGCCCCAGATTCAGGGCTTTTCAGAGATACCAAATGTTTGGTAGTTTTACCATGACTACTCCCTCTCCTTGGTCTTTAAATATGACTAACACTGACTGAATGATCGAATTTAGCACACTTGTGGAAATATCCATCATTTAAATCTGACTAATTTTCAAATTGTTTGTCATAAATCAACATCTCAGGAAATTGTTATGTGGTTTCAAATCAGAATATGACTTTGTTATAAACCGGACATCGATTTTTAGATGTCCACTTTAGTGGACACCAGGAGTTAAAGCACGTAAATCAGGCATTTTGGGAGACAAGTGAATAGGGAAAGAAATTATATATCAATATTCCCAAGAAATATTAGATATTCTTATGAAAATGTTGCCAATTATTACTCCCATTATTACACTTATTTTTTCATTACATGTTGCTCCAAGAACACCTAAATATGCAAATTAGATACAATGTATCAATGCATTGTATAGAATGGGAAAAGCCACTTATGGCCACTTTACACACATATCGCATAAAGTAAAATAGTATATCAAATCATTCTGTTATATCTTTCATAACATAGTTGAGAATCATCTTTATACAATGTTTGGTTAAAGAAAATCCTAAAACCTAGAAAATGATTGGTGAATGAAAAAAAAAATCCATTGTTTTTGCCTATACATGTCTATTCTACAAGTCCTAATGTCCACTACAGTGAACATTGCATAACATAACATATCTTTTTTCAAGATTTTTTCCCATTTGTTTCTTGTGCTCCAAGCAATGTAATGACAATAATAAAAAAAATAATAACTAAATTCACAAAACTTTTCTTACCCTGGGTCTCAGGAGGATATAATGCATAATACTACTAGAACAATACTAAAACACTACTAAATAGATAAAACTACTAGAATAAGTTATGATAACTTAGGGCCACTGAGAGTCTTTGCCTTCAGTAACGACACATTTTGTTCTGGTTGCTATATCTATGTGCTAATTTATTTGCATCATAAATGATTGTCAATGTTCATTTGTGTCAATATGTTTTTTTAATGTATTTTTTTGAAAATATAAAGTAACCCACCTTGCAAATGGAATGAAGGATAAGCTATACCTGTGAAATAAAATGGATGTCATTTAAATACAATTTAAGTAAAAAAAATACAACAAGTAAAATTTGTGAGTTATTTCACACACACACACACAGTTTATGGGGACTCTCCATAGGCGTAATAGTTTTTATACTGTACAAATTGTATATTCTATCCCATTACACTAATGTATCTTTAAGTGTCCTCAAACTATCTTTACATTGTAATACCAATGTCATTATACACATTTGTGTCCTCATAAACCATATATACAAGAACACACACACAGCTGTTTGCGCTGCCAGCGATTTGCAGAGACAAATTGACTTGAAGTCATTCATTTTCAATAAGAATTGGCAATTATTTAGCCAAAAAGCATGTCACACTAAACGATTCAAAACTTAGCCAATTTAATAAGATGTCATTACAATTTAATATGAAATAATTACAGCATTCACTGCATTACTTTCATTCCTTACTTTGCAAAAATCAGGCTACCTAATTTTGCATTAACTAACTATCTTATTGAAAGTCGCTTATGAAGAGAGTGTCTGTTAAATATCCTCAATGTAGATTCACTATACAAACACTGTCCTTGTGTCAATATCCCAAAAGTTGCTGAAAAAGCTCCTCCAAGCACAGTTAATTTAGTCATGTGTATTTGTAGCGACATGTTATTGAAAACCTCAATAAATAATATTTTTCAGCCTTGAGAGATCTGTTAAAAAGAACTCATTTTACATTAGATTTGTTTTAACATTTATATGGATGTAAAGGTACTGTAAGAAACGTTCTGCCTGTCACGTTTCCAGTCATTCCTGGACTTCATTTCCCATAATCCTCCCTGGCCATCACCTGCACTCACTTCACCAATCAGTAATCACCACACCCAGCTGCAGCACATTATCTGGACTATTTAAGACACTCACATCCTGACATATGGTGCGAGGTCTTGTATACTCTGGTTACACTTCTGAGCGCTTCTTATTGTTATTGTCTGCCTGTTATTTACCCCGTCTGTTCTCTGTCTGTGATTCCCTGTTGCCTGCCTTTGGACTGCATATTGTTTATTGGACTTACGATTATCTGCCAGCACTGAGCTATTGCCTGTACCTCGACTACGATTCTGCCTACTCTCTGCCATACCTGTTTGCATATGGATCTCACCTCGTGTCCCGCCTCGTTACAGAAGACCTTGCCAAACTAGGAATCAGCAGCTTTTCTGAGCGTTTCTGTCTCGTCGACAGTGAATCCATCGGCACAGTTAATGTGTCTCAGTCAGGGAGACCGATCAATAGAGGATTATGTCGAGGACTTTACTGGACTGGCACACTTAACATGTTTTGATACAGTAAGTCTCATGATATTCTTTCGAGGGGGACTGTCTGATCCGCTCAGTTCTGCCATGCCATTGCATGATCCGAATTGGACATTAGAACAATACATAGATCTGGCATTGCAACTGAGTGGCTCTGTCTTTACTGTGGGTGTCGCGGAAGAACGCAACACCTCGTCTCTTCAGGTAATGGCTGCTGCGCCAGAGGACACTCACAAGATGGCGACTACCACAACAACACCACGTCACATCTCCACTGATCTTCTAGACTCATGTCATGTCATGTCTTTGGACTTGTCCGAGAGTGGAGAGGGTTGCTGTCCAGTGTGGACAATCCACCGTTGACTTCAGCACGAGCAGCTGGCATTCCGATGCCTCCGCCGGCCACTACGCACTCAAGCCCGCCAGTGTCCACGGACAGGATGGCCGCTTTGCCAGTGTCCACGGACAGGATGGCCGCTTTGCCAGTGTCCACGGACAGGATGGCCGCTTTGCCAGTGTCCACGGACAGGATGGCCGCTTTGCCAGTGTCCACGGACAGGATGGCCGCTTTGCCAGTGTCCACGGACAGGATGGCCGCTTTGCCAGTGTCCACGGACAGGATGGCCGCTTTGCCAGTGTCCACGGACAGGATGGCCGCTTTGCCAGTGTCCACGGACAGGATGGCCGCTTTGCCAGTGTCCACGGACAGGATGGCCGCTTTGCCAGTGTCCACGGACAGGATGGCCGCTTTGCCAGTGTCCACGGACAGGATGGCCGCTTTGCCAGTGTCCACGGACAGGATGGCCGCTTTGCCAGTGTCCACGGACAGGATGGCCGCTTTGCCAGTGTCCACGGACAGGATGGCCGCTTTGCCAGTGTCCACGGACAGGATGGCCGCTTTGCCAGTGTCCACGGACAGGATGGCCGCTTTGCCAGTGTCCACGGACAGGATGGCCGCTTTGCCAGTGTCCACGGACAGGATGGCCGCTTTGCCAGTGTCCGAGTTGTCTCCAGACTCCGCTCCAGCCCGTGAGGCCGACCCAGAGGCCATTCTTGCGCCACCCAAGCTACTTGCCCTGCCGGCGCTACCCAAGCTACTTGCCCACGAGCCCGCTTCAGACTCCACTCCAACCCACGAGCCCACTACTGCCACCATCGAATCCCCCAAGAAAAGTGGGGGCCATATACCTGTGGGTGGGTGGGTCTCCAGAACTGCCATGGCTGCCCGACACTCCTGGCGTCCCAAGGCTCCCGAACCGCCATGGCTGCCCGACGCATCTGACCCGCCTTGGCGTCCCGAGGCACCCAACCCGCCCCCGAGGCTCCCGACCTGCCGCCGTGGTTCCATCCACGGCGCGAGGACACGCCTTCCGGGTCTTGTATATTCTGGTTACACTTCTGAGCGCTGCTTCTTGTTATTGTCTGCCTGTTATTAGCCCTGACCTATTGCCTGCGACTACGATTCTGCCTCGTTACACTGCCAGACTTAGTGACTGAATTACACTTTCTCTTTCTAAACCCCAGCCATTGAGTTTCCAAACCCCACTGTAATCAGAGATGGAGCAAGAAAGAGGGCAGAAAACATTATTTCAGTGTTGCCAAAATCAATGCAGGATAGTGTTCTAGTGCTCAACTTCAGTTATACACTTCAAATATCACACTTTCAGAATTCTGCTTCCCATACAATAAGTGGGCTGTCCACCAAAAGCACAAAATAACTTATGAAAAGTTGTCAAAAAGAAAACACTTTTGAAAGGTTTACAAAGCCTAAGGCTGTCACAGAGACAGGTGTGATATTTCAGGACACCTAATACAGTGATATTTGTCAGGTAATAGTGCTAGTCCATTATTTAACCCCAATTGCTTACATCAATGTGGGGTTCAAGGATCAAGGTGTTTTATTGCCTCGAGTTCTCACTTTCACTCAGCAAATATCACATTCTCTCTCACGCACACGCGGTATCTTACCATGTAAAAGCCAAAAACTGGAGGACACAGAACAGCAGAGCAAGGCCTTTGTTCTTCCACTAAAACAAAAACAAAAAATTAAATTAAGATCAAGCAAAGAATCACTAATCATAATAAACATGCAAACTGAAACATTGTGTTACATAATATAACAACTTTATAAGGCTATCAAATAATAATCATGCTAAATAAGAAGCCAGCTTACCCAAAAAGCAGCACAGAAGGTTAGCACCAGGCATGTCTTTAAAAACACAAATGTTCAGTTTACAGAAAAGGCCACAAATAAAGACATAAGAAATACTGAATCTCTCTGTATGCATTACAGTCTATTATATCTGTGTATGTGTGTGTACTCTTACAATCATAATGCCAGTTGCCAGAGCTCTTGTCTTGTCACACATCCTCTTGAGTTGCTTTAATGGACCCATTAAGAACATAGTGCTGAAAGTAATCCACACCCAAAGAACCTCAGTACTGACTTACAGATTCTTGTTAATGCTACACATCAAAATTCATTCTGATATATTTTTGGGGTATATTTTTGACTTTGCCATAGCAAGGTTAGTTTAGTTTTTCAAACGTCAAATGAAAACCCCAAGAAATCTTTATGATATTCATGCTATGATTACTACTACAATTTTAAGAGGCTTACAATGACTCACATTTATGAGATAAGGAAAATATGTTATACTTGATGGTTACAAATCAATTCATTTGTTAAAAATGTTTTCTAAAAAGTCAGTATTTGTCACTGACCACATGCCAATGCAAACATTGTCTATTATAAACAGTTACACGCCTTGGGTGAGATCAATTCAACGGTTGAGAGATAAAGCTGCATGACTCACCTTAAAATAGAAGCAATATTACCTAAACTGTAAAACACTGCAAAGAGTGTCAGTCCACTTTTCGGAACCCAGAGCAAGCATGTCCCCTGAATAACAAAAGTAACGAAAGATATGACTTTTGACAAGTATATAGCCTACTATTAAAATGAAACGAGATAAGACCATTTGTGCACTCGCCTTACCAAAACTGAACACAAGACGCCCGCCACAAAGCACGCGATGAACCCCTTGACGCGCGTGCCCCATCCCAGTGTTGATGCTTCATTCGCTGCCTAAAACAGCATTGTTATATTCATGGAAACATGTTCACCAAAAACAGAAAATGATTTTAAATCAACTTGATATTCATAAATGGGCAGATTTTTAAGCTTTTGCGAAAGACAGACGGGTAAACACGCAGGCAACAAACGTAGCAAAAGTCTAAATTCGGATTCAAAACGAAACCCCTGTGTATTTTTAACAGACATAGCGATTACAACCGAGTTCTAACTCAGTCGAGCTGTAGACTGTCAAACGCAACTACCTGCAGTACGTTGAGGTCGTCAGTATCATCTTGGCCACTCAGAACTTTCTTTAATTTGTCCATTAAGGTTGAGATTGACGGCTTTTAAACAAACAATTCAAAAAAGATGCCTTAGGTTAAAAAAAAAAACAACTGGTTCGAAGCTACTTTGTTCCAGTAAATTTGTATCGATTCGTTCCCTTTCCTGTTTGATAGTGTAACAGGTGCACAAGATAACTTCCGTGTGTAGCCACGGCAACGATTACGCGACGTCATGACGTTCGACGTACTGAATTAACAAACTGAAACCAAAACGCACAACCTGTTTTGTCTGCACTTATAGAGGGTATGCATAGACGTCACTGGAACGCGCTCCCTCAGCTGGACTGAGTGGCAAAAGAACCTGTTGCATGACTGGATTTAATAGGGAAAACTGCGAAAACGCGAGCAAAACAAACGATTACACTAAAGGCTGGGCTCTAAAGTGTTCCTTATAACATGTCAAAGAAACCTAATCCATGGGTATTGGCATGCAGCCAGGAATCGTGTTTCTTGACATTTCGTCATATCGTCCAGCCCTAAAACTTGGGTGTTTTTAAATAAACACTGACAAAAACTATACAATTATGCAGAATATAAGATGGTAAATATTTAATTGATGAGTTGTCAACACAATATATAATAATATAATATATAGGGTATGATTTTACCCCAAAATCTAACATTTTGACACAAAATGGTCACTGCAAAACATGTTTCTTTGCCTGGAATCCAGCGGTTTCTGTGAACTGCAGCGACCGATTTGCTTATTTTTTCTGTAGCTTTCAGCAGTCTGTAAAAATATACCTCGGATTGTGTGTCAAAGCTATTTGTGCAGTCACTCGCAAAGCTTTTCCCGTTTTGGAGGTGTTTTGTGTGTTTTTCGCGGCATTCACGCTGAAAACCAATGCTGCCACTCAGTGGCATAACCGCATTCATAACGGTCGACGGTGACGTCATGTGCATACTTTCTATTGTTTAGGCTTAAATATGCTCTGGATGTTTGTAGACGATATATATGCAGACAAGAAAAATGTATTTATATATATATACTTAAGTGAAAGTATGGGTGCTTTGCCAGTATTTTACCCATTTAAATTTCTAAACTATCTAAATGAGGAAAAAAAAAAAAACTAAGTGAAAGCTTAGCTTTTGAATTTGACTCATGAAATCCACAAAAACAGAGATGTTCACATTTAAGTAGCTTAACTGTGCAAAATAACCCCTTTAACCACAATTTTCTTAATGTCACGTTCTATGTAAGTCTCCAAGACGCATTAGACATAAAACTGAAAGTGTTATAGCGTAATATTTTACACTCAATAGTTTTTTAAACCCTGATCACAGACAGAATGAGTCAAGTTCATCTTCAATGATAAATTAAACTAAATAAAACTTGCTTTGTGCCAAAATACACGATGAATACAGAACTGATTACATTCACACTGAAATCTTTTTTATTGGCTGTTTTCAACAAAAGTTCAGTAAGACTCACTGTGTATATTTTCAAGAATGACAATGAGTAAATGTCAGGATGACCAATGAAATACAGTATGGACTCAAAGTACAAATTCCCCAAATATATAGACTTGAGTATAGTAAAGAAGCACAATTACTCAAGCACACACCAGAGGCCTGTTGCATGAAGCTAGCTGAACAAACTCTTGAGTTTCAGAGTAGGTTTGGAGTTGACAAATCCATATAAATCCAACCTGATTTAGATCAGGCTCAACGGGCTCTCAACGTTCTCTGTCAATTTTGCGATTATCTCTGAAGCTCGTGCACCTGGAAGTGTGACACGTGCGGCAAACAGCCAATCACACTGAACATCCGTTTGATTAGCCTCTCGAGAGAGAGCCGCGCAATTCACTTCTCTTCTGAAGATTAAGAGATTGTTAAAAAAAAAAAAAAATCTTGAAATGAAATGCATTTACAGAACAGGAATAAACACTGCTGCTGCAGCGAAAGTTTGAGAAGGCAACTGAAAGAAAATACCTGACTATATCAATGCATGTGAATCAAACAAATAGGCCTTAAAATGTAAAGACCTCTACCGGTTTTAAAGCTTTATTTTATATTATTAATATTAATGCATGCATTATATTTATTTTAATTTAAAAGCAAAGTTTAATATCATCAATTAATATGAATTATACATAATTATAATTCATGTGTTATTAATATAATAAATAATTAGCAGCAAAAGACGAGTAATTTTGTCTCTAAAATGCTTTCACTATAAACTGATTTAAATTTAGAGCGAGAGATACAGGTCATTTTACTCACAGCTGATTGGTCGAGTTTTGGTCTGATCTTTAACCCAGAATAAAACCTGCTATTAACAGTGTAGCATAAGTTACCATATGAAACCCGCTAAAAACCAATCCACCTTCATGAACCCGAAAAAACAGAGTTTGCTCAAACTAATCTTGAACTTACCTGGGTAGAAACTGAAACCAGCTTTGTGCAACAGGCCACGGGTGAATAGACAATGCAAGCTTACTTTTTGGTTGAAAGCGTTACTTCAGTTACATGTTGGCCTCGTACACACTGTAGGCTAAGTTTTAGAGTGATAACCGCATTTAAATGCGGTGAGTGAATCCCCTAAATCAGGATCTCCAAACTCGGTCCTGGAGGGCCACTGTCCTGCAGAGTTTAGCTCCAACCCCAATTAAACACACCTTAACCAGCCAATCAAGTTCTAATTAGGCATTAGGTCTACTAGAAACTACCTGTTGAGGCACGTTGGAGCTAAACTCTGCAGGCCAGTGGCCCTCCAGGACCGAGTTTGGAGAGCCCTACCCTAAATTATAGTTACATGTGTGTATAGAACAGACTTACTCCCAAAAATGCAATGATTGACAGGCTGGAAACCATAGCAACGTTCTGGCGTCTCTCTTGTTTGGTATCCGTTATTGTGACCAAAGCAGTATTACAGTGACAAAACACTCGTTTTCAGCAATTTAACTAAACGCAGTCGACAAAGGGGTCGTGCTTCGTTTTAATCTTACACAGCCTGTTTTACATATGGGTGCTTTTTCTGTGTTGCCATGATCAGCGTTTTTGGCCTTGTTGTTTAAGGTCGGCTTATTAAACCATCGGGTTAATTAAGTTATTAAAGTGAGCAGACGTGAATCGCGATATTTTCGTCTTATTTTCAGCATAAAGCATTTGAATTTACTTCGGTTTATTTTAGGAGCTTGTTCTTGTTCGCTGATTTTTCTAGCAAGATCTGGCAACACGAACGAGTCCAGGCTCGTACTGCGTTCCCTTTGCTGGGATTCACCGTGCATACAGAAGAGAGAAACATCTCCGATGCACGTTAAAAACGTCATTAACAACTTGTTGTTTAGTTCGGTTCCGTTCACACTGCACAGAATTGCTGTAAATGCGGTTAGAGTTGGTTATTCGGGAGTTAATTCGGTTGTAGAATGCGGTTGTCACTCCGTATTTTACTGAACTGTGTGTGTACAGAAGGGGATTAAGCACTAAAAGGTGAACGTACAACCCGGATTTTGCTGCAGTGTGTACGTGGCCTTTTTTTTTTTTTTTTTTTTTTTTTTAAATATTTTGAGTATGCCTACTTCAAATTACTTAGAGGTATACATTTTACAATTTTACATTTTCATACAACTTGTTCCGCTTAAATGTATGCAGAAAAAGATAACCATAATAGAAAATAACACATTCAAATTCTTAATTTGTAAATACAATTTTTAAAAAACAATTTTACACTCAGTGGTGGCAAAATCAATTAGCCTATGTACAGAGAGATGTTCTGCCCATCTGATTCCATATGAATAAAATTTCCCTGCGATCGGTCAGATGACCACCCTTTTTTTCCCCTTTCATATCCATTGTAAGTTGTCCGCATCATGTAACCATCCTGTAAAAGCTGATGTCCAAGGTAGTTTAAATGGGTGCTGGAAGAGCTCATGGCACTATTACTCTGGTAGATGTCCAGTACAGGGGCTCTGGCATGGCAACATGCTTTTGACATGTGGGACAGGTCTGCTTGGTCCACAGCCACTCCTCTATGCACTAAACCAGCAGCAGGAGCACAATATTAATTATACATTCAGCTTTTTTGTACAGTGATATCAATACCATATTGTTCTAAAGCAACTTGTACAAAGGACAGCATCTCAATACCTAAGAGAACAAGCCACACAGGACAATGTGTGGCTTGTATGAAACATGGTTAAGGGATGAGGATGAACTCAGGAGGATACAATAGCTCAGCAGCTACAGTAAGTTAAAATGGAGAATAGGTAGTAGCTAATCTTAAATGTCTTGATTTCTGGGCCATTTACATTTGGAAATAAAGCATTTTTGAAGTTAAATTTGACCATTTATAATACCTATCCTGGCTACTAGTTTATAAAGTCTGAACCCTTACCTCACTGTGGAAGCTGTGGGAACAGTGAAGCTCTCTGATACCTCCTCCTCCTTTGCGTAGGTTGTCATGACAGATCAGACACAAACTGTCTGCATCACTCTACAAAACAAACACCACGTTATGTCAACCAACCACACATTATATTTGATCAGCAATACAAAAAATGCAATTCCATTTCACAGTTTTTTATGACCTGTCCATTCACAGTTTATTTATTTTTTTATTCGCTTTGGTACTATTTTCACAAATAAGGTGTACATTTTAAAGCTCTTAGTACTAATATCACAAAAGATCATCAAAAGTGCACTTTTTTCAAACATTTCAGCATATTTTCAATTGTTTTAGTACAATACACAAAATCACAGTGTCCTTTTCACTACACAAAATAAGTGTTTCATCTATATAAATTTTACATTCACAGTAACTGCCTTTTATAATGCTATTACTATCAAATTTTTCATTTGCATCTCTTTTCATTCAGTTTAATACATTTGTCTATTATTTAATCCATATGAGCTTAATGGTTAATCAATGGATAATTTATAGATTTCTATAGATTTTGATTCTATAGGCATAGTTTCTATAGAAATTATTTGCAATTTCCGAAATGGATAATCAAATGTAATGAATTATAAGCAATTTGTCTTAGATGATGACCACAATTTATAAAGTGTGTGTGTGTGTGTGTGTGTGTGTGTGTATGTCCTTGTAAACACTGCATTGTGAACCAAATGTCCCAACAAGGATGGTAATACCAGTAATTTTAGACCTTGTTTGGACATTTTTTTTTTTTTTGTCCCCATGAGGAAAACAGCTTATAAATCATACAAAATTATATTTTTATAAAATGTAAAAATGCAGAAAGTTTTCTGTGATGGGTAGGTTTAGGGGTAGGGTTAAACTAACCCTACCCCTAAACCTACCCATTACAGAAAACTTTCTGCATTTTTACATTACAAATAAAAATAATTACGCCCATGGAGAGACCCCGTAAACCACATATACTGTATCAACATATGTGTGTGTTTGTGTGTGTGTGAGTGAGTGAGAGTGAGAGAGAGAGAGAGATACAGATACAGAGAAATTTGAAATTTGTGAACACAGAGCAGGACAGAGTATAAAGAAAAAGAAACAGTCAATGACTGTATAACATCAGATTGATCAGAGATGCATCAGAAGAAGGGAGACAGATGGTATTGTTTTACATTATAGTATGCCATGTTATACTGTAAACTGTAGAAGGCATTACCATGTTAGAGACTGCCATATTATTGTAACTCATCCTTCATCTGTAAAGATCAGTTAGATTCAGTCATATGGTACAGTGAGAACATTTACTGTATTGGCAGCGAACTCTGTTCTAGCACAAAACCTCATGACTGTGTCACACTTCACACCTTTTGATAACACAGATACTATTAAAAACAATATGGAATTTATGTCAATTATGTAATTTAGGTAAGTGTATTTTCTGAGGTGGCATCTGTAACCTGAGTAATTATTTCAGCAACAAGGGTGATTTGAACATGTATCTTGCATTGTTTGCTATTAAACGAACTGATTGTTAAAAGTGCTAAATTTAAAGAAGATCATACTGTTTTGGTGATTAAACCAAATGTTCTCATTACATATTACAATGATCTTGTGTTTGAAACAGTGATTATGTAAAATGAAAATATGTACAGCTATATTGAAAGCATGAGATCAGGGTTTGAAAGAATGACTAGCTGTGTTACAAGTGTGATCAGTTTGGATTTTTGTACTAAGAGTTTTGAAGATGTACACCTTACTTGTGAAAATAGTACCAAAGCGAATTAAAAAAAATAAAAGTGTAATTAAAGTGATAGTTCTCCCCAAAATAAAACAACTTTGACTTTTTTCCAAATAAGTATTTTTTTAATCCAAGTTTGTTTTGGATAAAATAATCAATAGGACGTGAATGTCAAAAGTATTATGAATTTATACTTTATGGGTGCTGAGTCACCATGAAATCAAAATGGAAAATTCTTATTTGTTTGTGGAATATTGCAATATTTATTATAAACGATTTATTTGTGCATATCATAATGTTTTTATGTAATCAAAATAACTTCCTCTCCCTTTTGCATTGACATCTGTTCTTTGATGACATGTTTACTGGCACGAGGGCGGGGCAACCTGTCACTCACATGACATCACAGTAATAGCAAACCACAACCATCCAATCAATTCCTGATGTACAAAATCAAGTCCCGCCCAACATTTTTTCTTGTTTGAGAAGCTGTTTCACTCATTTATACATAACAATAGGGAAGAAAAGACTATCAAAACTAATCTAAACAAAATATTCAAACATACTTAAAACAACCCTGTTGTGTAAAATCTTGTTCCTGATTCTCAACAGGTTGTTTTTAGCTTTAATCATTTAGTTTTTAGCTTCAGGATATAATGTGCTGTACATGCACTGATACAGCCTCAGCCTTGTCAAAGCACTGTATCATAACAATGATTTATTATCTTATCTCATGTTTGCTTATCTAAATGCTCCTGAGATTGAATAACCTATTGGTAATCATTCACATCTTTACATATTAATAAATCACACCAACCAGAGACATGACATTGCGGCTCCTAAATCGGGCTTTTCTCTCCAGAGGTTCGTGCACCTCAGGGATGGTAGGGATGGGATGTGGGCATCTTTCACATGTGCTGCCCTTGGTGTGTGTTCCCTCCTCATTATTGCCAACATGGCTGGAGCGAGAGCACGGCCTCGCCTCACCGCGCTGAAGCCAGTGGCTCAGGTGAGCTGGGCTTGGGGCCATGGTGGCAGCTTGCAGGCGGCTCAAATGCATTGCATTCAGCTGAGCCTGTAAAATATGCATAATATGCATGCAAGCATGAAATAAGAAAAGGCACAAACAGGTCATTTTTCATTACAATTGAAATGATAACAAAAACAGCATAACAACAGATCAATCATGACAACTCTCTGAATAGTTTTAGCATGTTATTGTATATGGTAATGTTAGATTTTGGCAGACTAGATCTGCTACACTGCTGTTGCTACAAGTATAAGAGCAAGTATGGACTTGCTACAGCTAATAGATACACAGACACACTGATGTGAACATGTAAGATATGCTGCTGCTGCATAAATAGACATCCATAAATCCCATAGCAGATCTAGGCAGGTGGAGCTGGGGGAGGTGGAGTGCTTCAGAGGAACTCTGACAGCGCTGCAGGACTAGCTTACAGCAAACAATGAACCAGACTATTTAAATGTTGAGCAAGCAATCT
The DNA here is from genome assembly GCA_037101425.1 of Elopichthys bambusa. Classification (NCBI taxonomy): domain Eukaryota; kingdom Metazoa; phylum Chordata; class Actinopteri; order Cypriniformes; family Xenocyprididae; genus Elopichthys; species Elopichthys bambusa. The sequence goes on along the minus strand of CM074440.1, from coordinate 29,875,953 downwards.
CATTGGCTGCAGGATCAGCAGAGGCCAATCAGCTTGTGCCATGTGATAATGATGTGATTGTTGCCAAAGACTATAGGTATAGAAAGACGGTTCACTCCTGTTAGTTATGAATGGGAGAAATTGCAACGTGCAATATGGCAGAATGCGTCCCGCCATCTAAGTAAAAGAGCCAATCACTGATTGATAAAGTCATTACATCACTGCAGCTGCCATTAGAAGCTCAAGTTCCCATAGAAACCTTATTTAAAAAAAAAAAAAAAAAGGTTCCCACAGAAACCTGAGACTCACACTTAGGACTGCACATGCACAATGGCATTTTTTTTAATGCTATCTGAGCATAAGAAACAACATGTATAGGACAGTTTATGTCAGATTTTGTTGCTGATTTGAAATATGTTATTTAACTGTGAGTTCGCCAAACAGTTTTTGAGATTTCAGGATTCCCCCATTCAATTAGATAGGACTTGGTCTTGGATGCCCTAAATAGTTTCCCAGAGGCGTTGCAAATATGGCCGCCAAGTGAACAGACTTTCCTTAAAAGGGACTTGTTGTTGCAGAATGCATGTTAAGGACCAGTTAGCCTGCGCTTTCTAGAGTTTCATGACTGAACTAGATATTAGTGAAAAGTTTAATTGAAATTTTAGAATGATGCCGTTTTTGATATGTCCCTCTTTTCATTTCCAAAACTGTATGACTTTGTTTCTGGAACATAAAATGGAAGACATAATGGAAGTCAGTGGGCTTTAATAGTGTTTTGTTCCCAATGTTCTTCAATATATATATATATTTTTTTCCATAGAAGAAAGAGATGCATACGGGTTTGCAAGGGTAAGTAAATGATGATGTAATCTCCATTTTGGGGTGAATTATCCCTGTAATGGCAGCAGCACTTGAGCTACAGAACTCCACAAGATTGTGTAAAACCAGGGGCCAGTTGTTCAAAAGTCATTTGATTGGATTTCGGCTATCGGATTAAATAAAATCTTGAAAATCGGTAGTTCAAAAGGAAAAATGGATTCTGAAATCAGATTAGATCACAAAATCCAATCTTAGTTTTGATCTGGATACCTTTGATCCAAAAAATCTGGATTATACTGATCCCATCAGAAGGATGGATTTCAGGAACAAAAATGTAATAAAACTTTAAAACTGGTCAAAAAATACAACATTTGTATCATGTAATATACATACACACATATTTAGTATTTTGATCTTGATTAGTTTGACTGTTAAAGTAATAAATTAGAAGTAGACATTAGGCTATATTTAGCCTTCTGGTAAGCTATACTGTAAAGTAAAAAAGAGATTTTGGTGCCATAAAATAATTCCCAAACAGCTGTAAATATCAAACAAAAATATAATATTTAATTTAAAGTGTTTTTATCACTGTTTGTAAACTACATTGACACAATCATAAGAGATGAACCAATCAAAGTTTCTCGGGTGAACACTATGGGAAACTTTTCTGAGAGAACGCAAATATTTTTTTTCTCATATTCTTTCTATCACCATGTCCCTTTCAGGGCTCTGTAGAACACTACTAATCCAGATTTGGTAATCTGAAAAAGTGTGTATCTGTATCAGGGTGATCCAATCCAATTTTGCTTTGAAAAACCAGCACAAAAGTAAGATGGATTACCTGATCCTGAATAGCAAAACATGGGATTTCCAAATCCAGATAATTCTGATCCAGATTAAACTTTTTGAACAACTGGCCTCTGATGATCCATATTATCCAGTATGTGAGAATGATCCAAACAACATTTTGTACAATGAGCTCACAGTTGAGAATTTCACATATTTCTTATTGATCATATTTCTCATGTTTAAAATTATATTAAAATGTTCCAACTCTGTTCCTTGCAGATTTTGATGCAGCTAAAAAAGAAAAAGAAAAACTAATATCAGCCTGTCTGAAATGTCTGACTTTACTTTAATCAGTTTTGTCCAAACACTGGAAGGTGATTTCAGGATAAACTCTTCTTAGAGTTTAGATTATGCAAAATGTGTCCTGCTTTGATCTCCGATGTCACAAACCTGTAAATCAAAGTGAAAATGTTGCATTTTCACAGCTGTGAGATGCACCTTTTGATTTGCAACCTGAATTATCTGTTTTTCTGTACAGAATGTGACATTTTAATGATTCATAATTATATTGGGTCTTCATTTCTGTAGGGCAAATTGTGTACATTTATGCACCAAACATCATCATGTTTTTATTTAGCCGAAGAATAATTTTTAACAAATCAGTGATGTTAAAATAATTCGTTTTAGCTTCAGTCCTGTCAAAAAAAAAGAAAAAAAGAAAAGTAATTCACTTGGTAATTAATTCAGTTGTAATAAGAGAATAAACAGGGGGGAAAAAAAGGATAAATTTTGCAAAATAAAATGCAAAATTTACTACGGAAGAAAGAGAAATAAATTGCTTGTGGAAAAGCCCCTGTGGCTTTGAGATACTATTTAAAAGTGTTAATTTAATCAACTGCTCGTTGGCTGTCTGTAAGACAAATCCACAGCTTGGCCCAAAGCGACTGATGTCTTTCTGCTCTCATTTAGAAGAATGACCTGCCATAGCACTCAAACTTGTACAAGCTACACGCACACAAAAACTTGTATTGTATACTGACCGGGCATGGAAGTGAAGCTCTGCGACTGGCCAGTGACCGACTTGGAATTGGGACATCCCAACTGCTCTTCCTCTCAGCCTCTGGCTCCTCTTCCTCTTGTTCGTCTTCTTCCTCCTGCTCCTCCACATCTTCCTGCCCTTTATATCCTCCCTGCAATGTTGTAAAGATTTCATCTTCCTCTTCCTCGTTCTCCATGTTAAACAGCTGTAGTTGTCTCCAGTCCCTGAGACGAATACCTCTGAAGAGAAACTGTGAGGGGCAGAAGCTTGAGGCTGTGTGACTGGGTTCTGGACAGGCCTTGGATTGCTGATTAAGCCTCTGTAATTAGATCCCCTGGTTTTCTTATCCCATCTGTTTCCTTTGTGGCTCTAAGCCTCATAGAGACGACATAGCGGCCGAATGCAGGCTCCTTTAACTCCTGAGTAATCTGTTTAGGAGAAAGGTGGGGACTTGGAAGAGAAGGGAGGGGATTCTCAAAGCTCTCTGGAAGCATCTTGCTCCAGATCTATTCAGAATGTTCTAAATTCTTTGGATACTATTACTGCATGTAGTGCATACTATACTGTAACGCATCGTGAAACAAAATCAAATGATCAAAATGATATCCAGTTCAGTGTCTCTGCATTATATAAAACAGATGCCCAAGAAACAACTTGTGATTTTATCTTGGAATAAGTGAGACGTTAAATTTAGAACACTTTCTGAAAAGTTTTTTCTGTGATAATTTTCTGATAAAAAAACAAAACCCTTGTTTATTTACTTCATACACCCTACACAAACACACACAAACCAAGTGTGAAAGGCATCAGTGAACTGGATTATCACTTAAGTAGATACTATAAATGTTAAGCACCTTAGAAAGTGCAATCACAGGGGCCATCTAAAATTAGACCCCACAAATACATACATGTAGCCCACATGGACTAAAAGCCAAACAAAGTGTCAACAACAGATGAAGACCATGACAAGATATTGGATGTTACTAAAACTAAGTGTGACTCATTGGACAGGTAATGCTATATAATCTATTGAGCTACTTAGTCTTTGATTATATGAATCTGCCTTTTCCGTTTTGTCAAACATCCAAGAAAAAGCAGGTAAGACATACATTGTTAGTTCTTTAACAATGTAACAATGAAATTGCAAGTAACAAAATCTCCTAAACAAACAAGAACATGGATTTAATGAATTTAATATGGATTGCCTCTAGATGGCAGCAATACACAAAACATTTTTTTCCTTTCACAGTTTGGGGACTGTCATAAAAGACTGGAAAATTATTGGGATGTAAACATTAAAAATAACAATGGTTGCATTAAACAAATATCAAGAATGTGCAAGATAAATGTGTAATAAAGATGCTACATTTTATGTAACACACAGTTTTAAAAAAAAAAGTAACATCATTTGTGGCATATTTATGGATCAAGTCTCTTTTAAGAGTCTTTGATTGAGTCCAATAACCAGCTGGGTGAATTCATTACTGAAAACCCCCACAAAATCTGCACAGATTATGTTCAAACAGGTTTTGCCCGAGCCTGGACGCTGCTGCTTGACCCAGTTCAAAAGCAGACTATGGGAGCTCAGGGTCATGCTTTGCAATGACTGGCATGGATGACAAAGTATATACCTGGCATCCTCGGTTAGGTTCAGACCAGCAGCAAAAAACCTATCTGAAAACAAATTTGGGGCAATTATTTAAGGAAGAACAACCTTTAATGAAAGATATCTTCTCATTTTCTTATTGTGACTGACCTGGTCTCCCTTCCTCTTTCCTCTCCTCCAGGTAGGATACGACACGATTTGGATCTGATGTGTTTGCCCACCAATATTCACACCGGGGCCATAGTTCCTTGTATCCAGACGCAGCTGAGTCATCATATGACAGAATAACCTGATAACTGTGATTCCAACACTCTTGTAGAGAGGGTGTGACCTGAAATAACACAAATAACAAGGGGAATTATAGGGGAGATAGTATTCAGCAGCGGGCCATGTGATCTCAACCCTAAGAAGCAACCATGGAAAATGAAATAGCTTTATCAATCTGCTGACAGGGATGCACCGATTTCTTTTGGGTTGATATCGATTATAACAAACAATTATTGACCGATTCCGATACCAATATTTATCACTTGCTCTCTTATTTGAAGTTTTATCATTAAAATAGATAGTGTTTTGATCATGTTTTAAATTAGCAAAGTTCAAAAATGCATGTATTAAGTTATACTAGCTAAATTATTGCTGCATCATGAAATAATTTCTAATGAACATCCATTTAACATTCAGTAGGCCAGCATAAATACATAAACACAACAGAATAATTATACGTATGAAATAAACAGTGCTTAGGTTGGTTTTACAGTAGTTTTCAGGTACAGAAATAAAGTAAACAAATGTAAAATAACACTGCATATTCTTCAGTGTATAAATTAAATACATATTATTGTTTGATTAACATTTAAAACGCAGACAGCAGCGCAGCAGGAATATTAGGCTGCTGTCACTTTAAGAGCTGCACAGATCCAATATACTGTTACACAAGCGTTTTATTTCTCAGCTGTTTACGTTCATTTAAGACACAACCGACTATGTTATACAGCCATATTGATATACTTTTGTGTGATTTAGAAGCGAAAGACTTCGCGCACTAAGGCGCTTTCCGGGCTCGCGCTATGGATGTGTGCAAATTTCTCGACTTCTTGCGCTTGAATATTTAAATTCGCAATGCTTAAAACCACATGCAAAGGATAAACTTTCACAAACATGCAGCACTGGCCCATTCGGGACAGTGACAATGTTGTATTTTGTAGTTTTCATTGTGTTTTGGCAAGTATTTTATTATTTTACCCAGAAAAAAATGATGGATTATGCAACAGACATTATACAGCTCAATGCCTTCACGCAGTTAATTAATAAACCAATGTAAACTGATCAACAAACGGCCGATACATCGGTGCATCTCTAGATCTCATGTGAATGTACATCTAAAAGTTTTTTGACGAGTAAAAGAGGTGTTTTTTGATGGTAAAAAGGTCTTTAGTAAGCAGCCCAGCACACATGAACATACTTACATGATTGGGACAAATTTTATTGTTAAAAGTGCTTATGAGGAACTGAATGAGGTCTCTGTGTCGATCCAGGTTCATTCCATCAAAGGCAGAAAGTGCAATGATGACCACTTCCTTGATGTGCTGGTCTAACCAGTGAGAAACTTTTGTGAGTGCTTCCTTCAAATAACACAGCAAGAACACAACCAAAGTTACTCTCAATTGAAATGAGCATTTAACATTCTTTTAAAATGCTCAGTACCTTCACTGTCAGAAGAGAGTAGATCCCATGTGCAAAGTAGAAAACTTTATTAGGGTCTTTTATCTTATGAGCTATTCTCAGATCAAGAAACCGAATGCCTAAATCCAGCTGGTTAGAGATGCTGTCCTCCTGGATAAAAATAAGCCATGAAAAATGCTGTATATCATCAACACCTGTCATAATTTACCCACATTAAGAATGTTCTAAACCTGCATGACATATTTTTTCTGTGTTACACAAAAGGAGGCAGAATGACACACAGTCACCATTGTTGTTGCAAAGATGCAAAGAAAGCGAAGGTGACTGAGGCTGCTAGCCATGTTAACATTCTGCCTTTTGTGTTCCACTGAAGAAATAAATTCATAACATTTGGAACAACATGTCTATTACTACCTGTGTTGTTGCCCATTTGATTATACAGGGCCGAACGATACAGGGAAATAAAGCGGCTAACACTTGCAGCACCTTCGGCTCAGACTTCAGTACTGAGGACTGCTGATCTAAACAGTACGTCATAGTGTCATGACTTCCTGAAAAACAGTAAACAGATCATTGTTAAATAGTAACAGTTATCAGTCAAAAAGGTCATCAATTAATTGCAAAACTGAAAACTGAAAACTAACAACCGACGTACCGGGTATAGCGAGATTCCACAGCGGGATGTCCCAAAAACCAGCGGACATCTCGGACATCCAGTCTGAACAACATCTGGAGATGCATATTTCGTCATCCTCCATTTACTACGTTTTTAAATTTTAACACACCTAAAACACGTGTATTATTGTTCATTCACAGCAACATCCTCTACTGTACACTGACCGCTGAAACTAAATATAATCGTTTCCGCTTTTTTCTGTGTCATGTGATGTCTGACAGAAACACCATGTTAGAAAATGCACGGATTTCCAATTAGCGTTGTGATCATTACATTTGTGAAATACGAATTTGTTAGTGTTCAGAAATGTAAAGATTTCCCATGATCGTGACTTTTCCTTTCTCGAATCTGGATGACAACAATGTTAGGTTAGGGACCATCTGAAAGTGCGACTGTTTTTCGTTTTGTTGAAGAGACCCAACACAACAGACACACGTTTGGAGTTTATTTTATTTTTAAGAATTTTAATTTTGTTATTTGTTTAAAAGCTCACAAATACTTTACATGGTAACCAACCATGGATTTCTCTATAACCATTGTCATCAAAAACGAGTGAAACAAACTGACATAAAAGCAGCTACAGAGAACATTGGCTAACGTTCTGGCAAGGTTCTCTCAAAGTTGTGAACAAACGTTCTTCCAGTAACGTTAATTGAACGTCCGTTTAAAGTGATCTTTAATAATGTTCTTAAAAAAACATTATTTATACATTATTGTTCATGGAACTTTTTTCCTGAAACATTTTAGTTTTTTTTTTTTTTTAATGTTACTACTTGAATGTTAGGAGGACATTCAAAAGTAATGTTCCCATAATGTTTTCAAACTGATAAAATGGAACGTTTCCTTAACGTTTGTATAACCAAGGAAAAAAGTCTTTAAAACATTTAATAAACTGGTCATTTTGAACATTCAGAAATAACTTTTTGGTAACGCTAGAAAAATGTTCTTAGAACATATTCTTGTTAGCTGGGAAGATTCTGATTCTTCTTCTACTGTTCGAAGGAGATCCCATGTTGACTCCAAAGACCCTCTCATGACCCATGGTCGGCATTGTTGAGCTGAATGATATCCTGAGCAAGGCTGTTCACCTCGACAAAATCTCCAGCAATGATATTGATGCTTTCTTTGTCAGAGGGTAGGCTGTCATGGTCTTCTTCTCCTTTGGACACATTATGAGTAAAGTACTAAATTCACATTTTGTTGAAACTAAACAGACTTTTTAGTAAACGTAAGGTATTTTTAAGCCATCTCTTAACTCACCTGGTCTGCCTATTCGTTTCTTGTTATTGAGGTATGAAATTACCTCCTTGGGATCTGAATAATTCATTTGAGTACTCGAAAAAGTTATGAACTATCATTGCAGTTTTTCATAGGGGAAGGTATTTTCCATTAAGCCTGTTGAATTCGATTAGCAAACAAACTCAGTTATGTTCTTGTTCAGGGGAATTAAATTAAAGTGAATATTCAAAAGAAACTTGATCTGTAAGTTAACACCACAGTGGTAATTTCTATTATTATTCTAGGCTAATATTAAACTAAAAATGATCAAAATCATCAAATGTATTTAATCTGTTTATCTACATCTGTTCTTTATTGTTCGTCTTATACTGGATGTAGTACAAAAGTGTGCCATTTGTGTCACAGGTAGAGTGAAAGGATTATGATAAAATACATGTTACAAGCTTGTTTTAATTATTTATCCTCAAACATTTAAAGAGGCAATATTATACCCTTTTACAAAGTCTTGATTTTGTTTTTGGGTTTTACTAGAATAGTTTTCATGCCTGAATGTTAAAAAAAACTTTATTTTTTATATATATTTTACATTGTTGCAGCACCTCTCTTATCAGTCTGTCTGTAACGCTCTGGGCTGCATTTCCCAAAAGCATTGTAAGCCTGTTGATCATAGAAACCACTGGTGGCAATTGTTCTACGATCAACTTAAGCTTATGATGCTTTTGGGAAACGCAGCCCTGTTTAGTGCCTTTCTGCATCCGAAATCGCATACTTCCCTACTATATAGTAGGCAAAAAACAGCATGTGACAAAAGAAGTACATGTCCAAATTCACAATACTCATAAAAGAGTAGGAAAAATGTACCCGGATGACCTGCTACTTCCGGCGAGATTCTGAAGTGTACATACAACGGACACTTTACTACCCCATGAGGCCACAGTTGAGTATTTGTGAATGACAGTGAAGTGACGTAATTGACAGCATGGCGGATGTAGTATGTCCGAATTACAATTATACTGCACACATTCATACTGTATAGAACTTACTTTTTTAGCTGCTGTGAAGTAATTATTCAAAATATGTACCCACTCAAGAGAGTATGTGATTTTGGATGCAGCCCGTCTCTGTAAAGCTCCTCCTTCCGAAAAGCTCTGATTGGTTGGCTTGACCATTGTGTTGTGATGGGTCAAACTACTTTGAGTGCGTTTCGGAAATGTCACTGCCCTTACGATAACCATGAGTTACAGCACATTACTAGGGATATTGTGACGTGCACGTTCCCAGTAGAAAACCCAAGACATAGTTCAGAATATAAGAGAATAACTCCCTTTGGAGTGACGTTGTGCTTTGCAACTTTTTTTTTACCTTTTTCATGCTCAAACAGCAACAATGTAAAACTGAAAATGTAAACAAGCATAATAGGTCCTCTTTAAACTCTTGGGAAAAAAATAAAAAAAATTCCAGAGATAGTTTGACTGAATTAGAAAAAATTTTTTTTTTTTAATTTCAGGTTATTCACAAATACAGCAAAACAAACAAAACAAATGAATCAATTCAATCTTTGCACCAAAACCTGTATGGTTTATTTAGTATCCTTAAAGTCAACATGGATCTGACCCTATTGACCCTTTTCATTCTCTTAATGCTTGGCCTGAAATAACTTTTCAGCTTTCCAGCCTCTTCCCTCCAACCACCATTCTGGTATATAGCTACTTTTTCCAGTCCAATCAGTTCCCAGTAGATAAAATCTAACGCATTATTAAAAAAGTTAAACTTTTACTTGAGCACCGAGTTTTTAGAACGTGGTGTCATGCGCGAGACACTGTGTCAAAGACACAAGATACACGCGCAATGGTCAAACACGTCTGTCTTGCGCATGTTTGCATAGAAAAACAATGGAAAAGCAGTGCAGTTGAATGCAAAACACATTCTGTGTGAATGGACCCTAAATCATCTGAAATGAGCTAAGATTGTCTAATATTATATAAAGTTATATCACTGATTGCACAATTAGAACACTGTTGTAGTATTGTGACAGCAAAATGATCATGATGTTTCCATTAACATCTCTTTTTCCTTTGTTTTCATCCAGTGTATGAATATGGTGGGATGCCCTTCACTCCTAAACCAGACACCTGGAGTAAGAATAAAGAATTATAAAGTGTCATTATGTGTCAGAGGTGATGCCATGCCACTTTGTGCATGATATGAAATGAGACATCTACCTTAAATATGCAGCCGGCCTCAGGTTGCTTAGCCAGTGAACCTGAATCCATGCCTGTATACGCTGAGGTGACATAGAGATCACTGTAGTCCTTCCCTCCAAAACAGCATGAGGTGGTTTTCTCAGCTGGTAGTTTCACCGTCTGCAGCCGTGTGCCTGAGAGAGGAAGTTCACTACTAGAAGATCAGGCAAAAAAAGCATAGTCTTTCCCAGAACATGTACACCTGTCTTTGTTTTTCATTTACATGTTCTATTTATAATCATTTGCAAGCTCTTGATAGTTTACCGCTAGTCTGAGTATAGAGATGTTCTGTTTGTAGTCCTATCCCAGAAGAGAAGTAAAAATTGTGAGTCTCTTTTTATACAGTAGATATTCAGTAGAATGCAGTAGATACCTGGATTTACTTTTTTCCATTATTTATGAGATGGAAAAATGATGGCATTTGCACCTGATGCTGTGGTAAACTATAATAAACAGTAATATTACGAGATATTATTACAATTTATAATAACTGCTTTCTATTTTAATATATTTTATAATGTAATTTGTTACTGGTAGGGCAAAGCTGAATCTTCAGCATTCTCATATGCTTATTTGGTGCTCAAGTAATATTTCTTATTATTATCAATGTTGAAAAACTGTGCTGCTTAATATTTTTGTAGAAACCATGATACATTTTTAACGATTCTTTTATGAATATAAAGTTCAAAAGAACAGCATTTATTTGAAATAGAAATGTTTTGTAAAATTATACATGTCTTTACTGTCATTTTTAATCAATTTAATGTGTCCTTTCTGAATAAAATCACATTGAACTCAAACTTTTGAACTGTAGTGTATATTTGTGTCATGAACGTGAGTTTGATGGCAAATTATGGAAGCAACAGTGTGCAGGCTTTTTGTGCTTCTTCCCTCAGGAATTTTCTACTGGGTTTATGGGTCAGTTTATGAGTAAATTAAAGCTACAGTTCGTAAGAGATGGCCTCTTTGTCGCCATCTCTGTTTGAAACCTGCAATTGCAGTCATTTGCGGAATTATCATCTTTACGTGGGTTGTGCATCGGCACGGCTGCTCAGAGTGGATGAATCTAATGTTTGCTGTCAATCACCATACCGGTGTGGATTCTCAGAATCACAGATTCTATGTCTTGGAAGTATGACCAAAATAAGATTTTCACCGGAAAATGTCTGAACAAGTAAGTAACATGTCTGCCACTTTTGTTCTGACCAACTGAGAAAAAAAGCATTACAATAAATTGCGCTGCCAATGATGATTAAATCTAACAATCGCTTAGCTCGAATCACATCAAACCGTGCAAATGATTATTATTGTTATTTAGTGTGTATTAGTGTTACCTGTAGATTTCAATTTCTGTAGCCACTCTGCAGTCTGAAGTCTTTTGCTTTTGACTACAGGTGAATCTACAGTTGTCACTGATGATTGTCATTTGGACCTTTCTGGATTACAATCCGCCGTCAAAATGATAAGTTTAATTATTGCAGCTGCTGTGAGAAAAGGGTATAAATGATCCGCCGCCTGTAGCATCTTCCATGTCATATAGCCTAGTAGCTGGGACTTCTTATTTCTGTTTACAAACGTGACGTAATGACGGAAAGGCGAACGGCGGCATGCTCAAATTTTTGGATCATTCTTTAAAAAAGTTACGGACTGCAGCTTCAAGGTTAACATACTTCAGGAGACTTTCACATTTTGATCTACAGCATAAATTATACACACAGTCATACCTCAAATGTGAATTACATCAAATTACACATTTCACCATTAGTTTTTGAATTATTGTTTTGCCTGGGCTATATGATACTTATACAAGTATTTGATAAACTTGTACAAACTCACACACCTGTTTGTGGGTCGATACGCAGCACTCTTCCTCCATTGAAGCAGGCAACCCACAGTTTGCCCTCTGTGTCTATGCACATCCCATCTGGTATGCCTTCATCTTTCTCCATCTTGTACACCATTCTGCGGTTAGCTTAAAAACACAATTTAAAAAATACACTGATTTTACAAAACCACACCAGCTCAAGTTTTACATCAATACCACAATACAATGCACAACAAACTTACATAGTCCCCCAGTCTGGATGTCGTAATCGAAGGCCTCCACCATGAACGCCAGACTGTCGATGTAATAGAAGATGCGGTGATCCAGTGACCAGTCCAAACCATTGGAGATGTGCACTTGGTCAAAATGCTGGACAACAGAGTGGTCAGGATGGAGTGTGTACAGCGCCGCATCCATCACATCAGGCTTCATGTCCAAACACATGGTACCTGGACGCAGCAAAGGAGAAGTGGGAATGGCAAAGTTCAAATGGGATTAATTCAACTGGCTTATTTACTGTACAGAATTAAAGAGATAGTACACCCAAAAATGAAAATTCTGTCATCACTTATTCATCCTCATGTTGTTACAAAACCGTATGCATTTCTTCATTCTGCTGAACACAAAATATAATACAACACAATAAAAGGTTTGGAAAGACATGAGGAGGAGTAAATAATGACAGCATTTTCATTTTTGGTTAGACTATCCCTTTAAATTCTATTAGAAACTATTTTATTACCAGCTTTTTGTAAGTTTTGCTAAAAACTTACAATGCAGAATTACAACGGTCACAAAATAACACTCAAATATTTTCTTATAGTTTACATATGCAGAGTAAAATGTGATTTATCTCATACATTACCTGCAAAAAACCTGCCAGCTGGATCTACTTTTCCATCGTTGAAGCGGGTGTTTGGTCTTTCCTTGTCATTGACATCGGCAACAGCTGTAATCGAACGCTTTACCCAGTCAACAAATGCAAACCGAGTTCCCTCCGCAATGACGTAACCACCTGCCTGCCGTGGAACCACAGAACCTACAAGTTTCTCTGTGCAAAAAGAAAATATGGCATCACAGAATAAAGTACAATGACATTACATAAGCGAATTCAACTTGAATCAATGTCTAATGCATCTTTGAATAAAATACAAGCTTAAAACATTGAATACATGACTTTTAATGTGGCAACTGTTAACTATGGTTGCATTTTCACCAAGTTTATCGAAAGTCACTAAAAATGCAGCCCACACTAAACGTACGTCTTCAGGCTTACCTGTGGCAATACTTTCTATTTGACTGGTCAGAGAGTTCCACCGGCTGACCCTTCGACCCGTAATATCAACATACAACAAAGAGGAGTCCTTGTCCTCCCAGACTGGACTCTCACCGAGTTCATTCTTTTCTTTGATAACACATTCGACTTTTATGGAAGACATGACCTAAAGCACACAAGTATAGTCCATTTAAGTGTATGATGTCCTGAAACAACCTTTACATTAGACACTGATTAATTAAGCAAACATCAAAGAAAACAAAGTTCAGAACAATGCCACATAATAAACTAATCTTGCAGCTTTATTTCAGCTATTTTCAGTAGATTACACTCACTTTTAGCACACACTCCAGATGTCCATGTAAATTCAGCACATAACTTTATCAGCCATTATACCATGCTATGACATTATAGCACGTCATTACTTAAAATACAATAATAATAATAAAAAAAATAAATAAATAAAAAAAAACAGATCAATCAAACCCTCATGTTGTTCATTTTGTGTACATGACTGATCTGTATAATTGTTTATCGACACTAGTGGCACCAAATGGAATTGCAAAAATGAACTGTTGTCAAACCGGTTTCCCCTGAACTCTGCCCCCGTATGCCATTGGTCGAACTAACAGGTAGTCCCGCCCCAAACCCACGCTATTGGTTGAGCCAAACACGCTCTAATTAAACTGACAGCGCCATACTAATCTTATTTAGCATTATAAATGTTTGTGAAACACTTATTAATTATATAAAGTGTAACAATTTAGTATTATAAAAATACACTTATGGATTATCAATGCAGAACCTCAATAAATTAAATCATGAGCTTGTGTGTGAAAACAAGTATATTGTATAAGACAGTGTTAACAAAGCTAAAGAAAATAATTCATGTTAAATGAAAATGTGAAAAGACGGACACATTTTATGCAGCATGTACTGTATGTTACAAATGAATCATTGCTTAATCACAATTTGTCGTCGTGTAACACGCTTGTCTACAAGCGAGCTGTCATAAATACAGTGGAAACTGCACTAGAACTAACCAATTCTCTGAAAAACTGATTTTAAAACAAAATAAGATTGTGTGAGAGGTAACGTTAAACATAAGCGATCTGTAAGATAGATGCCACCACAATGTTTCATTTGTAGATACACCAACAAAACAAACAGAACTGGAGAAATCAGCACATTTTGTGTAGTCTTCTGCAAGAGCTGAACTACAAAACCACGTGATAAAGAAGTCACGCGACTCTGTGAAAACTATGTGTGTTGGACATCACGTTGCTAGGTAATTAAGACGTTTGTGCTGTCGTACCTTTTTAACTTATATCCTCTTTTCCTCTATGGTCGGTGTTCTTGCACGTAGTTTCGCACTTTGCAAGGTTTCCGCCTGTACATGTGATGTGAGAGTGAAATAGAGCGTCCTCTGCGGTCTTATTTATAAATACACCCCAAAATCTGGTTAAAAATGCAAGTGAGAGGAATTTGACCAAGAGGTTGAATCCAGTTACTTATTCGTTTGTTACTTATGACCCCAGTCACTCAATCTCTGTGCAAGAGGGGAAGCGTGACTGTGGTAAAAACATCATAGGCCACCAGAACCGAAAGTGTAGCCCATTTTCGCCAAATTAGGAAAAAATACTACATACTAAGTCATTTTTATCAGATGAAAAATCGAAATTATGACGGGAAAGTCATAATTATGACATAAAACTTCGAAACTGTGAAATACTAAGTCGAAAATATGACAATCTCAAAATTATGATTTAAAAAGTCGATTATTACATTGTCAGAATTATGACAGAAACCGACTTTTTAATCTCATACTCATTATTTTAACTTAGTCATAATTGTCTATATATCAATTTCGAATGTTGTATATAGAATATTAAGACGTACAGTAGTATATTAAGTCATATGTAGGCTAGTATGTAGTGTCATAATGACTTTTTATCTCATAATTATGACTCAGCATGTCATTTCATCGTTTTTTATCTCATAATTTTAATTTTTTATGTCATAATAATGACTTATCATGGCATAATGACGTATATGACAGAAATGGCCTTCCATAACAGTGTGATTTAGGTGCACACATTGCATCCAACACATTTTGGTAGCCAATCATGGTTTAATTAAAATAACAAATGTTTTGTTATATTCATAAAGGCAGATAATCTCTACAGAACACAGGCATATGATCAATGACAGTATGATTCTGAAACAAACACAGTGGTTCACAATGCAATTACAGGTACAAAGGTTAAGGTTTACAGTGAAGTGCAAGATGGAAACCGCTTCTAGCTGTCCGACAGAGGCAGGAAAAACATAAATGCTGACGTGCAAGTTTTCTTGCTGTCTGTCTTTTTCTCCCAAGATATTTTCCTTCATTTTGCAGAATTTTCATGAAAATGTTCGATTACATCAGGAATTGTTTACTCTAATGTTTACTAAATTCTGCTGCGTGCGGTTTTGTGCTGGAGCAATGGTGCACAGGGGTTCCCTCTGTTTGACAGCAAATGCAGTTCAGTTGAGCAGGGCAGAAGTGGACAGGCTCATTTTTTGGCAGCAGTGGCTTTAGCACGGTTGAGGCGCTCCACCAGAATATGATCAGTGGTGGCTGAACAGCGTGACAGAACAGTACTGATCTCGGATTCATTACGCCTCTCAATGGCAGCCTCTGCGGCACCTTCCACATCCCTGAGAGAGAGAGAATATTATACAGTGGCTCTTTGTCTTAATCATGAACAGTAATGTACACTCCCATTCAAAAGTTTGGGGTCAGTAAGAATTTAAAAGATGTCTCTTATGCTCACAGAGGCAGCATTTAATTGATCAAAAATACAGTAAAATACAGTTAAACATTATTACAATTTAAAAAGGGCTGTTTTCTATTTGAAAACATTTTAAAATGTAATTTACTCCTGTGATGGCAAAGCTGAATTTTCAGCATCATTACTCCAGTTTTTAGTGTCACAATATGCTGATTTGGTAGCATTTGGTAATTTCTTATTATTATCAACATAATAATGCTGCTTAATTTTTTTGGTGGAAAACATTATTTGATGAATAGAAAGTTCAAAACAGCAGCATTTATCACAAACAGAAATCGTTTGAACCTTAATATATGTCTTCACTCTCACTTTTGATCAATTGAATGCGTCCTTCCTGAATAAAGATAACTATATTAGTGTGTTGTCTGCTGCTTTAAATGCTTGAGGATGGATTTTTTTTTTATAGTTTCTCTGTGCTGTTACTGTATATCATTATAGTTGTGGTGTGGACTCTGCTATTCTTTTACATTCAGAACAATTTTTAGAACTATATCTTTATCATTATAGTTATCGTCCTTGGTGTGAACGGACCTTAAGTATTAATTTCTTTCAAAACAACAACAACAACAACAACAACACAACTCACCGACCTCAAACTTTTGAACAGTTTAGTGTAGTTAGTGTATACTGCATAGAGTTTAAAACCTTGTTATCTAACACAATGACAGTAATACATTTACACAAAATGGTTTAACTGTTCAAATACTTCTCGGAATAACTTCTTACCCCACTGCAAGGTGAGCTTTGACCTTCTGCTCAGGTGTGACTTTAGAGACATATTTCTTGGCTTCATATTTGTTATGGTGTTTAATGCACACGTCAACAAATGGCTGTAATCCAAGAAAGACAGAAGTAAGATTAATTCACCACAATAATTCTAAGAATAATTCACATAAGACAGATCAACAGGACATCAGTTACCAGATATCCAATAGGAGACTTTTTGCTTTTGGCAAATTTCTCCAGCTCTTCCCAGTCCTCCTTCTCAGCCAGAGCCTTCAACTTCAGCCACCAGAACCTTATAATGAGAAACACCATCATTCGTATCATCATGACATTCACATTATATCATTCATTTAGAAACATACATTATATTTATATTATATTAAACACCCTATCTAGGTTTGTACCTACAACCTTTTGGGCCTCTAAGTGCCATCTGAAATTTTCTTATAAATTTTTCTTATAAATCATATGTTTATGTTTGGTTATAAATAGGTCCTTTCCATTGCCATTAATGTGAACTGACTAAACATAAACTTAGGAGCCTGATAAAAATAATCATTTTAGAAAAATATTTCAGACGGCACTTAAGAGGTTTTTTAATTCATGTGCCCTCTTAATCTTTAATCAAAATAACCTCCCCTCCTTCCTGCAGCGACATCTCTTCTCTTCTCTGAAGACGTGTTTACCAGTGATGCCAAGTTTGTGAATGAATTGTTCATTTGAATTATTATGTAATTATATATTTGAATTATTGATTATTTTCGATGAATTGGTTGAACCAGTTCACCAAATCAGACTCAACACTCTGAGACAGTTTGCAGCTCGAGCCAGAACAGATCTACAAGTTACTCAATCAAAACTCACTTTCAGACGTGCCAAAATGAAATGAGCCAATATTCATGAGTGTATGATCCTATGTTGCCGACACCGCCAGTGGGAAAGATAAACTATAAATCCTGTGAGTAAAACTATACCTTTTGTCGGGCACTTTGAAGTCTTTGTAAAGTTGTTCGGCGTGTTTGTGCAGTCCCACTGACAGCAGCATGGTCATGGTGTCATGAAGAGAGAATCCCACAAGCGGCTCACCCTTCTCTTCCTCTAGCTTCCTCTGAAAACGCAGGAGACGCATCTCATCTTCTGTGGCCTGAGAGAGAGAAAGGCTATAATCCCTCTTGATAAAACACAGATGTAATATTCTGGTTACACAGGCAATGAACTCTGCCCCAGGCTGCTAATCAGCCTGTAACAGAAGAGTCTGAGGTCTTCACCTTGGCAGAAAATTCATTCTTGGCTTTGTAGTACTCGTCCACGGCACTTTGTAAAAGAGCAATCCGAGCTTCCAGTCTCTGCAATTACACACACACACATTACATTTTGTTCTTAGTAAAAAAAAAAAAAAAAGTCTTTACATCACACTTATCTATGTATGAAGAAATGAAGGTGGAAAGCAAAGAAGACAAACCTCACCAATTTGTGGAAATGAATCGTAACTAATTTCATGATTTCTTGAACTTTATAGCACTTCTGTCATTCAAATCATGCAAGTGAGAAGAAAATGAGAAAAAAACAAAAGCTGCTGTAAAGAACTGTAAGCACCTACCTGCTCTTTATAGCTGGCCTTTACGTAAAAATTGCCAAGTTCTTCATGATCATCATCTTGATTGAAAAGATCTTTCAGTGTTTCCTGTTCTTGATGTTTACAGAACTGAAACAATCAACAATCAAGGTTTAAAAATGCAGAGGACAATGCAACATTATCTAAGTGTAAACAGTGATCTTTGAAGTGTTATTTTAGTATTATTCATATAATATTAAAGTGTTTATTAATATTTTGCATTAGCTTTTATTTTTAAATTTTTAGATTTTCAGCTTTCATTTTTATTTTAAGTTTTAGAAATATTGTGTGATTTTGTCTTTTTTTTTTTTTAATATTTAGATTTAAGTTTTAGTAATTTTAGCACTCAAGTTTTTCCATATAATATTTATATTTTAGATTATTTCAATTACTGAAAATGTTTTTTAATAGTTTTACTTTGAGTTAACAATAACAATATTGTGGCTATAGAAAAGCTGACATGAATTGCCTTGTTGAAAAATTGCCCTAAATAGGCAGCAGTCATTTTTTTTTGTCTCTGAAAGTGACATGTAAATGAAGCAAATCATAGCCAATCAGAAGAGATTTGATGTTTAATACACAGTTATGAGCAGAGTGGTTTGGACCAATGAGATTTTATTGTGGTCACATTCATGCCTTAGCTTATGAATATTAACTAGGTTAGCACAAAAAGAGTGCCTATGGTTCCTCAGGTCTGCAGCTGCAGTGTGTGTGTGTGTTGTAGGGAAGCAGATGTGTGTACCTGTCTGTAGAGGCTCAGAGCCACAGGTTGGTTCCTCAGCATCATGAAGAAGTCTCCTCTGTTCAGCTCATTCTTCAGGTACATGACCACTGTGTACACTAGCATAAAGAAAACATGTAGGTAGGTAAACCATCTCTATGTATCCAGTAGTCTATTAAGAAAGTAACAGGGTGTGTGTTTCTAAGTTTTGAAGATATATGTGAATGTGTGTTTACCGAGGTCTGTGTCTCCACTCTCAATGGCTTTGCTCAAAGCCAGAGGACTCTTCTTCATTTTTAACAACAGTGGGACCTGCTCACCAGAGCGAGGCTCAAACTCCAACAACTGGAAGAGAGACCAACACAAACTGACTGACAACCCATAATATCAGTTAATAATAATTCTGTGCCCCTTGGTCTTTATTAGTACATGTTCGGTGCGTGCATGTACCTTAATGGCGAGCTCTGTGCGTCCACTCTCATATGCTTTAGTGGCGATTTCAGAGTAGGAGATTCCTGCTGCATCAGCTAGCTTCACACTCACAGATTTTGCTATAACTTCATCTGATTCCTCCTTCTGCTGGACCTACATTAACACACACAAAGGAAACAAACTTTTGTAGGACTTCACTTGATGGGCACTTCCCTTACAAGCTTCCTTGTGTTGCATTGAAACCTCTCAGAATGGACGAAATGTCATACAAGTTTTAACGTGTGCAAAGAAACCCATCTGCAACAGCAACAGCTGTGAAAACCATTCATTTCTGTGGTTTAATAAAACTCATAATGAACGGGAGAAATCAACGTTATAATGAATGGGGATTTCAAAAAACGGACACAATTATGCTCACCATTCATTTATTTGATTAAAAATATCTTACTGAACCTAAACCCTTGAATGTAGTTTATATAAAATACTAAAAAAAATCTTAAATATGTAATAATGTATAATTTTCATTGATTGTTGTTATTCATATTAGTATTAAAATAATAAAAAAAATAAAATATTAACATTAAATGTCATCCAAGATGTTTGTCTTTCTTTCTTCAGTTGAAAAGAAATGAAGGTTTTTGAGGAAAACATTCCAGCGTGACCTTTCCAACATGATTACATCATGCGTGACGTATCAAAGAGCAGTGCGAAACAAGCACTTGTGGTTAAAAGGTATTATCAATTTTATTTATTTTTTTAGAAAATGGCCAATCGTTTCTCTAGATAAGACCCTTATTCCTCGTCTGGGATCGTGTAGAGACCTCTGAAGCTGCAGTTTGGACCTTCAACCCGTTGGTAACCGTTGAAGTCCACTATATGGAGAAAAATCCTGGAATATTTTCCTCAAAAACCTTAATTTCTTTTTGACTGAGGAAAGAAAGACATGAACATCTTGGATGGCATGGAAGTAAATTATCAGGAAATTTTAATTCTGTTAACTAAAGTGAACTAATCTTTCTATGGTTCCCAAATTACCCCATAAATCCAAACCAACCCCTTACAGACATTGTCTGGCATTTGTAGCTTTTATTATTATCATTATTAGGCCCATTTTTGCATAACTTTTTATCAGTCAGGACATCACAGCTATGTTTTTTCACAGTTAACTTTCATGGGGATATTTTCAGACAATTGACCTTCAAAAGTATAGTAAATTATCACCTTGGAATTATAAGGTTCTAGCTAACATTTTTGTTCAAAATTGAGTTATTTGCATATTCTTAGTCTGTAAACTTATTTACATTATGTGATGTTTTTTTAAAGTTGTGTACATTTTGGGACTTTTTTTTTTTTTTAGAAAACAAAAAGGTTCTATCTACAAAGTCAAATGGAATGCAAAAACTTTAAAGCTCAAAATCTCAAAACTGCTCAGAAGAATGCAGATACAACCTTATAATTCCAAGGTGGCGAAATATGTACACACGCACAAACCTTGTAGCAGGCCCAGTGTTTGAGTACTCGGCTTACTCCCTGATATTCTGGAGTCTTTAGATAGCGGCAAACCTCAATAGCCAGTGGATAGAGTTTACGATACACCAGTCTGAGACAGAGAAAGAGCCATAACTTAAGATGAATAATCTGCTTTGTTACATTCATCTTAAAACTTTGCTCATTTCAAAGGAAGTAATCACAAAACAGGTCCCAGCAATGCAAACAGACAGCTGTTCTGCACAAAATCATCTCACCTGTCGATGAGCACCTGTACGGTCATCTGTTTGAACTGAGTGTGGGTAAGAGGAATGCCGACGGTATAGTCTCGTACTGCATTCAACACCCGCAGGTCTCTACACATGCTGACAAACTGCTCTGGAGGAAAATTACTCAAAAAGCATTTCCCAAATGAGGCCGCCTGCAGGGAGAACGAGAGAGAGGGAGATGCATCATAAACCCATTTTTAGTGTCATTCTAAATGAAATGTCTCTTCTCCTGCAACCTTCAGCCTGTGTGGCTCACCCTCAGGAGAGTTTTCTGAGTCTCAGGTTCATGTTCATGTCCAGCGGCCTCCACACACTGCCTCACTGCCTCGCTCAGCAGACTCTGTTCTTTAATCTCTCTCAGATACTCATCTGCCTTCTGACTCTGTTTCTGCAAATATTTTCACACATAAAACCATTAGACTTAATATACAGTACCTGCCGTAATTAGCTTTCAACATTAAGACTATTTTATGAAGGCAAAATTGAAACATTTTGTCCTAATAGATTATCCATCTATTACGTATTAGGAAACTTTGAATATTTTTCACCGTAAAGACACCGTGTCAAGTTTTAATAATGTGTTTCCAACATTCACTGTGTCTTACCTCATATTCTTTATGTGCCTCTAGCAATAATGCTCCAGGAGCCATTGAGGCAATTTTAAAGATCTCCTCACACGCACCTGCAGAGAATCATGGGAAAATCAAATCACTTGTGGGCTTGTAGGACGTAGCAAAGCATCATTCACTGGGCAGCCGTGGCTGACTGATAACCCTAAGGTTGTGGGTTTGATTCTCAATACTGGCAGCAAAATGGATGCCCACTGCTCCAGGTGTGTGTGTCCATGATTTGCAGTGTGTGTGTGTTCACTACTCACTACTCCTAATGTGTGTGTGCGCTAACTTGGATGGGTTAAGTTACCATACTACCATACATTTTCACCTATACAAATCCTTTCAAAAGTTTGAGGTTAGTAAGATTCTTTTGTGAAAGAAAATTCAGCAACGATGCATTAAATTGATCAAAAGTGACAGCATTATAATGTTACAAATATTTCTATTTAAAAAAAATGCTGTTCTTTTGAACTTCCTATCCATCAAAGAACCCTGAAAAAATGTATTGTGGTTTCCACCAAAAATATTAAGCAGCATATTTCAACATTGGTAATAATAAGAAATGTTTCTTGAGCACCCAAACAGCATATTAGAATGATTTCTGAAGGATCATGTGACACTGAAAACTAAAGTAATGGCTGCTGAAAGATCAGCTTTGCCATTACAGGAATAAATTACATAAAAAAGAAATCTGTCTGACCCCAAACTTTGTACAGTAGTGTACATTTTCCTCTATATACATCTTCTAACCTGGGACCTCTTGCAGAAGCTCATGGTGCGTTCCACTGATGATCCGGACGCTGTCCAGTTCTGGCACCAGAATCGATTCATCGTCCAGGTGGTACTTAATTGTTTCTTTACACTCTCCCACCACTAGGAGAAGCCCATCCCACATGATCACAGCCGACGGCTGCTGACTCTTGGGCCTGCGACACCTGCAAGAAAAACATTACGAACTTGTCCTTAAAACTAAATATCAATGAAAATATAGTATATACAAAATATACATAAAGCATTCAAAGTGTAAAATGATCTCATACCAGGCCATCTGTTTGGGGGGAGTTTTGATTTTGGTGTCCACCTCGCTGAGTTTCTCCTGCACAAGACAACATTCATCACCCGATGCTGCTTTGTTGTGCAAAACTATTAAGACTGTAATTAACAAAGTAATTCATTAACTAATAACTAATCAATTCAAGTTGACAGTAATGAACTGACTGAAAAACAATTGCTTAGACAAGCTTCTACAATTGTGACCAGAATATATAGGTTCATAAAATACACTGAAGTGATATTGCTGGATTTCACTTACCTTTAGATTGGACGTGCCCATCCACACATGACCAGAGTCAGTGAGGAGTGCCAGATACTTATAACTGAATGAGACACATATGTGAACTATACTGGATGCTTCTGGAGAGAGACCTGGAGGAGTCTGACACACACACACAAACAAATACAAACATTATTTAGCAGATGCTTTCTTATTCACATTGGCTGTTTTCACACTTGATCTGAACCAGAGTCTGATTCCACATTGCACTTTTGGGTACGGACTCTGGTACATTTTTGTTATGTCACCGTGATTTCTAATTTTCTTAATAAAGTGTTTTAAACCTTTGACCAAACTAACCAGCTCCAAAATAAATCACATTATACATTATTTTCATTATTTTAATTTAAAATTACAATATAAAACTACTGGTTTATAGTAATTTTTTTTACAGACACTACCATTCAAATGTTTGAAGTCGGTAAGATTTTTAAAAAAGTTTTGTAAAGAAGTCTCTTATGCTCACCAAGTATGCATTTATTTAATCAAAAATTGAGTAAACACTGTAATATTGTGAAATATTATTACAATTTAAATGAACTGTTTTCTATTAAAATATATTTAAAAATGCAATCTTTGATGGCAAAGCTGATTTTTCAGCATCATAACTCCAGTGTGTGCGAGTGTTCTTTACCACAGATGTGCAGGCTGTATTGTCTAAGATGAACAGATGAGATTCATTGGCCACCAGCACTTTACATTGCCTGTCCTGAGTCAGGACTGCCCAGCATGAAGGCGCCCCCTGTAGACCTGAAATAAAATATCACTAAATTAAAAAAATTAGAAACCTCAACCCTCAATCCTTCTAACTCTTTTACAGAACCACGTGGAATAAGGTATTCTTATAATAGCACAAAAAACACATTTTTTACCTGGAATTTCAGGTAACCGCCTCAGTTTTATGTCGTCAATGTTTGTGGCCAAAGTGAATCGCAAGGCACCTGTCAATATGGCAACTCCTGTCCCATATGGCGAATGAAAAATCTTGGTCTCCAGCACCTGACTCTGAGAAACTTCCTGTGAGAGAATCAATGCTATGGTTCAGTGATGAATCAATACTGATTTAAAGAAGCAATGCTTTGATAGCACTGAATCACGGGTGCATCCTGTGCATTCTTACATTGCCCATGCTGAAGTGTCTCTTGAAGCCACCAAAAAGATCATAGACAAGCACAGTGCCATCCTCCTGAACACACAGTAGGTCATCAGACACCGTCCAACCCAACTGCTTCACCACTCCACTCTTCCACTGAGACAGACAAAGAAAGAGAGAGAGAGAGAGAGAGAGAGGTTACTATACAGCATTTCTGTTTATAAATCATTCAAACAGCAGTATTTTTAGTCACAGTCAATGAAAGGGCTGCACAATTTGGGGAAAAATCTAATTTTGATTAGATTGTGTGAATTCTGTGATTCAAATGTGTGCGATTCAAAATGCAATTTTAAAAAATTCCAAGTTTGCCGTGTTTGTTTGTTTTGCTTGTTTATAGTGCTGCACAATTTGGCCAAAATGTTGTATCAATATGACAATAAAATGATAATAATATTTATAATGATTACTATTAATCAATAAAAATATAAAAAATAAAAAGTAAAAACTAAATAAGAAATATTACTATTGTAATATTTCACTGTAAGAAAATGTATATTTAAGAAAAATAATATAATAATTGTATTTTTGAGTAAAAAAAGTGTAAAATTACAATTATATTTACTTTTACTATTTACTTTTGCTTCTCTTTTTTGTTGATAAGTGCTTCTCAATAAATTTTTTGCCAAACATCCACTAAATGGAAACATCAGGACTTAGTGTACAGTATATGTTGGGAAGACAATGTGGTAAGCAAATAACAATAATCCATTTCCTATTAAATTCTAAAAAATTACTACTGTCCTTATTTCAATATTAAAGGGTTAGTTTACCCAAAAATGAAATTTCTGTCATTAATTACTCACCCTCATGTCGTCCCAAACCGGTAAGACCTTTGTTGATCTTCAGAACACAATTTTTTTTGATGAAATCCGAGGGTTTCTGGACTACACAGGCAGCAACGTCACTGCACATTTTGAGGTCCAGAAAGGTAGTAAAGACATCATTAAAATAGTCCATGTGACTACAGTGGTTGAACCTTAATGTTATAAAGTGACGAGAATATTTTTTTGTGAGCAAAATAAAACAAAAATAATTACTTTATTTCAACAATTTCTTCTCTTCTAAGTCTGTCTCCTACACAGTTGACGTAGTGAACGCAGTGAAGGCTTCCATGTTTACGTCTGAACGCTGGCTCAGTATTGGCCGACGCTGTACACGTGAGCAGCACGACGCATGTGTGTGATGCGGAAGCAGGAGCCAGCCAATACTGAGCCGGCGTTCTGATGTAAACATGGAAGCGCTGCACTGCATTCAATACGTCAACAGTGTAGGAGACAGAAGAAATTGTTGAATAAAGTAGTTGTTTTTGTTTTGTTTTTGCGCAACAAAAATCTTGTCTAGTTTGGACTATTTTAACAATGTCTTTACTACCTTTCTGGGCCTTGAAAGGTACAATGAAGTTGCTGCCTATGTGTGGTTCAGAAACCCTCGGATTTCATCAAAAATATCTTAATTTGTGTTTCGAAGATGAACGAAAGCCTTACGGGTTTGGAACGACATGAAGGTGAGTACTTAATGACAGAAATTTAATTTTTGGGTGAACTAACCCTTTAATGGGGAGTAGTGTGGGAAGATGGTGGGTGCATGTTACATTCCAAGTTCACGTTAAAGCAACCCAAACTCAGAGCAGATGCAGAAATGAAGTTCATGTGGAGCGGAATTTAATGCAAACCCAGGCTGCAAATACTGGCGAATAATGAGCTACTCACATGCAAGAACACAGTGCCATGCTTCACCCTGAAACATGCAGCGCATATACTGTATATTCAAAAAAATCGCAGCCTTTGCAATTTGATCATTGCAAGAAAGCACTTTGTGATTTCTGTTTTATTTTGATGAATCGTGCAGCCCTGCTGTGCCACAGTGTGTTCTTACTAGAAAACTGGTCAGACGCAGTCCTGAGGAAGAGTAGATCTCCAGCTGAGGTCTGGCACTGGGAGAGCGTTGGTTGCGCCCCTTTAGGACAGCTGATAGAGAAATAAGTGTCATTCTCTTTGAACTCCACAAAACAACTCTATGTACTGAGATATGATCTTACTCAACAACAATCAGCTGGGCTGATCTCACCCAAAACTCACCGATGGGACCCCCATATGGAGCTGCAGCGACCAGACACTCTCTCAGACCATCTTTCAGATTCCAGCCCATCTCATACAATTCAATCTTTCTGTTTCAGGAAAAAAAGAACAAAGAATGGGTAGGAGAAAGGGGATAAAAGCATAATAGCACATAATATAACTGCTTTGCTGGACAACATAAAGCCAAGCTTTGCCTAGAAAAACACAACCCATGCTTTCTGGGAAACCTCCTTGGGGTTTTGTCCTCCGTAGAGGACATTTGTTTTCAGATCAAACATGGCACAGATTTAATGTACTTTAAAGCAGACATCCTGCCATCCACTTAATATATCATTTCACTGATGTGTTTAGGGGACAGAAATGACAAATGTCTTTTTTTGCTGAAATTACAGTAAAAACGTTTAGTTAAAAAAGCAGGATCATTACTTTGTAATATGTAATATTTTTCACATGGCTTCTTATAAATATCTTTGTTTTCTAAGCAGTGAATGGATGACTATTTTCCCCAAACATCCACTGATTGGAAACATCAGGACAGTATATATTGGGAAGACACCACAAGTCAAAGAGGTCAACAATATTCCATTTCCTATTAAACTCCAGCAATACTGTCACTACTGCAGCATAATAATAGCATAAAAATGTTAATTAAAAAAAAAAAAAGATATTATAATAAAGAACTCTAATTTTTGCCCATGTGTAATAAATCAGTAAGTAAATAGACTATTACATAAATAAATAATTCAGTAAGATCTTAAATAAAATAGTAAAGAACAAATATGTGAGGTCTGGTTCATGTATTGAGTGGAAGTTGAGGTTTGTGTGTCAAACATTTGGTTACACTATTTTAAGGTGACGTAGTTACATTGTACTTACTCAGATAAGTACTGAGTAATATTAATTGACTCCATGTACTTACTATAGAGTTACGGTTAAAGTTAGGGTTTGGTTTAGGGTTAGTTACTTGTAATTATGCATAATTTACTGTTATTACTATAGTAAATACATGAAGTAACGTGTAACTACGTCACCTTAAATGACATTTTATTAAACAGCTTTCAAATGCTGGCACTGAAAATTCATACGTATACTAAAAAAAGCAACTTTTTATAAACCTAAATGTATTTTACAACACATTTATTATATCTGTGGTGCAGAAGTCAGATGTTTGTGAATGAAAAGCATAATTTTTGACTGCATTTGTCTTGTCTTCATTAATTCTTGATGCTCGCTCATAAAATATGAATAAATTGGTCAGACCAATGTCATTTCAGTTAGATTAGATAAAACAAATGAAGGAATTTTTTGAGAACAGTAGCCTAAACACATTTTGAAGAAACAGGCAGTTGTGCTGCTAACTAATTCACTGCCACTCATGACAGCTGTCACATGACCTAAGTGACAACTCATAACAAACCCCCAGTTTAAAAGCTCAATTTTCTCTGTACCTAAATGAGCAGGTTGAGCATTTGTGCAGGGTTATGGTTTCATACTCACATTCCGCACTATTTAATAAACAGAATGATTAAGCTGTTATTTACCTGTAAAAAGCCTCGCCCAGAGGGTTCCAGTTCGCTGTGACAAACGCCATGACCTCCTCTCCTGATGAAACGTTGCAAAGACTTCAAGTTTATGATAAATGTCCCAGATAGCGCTGCATTATGATTACTTATTTTTGTGTTGTTTATTTCATTCTCTCTCGCCCATCTCTTCCTATCATCTTCTTCGGTGTCTGTGATGACGTTGATCAGAGACTAGCGTCTGTGTTTGGCGCCTTCCAGTGTTTTGGCAGTCGCAGTACAATAGTAGCGTACACTATGCTGTTTCTAATTGCTTATTTATTTTATTATACAATTTATAATTTATTACAAAATAATACATTTTAAATCAAGTGGCTATACGTTTCTCTGTGCAGTTATTGATGTAAAAATCTACTAATGAAGCACGTAGACTGCGTTATCACGTGGTATCTGTTACTTTTCTCAGCGCTGGTAAGAACGGGTCAAGTCATTTGCGGTTATAACAAGGCGTTTCTAGAGTACTCGAGTTGTAGGTCAGTTACCAGCCATAGAAAGCGCTTGAAATCACCTTCAGAGTAAACAACCTTCTTCAACAGCATTTTGCCGCGCAGTGAATAATAAATGACCACATGGTGTCGCTGCTCCTCCACATGTCACATATATCCAGCTGCACCACAGCTGATATGGACACCTGTTGTGTCGTTTGATCCAGGAATGGACAGAAGAATGGCGCAGGTGTGTTTTGGCTTTTAAAACGTACCCTCTGGGCGTAGCTGTTGCCTTCATATTGCCTATTTGAAACGTAACCTCTTTCAGCTAGAATGAAGCAGGCTGTAATCATTAGGACTTTTGTGGTGGGAGATAACATGCCGCTGTTGAGCGTCTCAAAATCGCATCATTGTTAATATTACAAAAGCAGTCTTGCTATAATTACACTCTTGTCTTGTGAGGTTGGGGGTTGACTGTTTAACTGTCAATCAAATGAGACCACTGGGAGTCTAGGAGTCCTCTTTTCATCAAAGAGCACAAAACAAATTAGCTAAAGGATAAAATGTTGTATTAACAATAATACATACTTCTAAGAGGTTTCATATATTGATGTTTATTTTAAATATAGACTCTGCTCTCATCATTATTATTTCTATTTTGATTTAATAGGTAGGCCTTATTGTTAATTCTAGGATATGTGTGGGGATTCAAAAAAAATAAAAAATAAAAAAAAATAATATATATATATATATATATATATATATATATATATATATATATATATATATATATATATGAGTCATTCTTTAAAATTAGCCACATTACAAAAGCAGTAATAATGTAAGAAGACATGACAAAAGAAGATTTTTGAGAGGAGGAGGGCTGGGTCTGTGGAGGAAAATTAATTTATTTTTCACTCTAGCTAGAGCAGGACAAATTTATGTAGCCTTACTGGGATGAATAATGTTATTATTTAACAATGCAGAACATGCCAAGTTGCCCCTATATAATTACAGTTATTCTGATCTAAATAATGATATCAGTATAGAAAAAAGTATACACTAGTATTCCTTTTTTGGGGTCAGTTTTGTTTTATAGTAATTAATACTTTTATTCAACAAGGATGCATTAAATTGATCAAGAGTGACAGTAAAGACTTACACTGATACATAAAAATAAAAAATTTCAAATAAATGCTGTTCTTTTAAAAGTTCTATTCATCAAAAGTATCACAGTTTCAACAGAAAAGTAGCACAACTGATAATAATACTGTATTTTTAGTCAAATAAATGCAGCATTGGTGAGCATAAGAAACTTCTTTCAAAACCATTAACAAATCTTACCAACCCCAAACTACATAATAACGGATAATAACTTAAGATAGCTGTATAAATGAACTTTCTGAACATAACTGTATTTCACAGTTAAATAGTTGCAATAAAGCATCCATACCTGTAGGTGGAGGGTGAACCAACTCCAGGGTAAGGCTAGATGCGTTTCCTCCTTAAAAACACATAAATAGAATGCCATGAAATAGCTTATTTGTTAAAGTTATTTGTCACTTAGCAACAACCTACCCATCCCAGCATAAACGCTCCTGATAAATAATTTTTTATTAAACCGGCTATGTTCACAAACCAGTTTGAACAGAAAAGCAAGCATACTATATAGTATGTATGATTTGGCATGTCAGCCAATTTGAATAATAAATAACCATTGCCTTACCTAATGCAGCAAAACAAAAGTTTTATCAAAATTACTAAATAGATTTTATATATCGCTTATAGAGCACTTGTAATCACAAAAAGCTCTCACTCTCAATTCATCGTGATCTCACAAAGTGCTGCTATAATCAATGAAGCTGACTGCACAATCTCTTATTTAGCCTACAGAATGTCTACACTTTGTTTTTTATAAATTGTTATAAACTTATTACGAGTAGAAATTGCGAGCGTGCAGAACTCGATGTGTAGACTCTAACTTAAACGCGTTTGATTGGCCATTGCGTTCAAGAAGTCAACAGATATGTTGGCTATATTGCTCAATGCCGCAAAACAAGTTATAAATAGAAACCTTTGACGCACTTAAGAGTGCAAACACCAAATTTGTTTCGCCACTATGCTATTATAACAGAGAAAACTGATCCTAGACCAGCAGTTATGGGAAGCGCTTCCCTCTAAAAGCAATCAGAATCAGCAGCAGTCGGTGGTTTGAGTGAGAAAATTCCACGCTAGTCTCAAGTCTTTTCTGCATCACAATGTACTTTGATAAGAGTCTTTGCATGAGGATTTCAATATTTTTGCAGTGAAGCTGTGGTGAATAAAAATAACTAAATTTATAAATGACTAGCTAATCCACTCATTCTCCTGAAGGTGCTTGATTGAAAACTTGGCTAATATGAATTTTCAACTGATTTAAAACGAATAAACATCATTGCAAGCTAACTTTCCAGTACTGATTCAACCTGAAGAAGTTGAAACAACTATTAGTGCTCTTGAGTGGTGTTTGCTGTGTGAGTTAGAGAGCGCAGGGAGGCTGACATGCAGGGACTGTGTCTGATCCACTGCTGGTGAGGTAGATAGATGCTTCTACGCCTCTGTGGCCTGTGATTTAGAGAGCGCGACAGCTCTGGGGTTGTCTGAGGTGGCTGCCACCTTTCTGATCAGGCTGATGAAGAGGAAAAAGCAGACCATCCATCAGCGCCCGCACAGCGACCATTGTCACTCACACACTTACAGCCAGAGAGAGAGGGACTTAAAGCTTTTGCAAAAGTGCCTACTTTTCAAATGTCAGCTGACATGGGTCTTTCTTCTGCTGGAGTGGTTCTGTCTTTGAAAATAACCCCAATCTTCCTCTATAGTACAAAGCTTTTCCTTCAATGGAAAAGCTTAGGGACAAACCTGAAAGGAAAATTCCAGGTTCAGTACAAGTTAAGCTCAATGGACAGCATTTGTGGCATAATGTTGATTACCACAAAAATGAATTACCACTTGTCTGTTTTTTTTTTTTTTTTTTTAAACAAAAGCCAAAATCTGGATTACAGTGAGGCACCAATGGAAGTGAATGAGGCCAATCTGCAAACATTAAAAATACTCACTGTTTCAAAAGTATAGCCACAAGATATGGACGACAAGTGTGTTAAAATTATGAGTTAAGGTCCTCTAAAAATCTGTCTATCCATCCATCCATTCATCCATCCATCCATCCATCCATCCATCCATCCATCCATCCATCCATCCATCCATCCATCCATCCATCCATCCATCCATCCATCCATTTTAAACCATGAAGTCTCTGGAAAAACTCTCTTCACAGATATATTTGCACAAAGCATTTATTTGATCAAAAATACAGTACAAGCAGTAATATTGTGAAATACTATTATAATTTAAAATAACTGTTTAAATATATTTTAAAATGTACAGTGATCAAAGCTGAATTTTCAGCATCATTACTCCAGTCTTCAGTGTCACATGATCCTTCAGAAATTATTCTAATATGCTGATTTGGTGCTCAATAAACATATCTTACTATTAATGTTAAAAACAGTTAATATTTTAGTGAAAACCGTTATAAATGCCAAAGTAAAAAAAAAAAAAAAAAAATTCAGTTTTTAACTTCTTTTTAAAAATAAGTAAGTGTGCTAGCTTCTCTAGTGTATTCCATAGTTTGGGGGCATAATTAGCTAAGGCAGCATCTCCAATTTTCTTTCGTTTATACTTGGGGACCTCCAGTAGACCTGCATTTGATGATTTTAAAGTTCTTGATGGACTATAATTAATGAGAGAGCTAGCAATATAGTTAGGTCCTTGTCCATTACGAGCTTTATACATGATGAGTACGTGATAAAATCTATCCTAAATTTTATAGGAAGCCAATGCATTGTAGCCAAACTCTTTTTTTGGTTCTAGTTAACAACCTAGTAGCAGAGTTTTGAATAAGATGGAGTCTGTTCATTGATTTTTGTGGGAGACCAGTAAAGAGTGCATTACAATAATCAAGTCTACTTAAAATAAGAGCATGAATTAATTTTTCTGCATCTTTCTGGTTTAAAAAAGGACACATTTTAGCTACGGTTTCTTAAGTGAAAGAAGGAAGATTTTGTTACCTTATTGATGTGTGAGTTAAAACTTAGATCTGAATCTAAAATAACGCCAAGACTAGTAACCTCTGGTCATACCCAAGGAGTTAATTTTACTGGATTCGTGAACAACAATTCTCTTTTAATTTTTGGGCCAACTAATAAAATATCAGTTTTATCCTCATTTAATTAATAATAATCCTCATAAAATTGGTACTCATCCAACTATTTACTGCCTTAAGGCAGGTAGTAATCGAATTAATAGCCTCAGTGTCATTTGGCTCCACAGAAATGTACAGTGGAGTGTGGTCAGCATAACTATGGAAACATACATTATGTTCTCTAATAATGTCACCAAGTGGCAGCATGTACAATGAAAACAATAAAGGACCAAGGCAGCTTCCTTGCGGAACTCCAAAGTGAGTTTCTTGTTTCTCAGATACATGCTCTCCAATTTTGACATAACAATTTCTCCCTTTAATATACATTTTAAACCAATTTAATACAGAATCAGAGAGACCTACTAGTTTTTCTAAACGACTGAATAAAATGTCCTGATCGATTGTATCAAATGCTGCACTTAAGTCTAGAAGAACTAAATTTGAGACCTTATTTTTATCATAGTTTATTCTGAGGTCACTAATTATTTTTGTAAGGGCAGCTTCAGTACTGTGGTGTGCTCTAAAACCAGACTCCATAATGTGATTTTCTTTAAGAAAGCTGTTTATTTGTGCTACAACTACCTTTTCTAGAATTTTGCTGATAAATGAGAAGTTAGATATCAGTCTATAATTAGCCAGGACACTACTATCCAGATTAGGTTTCTTCAATACAGGTTTTATGATAGCCGTTTTAAAAGCATCAGGGAAGCAGCCAGTCTGAAGAGATGTTTTTATAATATGCAAAACATGACTTGAGACACTATCAAACACTCTTGCTGTAGGTACAGGGTCAATGCATGAGGTATTGAAATTACAGGTGGTTACAATCTTAGAAAGCTCAGTTAATGTTACACAAGTTAATGCATCCTTGCTGTATAAAAATATTTTCTTTCAAATAAAATATTACTGATCCCAAACTTTTGAACAGCAGTGTATAACAACATATATTAAACCAAGTGGTATCTGCAAACAAATTATATTTGTGATCTTTTCATGCTGAGCAGCATAGATAAATTATATACTAGGCTATATGGAGTGTGTGTAAATGATGCAAAAGGTGATTTGCAATATAGAATCTCTATTTCCCAGCATGCATCAGACATTTGCCCAGACTGCTTTCATTTAATACCAATCGAGCCCACAGCCGGAGAAGAAGATTTAAGTCATTTCCGCCATAAAATGCTTCCTCATTAAGCCGCATCTCATCGCATGTGTAATCATTAGTCCTTGATACAATGCGCTCAGATTCAGAGAGTGCCGGGGTCATTTTTAAGCAGCACTTAAGCAGCCGTTAGGAAGTCTGACATCATGATAGGGGCACTTCCCTCTCCATTCGTAACACTATCTCCCCCATTAGGCTGCAGGGCGGTGGAGGGGCAGTAGCATATGGGTAAGGGGCAAGAGGGGAGCGTGTGTGTTTATATGGTCTGTCAGAGCGGATGGGGTGCGTGGGGGCTGTTGGCTTTTAAGGTGTCAGTGGTAAAATTTATAACACACCATAGAGAGGCTTTAGTAGCACTTGCTGGCCGCACTCACTCAATAGAAATCAGATTAGAGGGGAAAAGGCCCCGTCAGTTATCGGAGTTTGGAGAAGCAACGCAGTTTGGCATCAGACCACCTGGACTGGAAGTGAGGGGTGGAGTCTTGGGAAAAATCTCCCTGCAGAGTCATTACTCAGAGAGTCATAAGGCTCAGGTGTCTGTGTTATGGACGTATGCGATGAGTCAGTGCATGGACTTACGTGAAAACACACACACACTTGTATATGTGGTTTACGGGGACTCACCATAGGCGTAATGGTTTTTATGCTGCTGTCCGAACTGTATTTTCTATCTCCTTACAGTACCCCTACCCCTAAAACTACCCATCACGGAAAACTTTTTTTTTAATTTAAAAAAACAAACAAAACAAAAACAGTTTAGTATGTTGTTTTTTTAAAGCCATTTGGTTTACGGGGACACAGAAACCATGTTTATGTTAATACCCATGTCATTATGTACATTTGTGTAAACCATATATAACACACACACACACACACACACACAGACAGAGGAATGGATTGAGCCAAAAACCTGGATGCCATTTTAATACAAACTATTGCCTATATAATATATATAGTCATTTTTTTGTATATTTTATTTGATACATATGGAAAGCATATCTCATATTTTAATATGTCTATAGTCATTTTTAAATACAGTGCAATACAACTGACACAATAAACTTTATAAAGTATATAAAGATTTATATCAGGGGTCATTAACATTGGTGGAGATGAAACGCATGTACTACATTAAATTAATTATTGTTTTATAAGCCTGGATGCATATAGTACTGTATTAGTGTATTTGCATTGATTAATTACATTGCAAAGGCATTAAAAAAATCATTATTGATGTAGAGAGTCATTTACTTGTACATTACATTTTAATTAAACTTGACACATTTTAATGTGGGAGGAATAATGACTTTCAGCTGAACTTCAGCTTTTGAAAATTTACCGTTGGTTGAAATTAACTTAATATTGTTTAACACATTTATTGTGTGTGTGTGTATGTATTTTTGCAATGCCATAAACCCGAAATGAATGTAAAATGATGATTTACAGCTCAAATAAAAATGTATTCATTTATTTATTTACATTTATTTTTACATTAATTTGTTTTCAGATCATTTTGTTACACTGTAAACCCGAATAAGGTGGCAAAACTCAAAAAATTTGAGGCAATCAGTTATACATATATCACTCATACATTTTAATTGTTCTTAACCTGAAATGTTTGAGTACACTAATTCACATTTAACTTGAAATTATCATGTAAACATTTTTATTAGTGTAAACTTAGCTAGCTGTAACAAGCTAATTCAGAAAATGTTAATTTTCTAATATGTTAGCAATATTGGTTTAGCACTCACTGAATGAGTTTAGCAATATAAAGCATTTAACATGCTTTCAAACCAAGCCACATGCACCACTTGATACCATGATGGTAACTCTCCAAAAACCCACATTAACAGAAACTTTTCTAAATTAGCATAAAACATTAATCACTAATAAATCTCCCACTTAACATTAATCTTGCACAAAAAAACATTATATAACACTTAATTTTAGCATTTACTCTCCCTTTCGAGTGCCATGGCCAAAGCATGCTGAGAAATAAAGATCACAGCCCAGTTTAAGTTAAACTTAAGTTTGTCTAACTTAAAAGAAATAAGTTCATAAAACTCAAAACAATGAAAAAGTTCAGTTTACTTAAAATATATCAGTTCTGTGAACTTGAAAGAAAAAAAAAGTGCTAAATACTCATAAAAGTGGATTTGACTGAAGTAATTTGTTTCATTTAAGTTTGACCTACTCAAACCAATTAATTATTTTGAGCATTTGAGTTTACAGTGTAGGCATTTAAGCACTTATTAGGATTATGAAATGCAATCAGAGACCTGTGTTCAAATTCATGCATTAATTAAACAGTAGAAAATGTTGCCTGTATATCACTCATGGCAGGATCTGCCGTTGTGACCTTTTTCTCCCTTTAAAATCTGCTTGTTAACTGTGGATGACCTGTGGATGATACTCCACAAATAAAAATGGAGCGCAGGGCTTAAAACAGGGGGAAAAAAAAAAAATCAATCGTTTCACTCCGAGCAGATTCGGTATTTTAACGTTTCTGTTCTAGAGTTCCTTCTGTATTATTACCGTTCTGAAACTGGTTTGTTTAGGAAAAATAATGGTGAATAACTTTTTTAACTTTTTTTTTTTTTTTTGCATGTAGCCTATTTAATAATATTAATAATAATAATGCGTACAGCATTTTATTTATTAAAAAACAAAGAGAGTATTTGCTGTCTTAGCCAATAGGCCTACAATTATCTTTTATAACAAGATTCTGTCCTAATGTAAACCTATTAAACGAAAGGAAAAACTATAAACGGTTTATAAAGTATTTTTTCAAGATATTTTAAAATGTTTGCTGCATGGTTAAAAATACAGACGCTATTCCTGCGAGGAAAAACAGGTATGTCGAGTATATGTCGCATTTTATTATTACATTCATAATGTAATTTATCGGTAAATAAAATAAAATGTTTACAAATAGCCTAGCCTACATAGCCTTGTTTATATGTTTGTAAACATCTATTATAAACAAAACTACTGCCCTATTTTATTTTACCACAAAACCTCTAAAGTTAACAGTTGGCCTATTCAGGCTATATAGGCTATGTCAAGCCAAAACAAATTTTAAAAGAAATTATCTTTTCTTTTTTTAAAGCTATTCCAGCTTCTATTGCTATATTCAAGGCGAGAAACAGGTTTATTTATTAGAAATAAAACTAAATAAGATGCTAAACGAATTAATTGAATCTGAAGCCTACTTTCTTGTTCGGCACTGTTTCCATTTTCGAGACTAATGCTAAACTATTATTTATTATGTAAGCTTTGTACTTCACATGCATTATCAACATCATCCTTCACATAACAGCACAGCCATGGGTGGTAAACGGCAGATTGTATTACAGAATTGAATTGAGCAGTGTAACATTTTATATGTTTGGTTGATTGTATTTTATTTTAATTATTTAACAGGTTGCTATAAGTTTTTTTTTGATTTGTGTGTGTGAGCGCGTGAGGCGCCGGCGCGACCACTGCAATTTTATCCCCTTCTAAGACAGTAAACTGTACTCCGTAATTTATGGTCATACAGGTAAAAGCAAGACATAATTCATACATTCACAAAAGATACTTATAACGAAAACAAGCAGAATGTCTGTTTCTTTTCCTAGATCTTTGGAGTGCGCCACAATGAACCACTTTCGTTTTGTTAATCTGTAGACCTAATTATTTAAGTGAAATATTTCGCGTAGCCTATAGGCTTAAATATTCCCTTTTATTTTATGTGTTATGTAGGCCTATAGTTTTATTCTGTTTTCTCAGTTCACAGAAGCGCTGCATGTGCGTTATGTGACGTTGTGAACTCATGTTCTACATATCCTGCGATTTTCGCTGGTTTCAAAATGCACAACAAGCTGCATATTACTTGACATTCATTTTCACTTAAATTTGGGCCTAATATATCATCGGAAAAACTAATGCCAGGGCATTGCCATTGTGACTTATCTAACCTATGATGACTTGACAGCGGAGCCCGAGCGCTTTAGCGCGGGAATTTCACTCACTTTGGATGCGTCAGCGTCATATTTGCATAGGTTGTGCTATCTGAATTCATGATTGGTTGACTGCCAAATCAAAATATTAAACAGAACGATAAAATAACGTTATTAACCGGTTAATGTCCATTTCAAATTCTGTTCAGAACGATTAAATTTGATTTCGTTTCCGTTTCTGGTTACGTTCCGGTCAAAATTTCATTCGTTCTTATTACTTTATTGACAAATAGGCTACAAATAACTGTGAATGACTATTTTCATGCTCTTTGAAGATCTTCACCTCATCAGTTGAATTCTCACGATCATACTCGCCTCGTCTTCCCTCCTCTCATCTCTTTCTCATGCTTAATTCACAGGTTTCTCATTTGATATTCAAACATTTCAGGTCACTTAATCACCCAAATCATTTTCAGAGGGGCGTTCTAACCGAATTACATCCCTGTTTTCCATTCCAGGAGGATATACAGCAGAGACAGAGGAGCTTTGAAATGTAAATCTCAGCAGATCTCCTTTCGGAGGTTTTTTAATTAAACCGATGTACCTTATTTACCCTGGATCAAGAGGATATTCTCAGCTCTGAAAAAGAGAGCTCATTCTTACACCCAAGAAAAGATTCAATGCATACTGGTATTATAGTTATTTTCAATAATGCATAGTCTAACCAAAAGCTGTTTAGTTGAAGAGGCGAGAACGCATCTCTGCGTGAAGATATTTTTTCTGGGGGTGGATTTTTATCTAATTATATGAAAGAACATGTCATGCACTCTTCACACTTTATTATTGAATTTGTAGTGATTATTCAAACAGAAATGAACTTTTTATGAATTCTGTTACCTTTTCAAAGAGTTACTTTTGTTTGACCTCTCTTTCCAAATGTAAACAAAGAGAATGTCAGTCATGGTCTACATGTCCTTGAAAACACATCCATTTGAAGAGAGACACAATGATTTTGGTGAAATCTGGAGAAAAAATTCCTGCAAGAATCCAGATGATTGACATAAAACAATATTTTGTAATTTACCCTCTCATGTCATTCCAACCCTGATTTTTTTTCTTTCTTACATGACGTAATTTACGTGTTCCCAAATGTGTTTCACATTGGTGTATATTCAAGTAGCCTATTAGTGTTCTTCAGTATCATTGAGTAATATTAATAAAAATGTTATGGATTTGGATTAATGTGGGGGTGAGTAACTGATGACAGAATGATCATTTTTGGGTGAAATATCCCTTTAATTGTACAGCCTGACCTGAAAATATGGCAAAATACCCACCTTTATTCATTGCATTTGAAAAGTGATCAGTCATAGGCAATTGTTTTGAGACCACTTTGGTCAACCACTTCAGTATTAAAATAACTTCTTGCTAATGGCAGTGTGATTTTCTCACTTATAATTAGTTTAATGAGATCATTGTTCAGTAAAGTCTGATAACTAATAGCCTTTGAGGTCAATCAGCTCACAACAAGTTGATAATGGGCTGAATTCTCTTACAGAAAAATTATTTAATGAAATAATATAAAATATATTTTATATATAGGGCCTACTACAGTACATTTCAGCAAAGACATTGTGCTACTGACCATTTGTCTGACCTTGTGATTTGCAACAATTTCATAGTGTACCTACTCTTTCATCTGTTCCCCACGGAAACATTTCGGAACAAAACACCACTACAGTTTGTTTTTCTGAGTTGATTTGGGGTTGTTTGGAAATTTTCCCTAATGGAACAAAAGAGACAAAGCAACTGGCAAAACTGTCTAAAATGTTAAAAAATGTTACTCAATGTGAACTTCTTGTTTATTTAACTGCTGTATAAAAGCAATATCACACATTGCGCCGTCTCCATGTTACTGCCAACTTCCCAGGCTGTCGTTGCTAGTTCTTCTAACATGACATTTTCAAATTAGTAACGTATGCTTTGACATATATTTTGACCCCCCCATTAAGAAGAAACAAAGACAAAAACATTGTATGCAATGTGACTACAATTACTTTATCTCTGTTATATTTAACAATGTTATCTCATATTTCACACTTAAAGTCCCCCTGAAATCAAAATTTAAATTTTTTAGCTTTTAGTATTAATATTGTAGCCGGTGTAAGCTGGTGTGTTCCAAAACAATGACAACATTCGCATTTAGGAGATATAAGCATTCAAATCTTACAGTCTCTCACTTCCGGCTAAAATGGATCACAGATTTTTGACATCACATCGCACTTCAGCTTCTCATCAAATCTTCTGTCCAATGAAATGCTCTCTAGAATCTAAAGTCCTGCCCCTCCTACAGTATAAACAGACGCTGAAGCTGTGGCTGAAATCGGTCACTTGTTCACACGATTAATAGTTTCTACATGGTAAATGGCACATAGTGCACTATAAAGAGGATAGGGAATGATTCAGAGAGTGTAAATATGCTTTCCATTGACGCAAATAAAGTCTGTTTGTCACGTGAACTTGCACAGCGCGAGAACAGTCTGCTCTGGTCCAGAGACATGAGAGCATATGCGTGAGTCGGCGCAGACCACAAAATGTATTGGACCCATTTGAATTCTGCACAGAATGCTGTATTTTAAAGAGATATAGAGGATATTGAGGACCTCAGAGATGATGTGTTTTTGTATACAAAACCCGGAAGCGAGTTAGCATAGAACTTCAGGTTCCATCGCCCTAAAGTCTATGGGTTTTTGAATGGGTTTTTGCTAAATCGCCTGAAATAAGGTCTGTGGATAACAAAGCCTCTAAATATTTTGACGTTTTGATCTATGACATAAAACACACCAGTTATAACCCGCTTGTGATTTTTTTTTAAAAAGCAGCGGTTGCTCACAAGTTGTTAAAAGGGACTACTTCCTTTGGCGGAGACTTTAGACGTCATCGACTTGAAATTGATACGGCAATAGCTAGTGCTTCTGAGATGATAAGCGCGTTTTTTTTTGGGCGAATGGTATGCAAACACAGTATACAATCAAACATAATACAGTGAAAGATAATCTTTAAAGTTTATTTGGGGCACAATGATCAAGAATAAGAATTTTTAAACAAAGAAAATAATATTAAGGTTTATATAAATTAACAAAAATGATAAACAAACAAATAAAACATTATTAACAAAAGAAAAAGGCACGCATAAACAAAATTATTTTCTAACATTTTTGGACAAAACGAATGGACAGAATGTCTCATAAAAAAGTGGATAAGTATCATACACAGCGCAGATCATAATCAGCAAGCATGTTTTTTAAATAAAGTTTATTTAAAGTTTAAATAAAGCTTGGTCGTGGTGATGTTGGTCAGCGGCCATGGTGCGACCATCCGTTTATAGCCTACTGTTAGCTTTTTATATCTGACAGCTTTATTTAGGCTTCAAAATGTATAAATGTTGTGTTAACTTGTAAAGATTATCTTGATAGACAAAACGTGTAAGTGTCATAACCCTTTGTTAAACACAGAGCTTATTTTTTGTGATTTTTCCAAAAGTCTATGGGAAAAATGTATAGGCTTTCGATCGAGGGAACCCGTGGGCCGCTAACTTCCGGGTTGGCCTAGAAAAACACTTCATCTCTGATGTACTCTATGAGGAGAAACGGTTAGCAATTAGAAGGAAACCAAAGCTTTACCAAGCTCAGTGCTCTGGCTGAGCTGTGATATAAACAAAACGCTATTGGCTATTTAAAAAAGGGGCGGGGCTGTTCGATATATCGCCCTGTCTTCCTGTTTCAGTTGAAATTACGATAACAAATTGAATAATGCTGCGTGTTCCAAGACACTTAAGTGGGCCTTTAATAGTCTATTTATAATCGCATTCTATCTATCTACTATCCATGCGTTCTGTCTCTTTAACCAGAATCGCGACCAATCACGACCGAAAACAAAAACAGAATTCAATCTTCTTCACTCTCTCAGTCAGCCCCTCAGCAAGTACATTTGACAACGAAATGACCAGGCATTGAGAGCAACGAAATAAAAATTAGACAACAGGGATTAGATAAGGGTTTTAATAGGAATTAATACAAAATGAATACGAATAGAACTTGGCTTTCCGATGACGGAGTGCTGCAAAAGCTCTGACAAAATCCTTATCCAGCAATCTCATAACGTCGTGTAATGACAGCAAGTGCTGACACAGTCTTTTTTGCAGGATGGTATGATTTTATCAGCCACAGATAGATATAAATATAGAAAAATGAAATTATGAATTTGTGATGGTCGGAGGCGGGGTTCTTTATCGAGCACTTTGCAAGTGAAATGTTTCAATCTTACATATTTAACCTACATACTTTTCCGTTGAACCTGAATAATGATCGTGCTGATAGACATCCATAACACTCTTGATTGTGTGATATTGCTTTATCTGCTGAAGGTGAATTAGATGTCAACTTTTGGTGTAACTTTTGTTGAATCTGCTTAACCAGATTTAACATTCAACAACATACTGTATAGAGACCAAACATTCCAGAATTGTTAATGATACAAAATTATAAAACTGTCCTCAAGTTCAAATATATATATATATATATATTATAAAAGTAGCCTACATAGATCAAAAATATGCAAAATTATTAACATGTGTAACCGGCGGTTGTTCTGCGTTGCGTTGTGTAGCGTTCTGGAGACAGACATGGGACAGCAGGAGGCAAATTCACTGGATCTTTTTACTCTGACATAAAAACAGAAAAGCACCCTCTATGAGTGACTCGCCCTTATTGTGCTCTCTGCAGTTACAATGCCAAGAGGAAGAGGAGGGGACAGAACAGGAAATTATGTTGGCTCATGATGACATCACCACAATTAAAGGGGAAAACACTCAATCAGACATCTACATCAGGTATATGAAAATAAACAATTTTGTTTGAATTATAACAATATGTGTTTAACAGTATACTTTGTATACCTGTTACACATGACAGACTGAATAGGAAAAATTTGTAAACGCATATAATGGCAGAAGTGGGATTTTACAGTCTTCAGTGTTTGATTTATGAACTGAATTTTGACAATTTCATGTTCTCTGTAGCCAGTATAATTCACCACACACGGCACATTTTCATTTTTGTTGCAAGTGAACCCGTATTTCATGTAATTTGTCTCTTATTTTGCATAGTTCAAGGTTTTTGAGGATGAGCTTATCTCATACAACTCATCCACATTGACACACATGGCCTTGGACATGATGACCCATCATTTGAGAATCACTGCAATATCATTGGCCACAAAACTAAACCAGTTTCTTTTCGGACACAGGGACTCCCTTAAATGTAATGCATTCATAAGCAGGTCATTGATTTACTATCAAGAAAATGTCACGTATTCGTCTTTTTCCTTCTTCTCCTCTCCAGAGTGTTAAAAAGATATGAGAGAATAAACAGCTGGAATCTCACTCAGTCTAATATTTGAGATTCATCCTAGTAATGAATGAATCACTAAGGTTGATGGGACACATGTGTGACCTAATACCATCATCTGGGAGTAAATAAGGAAATATCGATTATCTACCACCATTTGAGCTTGAGATCATATACTGTACAAATTTACATATAGCCTATACTGTATATATATATATATATATATATATATATATATATAAATTAGTGAATTTAGTGAATCAGACATCTCAAAATATTCCTCTTTGAAGAAGGAAAAAGCACACAGACTCTATCATTTATAAGAAAAATAAATATTACAAATATTGTGAATCTGAGTATTTAAATATTGTTTAGCTAAATCACTATGGTAGATCAGTAGAAAGCACTTAATTTAACATTGAAAAACAGTCAGTAGCCAAGCTACCAGGTCCTCCAGTCCAAAGTTACTCAAAATGATCTATAGTGTGTATGTGTGTGTATGTGGATGCCATGCACTGGACCTTTTTGAAAATACATCAGATATTTTATTTTACTGTTATGGTGTCTGCTGTTCTGCTATGACAGATTGTGCAGTGACAGATGAGTGTCCATAACAGTTCTATTAATACTGGAAAATGTCTGAGCATCATTATTGCATTAAAATACTTTTTGTGCGCAAAAGCAAAACAAAAATAACGTTCAAATAACGCCGGCGTTCTGATGTAGAACCTGGAAGCGCTGCAAAGTAAATAGCGTAGGAGAATGAAGGGAGAGACAAATTTGTTGAATAAAGTTATTTTTGTTTTGTTTTTGCACACAAAAAGTATTCTCGTTGCTTCATAACATTAGGGTTGAACCACTGCAGTCACGTTGACTATTTTAACCATGTCTTTACTACTTTTCTGGACCTTGAATGTGGTCATTTTGTTGCATTCTATGGAGGATAAACAGCAGAAAATCTAATATAAGACTCACATGAGTTACGTTTTGAGCATGCAAGCTCTTCGACAGACATAACCCGTGTGAGTCATGTATTACATTTTTCAGTTATTTTTTGGAGCTTTGGTGTGTGGACTTTTTTCTGTTTTTTATTAATATTTTTTGTCGAGCACCCATCTTTGAGCATATTTTTGCCGGTGATGTGCGTGCTTTGGTCCTGATTTTCAGGTGTGGAATGACATGAGGGTGAGTAAT
This sequence comes from Elopichthys bambusa, assembly GCA_037101425.1. Classification (NCBI taxonomy): domain Eukaryota; kingdom Metazoa; phylum Chordata; class Actinopteri; order Cypriniformes; family Xenocyprididae; genus Elopichthys; species Elopichthys bambusa. The sequence continues at coordinate 29,831,554 of CM074440.1, read as the reverse complement.
TAATGACAGAAATTTAATTTTTGGGTGAACTAACCCTTTAACCTCCTTCCACAGCATTTGCAACATAGCTCTTATTGCAAGATCCACAATGACATTGTCTACACTGACATTTTTGTGTGTGTAGGATTTACCTTGAAACAGTTTTAACTCAGAAATTGCTAGTAAATTTCACAAAAGTAACAAGTAACACATTGAATTAAACAAGGAATTTTGATGTAGAAAAACTGAAATAGCGTTTTTTTGTTTAAAAAAAAAGAAAAAAGAAAAGAATAAACCTGTCCAGAACAATTAACATTTAACCCCAAAATCAATGACAGTGGTGAACAAAATATAATAAGTAAAAATATAAAATATCTTATTTTTTGGTTTTGTTTTGATTTCTGGTAAAAAACAAACAAACAAAAAACACTGACAGGACATGTTAATGGCAGTTTTTATTTTATGGTAATGAAACACATGACCTGCCTTGAGTCATGAAAAAGCATCATCATAATGAGTTAAATAACTCACCTACAATGTAAGGATGCAAATTATTTCCATAAATATAAGAGTAAACTAATTATTTTTTACAGTGTAACAAAAACAAATCTTTTCCTCTAAGGTAATTTACAGAGAAACTCTGAGCCTTAATTAACAGGCCACAGCACTAATTACTCATCTGATAGAAGATGACACTTGCATCATAATATCGCTAATTTTTGTGGGTGTTTATGATGTTATAATGTAGTGGACCATGACTAACAACTCTGGTTTGAGCACTGATACACCAGAAGCTTTTGTTTTGCCACATGGAGGCATTAATAAACTCCCGAGTTCATAAACCACATATCAACATTTCAAACAAACCCACAGCTCTTGAATCCTCAGTTCTACTCTAGTGATAATATGATGATCTAAAAAAAACAGAAACAGTATTATCCACTAATGAATTCTCTTTGTGCGTTTCAAGCCTTTTCAACACTGACTGCCCAAACTACAACCAACAAAAATGTCATAGAGTTCTCGTTTGACACGGAAGATCATTTTGTGAGCATGTTGCTACTCTTTTTTTCAGGGGAATATTTGTGACATTAGATGTTTAAGGATTTTAAATTAAACTTTTTTAATTTTTTGTAAATTGAAAGACATATCCATGTTGGTTTGGCTGTTTAAGTAGAGGGAGGTATAATATGGAGGATGTTATAATAGACTCCAACAAAGTGAGCAGATGTAAGCACAGAAGGAAGCTTGGAGATACGGCAGGACTGCAGAAGTAAAGCCCCAGGCCTTCCCATCAGCTGTGTTGTTTAGTGTTGTCGTGTATGTGTGCCCAGCTGTGTCTTTCTGAGGATGGACAAACTACAGACAAAATGTCAGGCACTTTATACCATATTTATTCACAGTGTGCATTTATTGTCTCTTAAAAACAAAAAAAGAGTTTTATAGTTGTTTAATGCCATTTTCATAAAGCACTTTTCATTTTGCTGTTTAATTTGGTTGTAAAAGCTTGACAGTAAACTGATGTTATAAAAATATTTGTAATATTGTTTTAAATGTAAGAAGCATGGCACAACATGAATTATTTTTTTCTTCCAAAAGTTTTTGAGAGAGAGGTTTTTTTAAGAGAGAGAGAGAGAGAGAGAGAGAGAGAGAGAGAGAGAGAGAGAGAGAGAGAGAGAGAGAGAAATATAGCATAAATCGTACTAAATCATTGTTCTGGGGTATTTTTCCCCCTCCCCATTAAAATGGTTTCTTGCTGCAGCGTGATCTCATGAGAAAAGTGTGTATTTTTACGTAAAGTGTGGTTCTAGCACCGTACATTTACTTACGTTTTTATACACAAAAAAACGTACAATATTGACGTATTTATAGCACTAAAACGTAAAAATACCTACGTATTGACTGCAATAAAATTTAAATTATTTACGTATCCAAGTGTGAATGTGCCATTAAATTAAAATCGTGGCATTAATGTTTATCAATTAATGTCGCGTTTATTAAATGCGGTTTACTTATCTACTTAATATGAAATAACATTTCTGTTTGTGACTTGTGCTGCAAACTCCTTTCGGAGGATTACACAATGTTAAACAAGACTAAACTTTAAAAACTTAAAATGAACAACATTTCTGTAATTGTTTAATCATTGAAATTGAAATTGAAATGAGTGCGCGCCTTCACAGAGAGAAGCCAAATCGTTAATAGGTTGTTTGCACATGACGTGTTTGCTGCACGCGAAATACAGCTGGAGGGCAAGGAGTGATTTCTCTATATAGGAAATTATAAACGAAATCACAAACTTAAAATTCCTATGTTTTGCGTCGTTTATAGTTGCTGAAATCTATTAAACCGAGAAACCACAATGACTTTTATCGTTTACGTATCGTTTTTTAACTTTAAAAGTCACCTTTTATAGCGTTTTGCGTCTGCCAATACTGAAATGAATATGTATACCTGCTTACCTTTTTTGTTTTTGACTTGGTTAAATAATCACATTCTTCATGGTATCGTTTGCAGGGAAGAGAAGATATTTTATCCCATTGCATGATCATTTGGTGTTTTCACTTAAGTTTGGTAGAATTCCGTTTACATGTTGATCTGGTTACCGTGAAAACAGGTAACTGCTGCTTCAGCCATCATATGGTAGAAAATGTCCAAATAAAAAAAATGTGTTCAACAAACTGACAGAAGTCGATCCATTTCTTTGTTGGAAGGGTGTAAATGTAACTGTTGTTTTAATGTTTTCTTTGTAAATATTCACTTTCCCATATGGCCACGTAGGAGAATCGGAGGGGCATCGGACGGTCAGACCCTTTTTACAGTCAATGACAGACACCGACACACAGTATTTTTATTTATTTATTTTGTTTATTTCAACAAATGACAACCAAAATCAAATCCATATGCTTGTGAACAGTTTTGAAGCTGGCTGCGTGCAAGTTCACAAGCCGAGAGTCATACTCGCAAATGTATAATTATTAAACCAAACAAAATACAAGAATAGGCGAAGATTGAATTACACCGTCCAGTTTTTTTCCCTGAACGATGATGTGAACTCCTGTTGCAATTCTCAATTCAGCATAAATTACCTACAATGGCGACATTTTTCACAATTACGACAGCAAATCAAAAATACTGCCCTTAACGTCACTAGCAGAAAGGCAGCGCGATATAAACCCAGACTAGAACTGAACACATCGTGACGGCAGCTTCACATTCTCTATATCTACCTCCTCGATGGCAGTCAAGTCTTTCAATTCAGTAGAAAAATCGCTCCTCTTCATAACATAAGGTTCACGTCCAAAATTTATTGTGATGTTCTGTTTATACCTTTCTAAACCAGGACAGTACGGACTTTCCCCCATTTCTTCCATTCTAATTTTCACTGCTTGCCCTCCACATTAATTTCGCGCGTCACCAGAACCACGTGATTGCAAACAACCTATTAAAACAAAAGTGAGAGAAGCATGGCAGAAAAAGTGGGACCATTGCTGTGTTCGAAATCGCCCCCTATACCCACATTCACTATTCCCTACATTACTCCACTAATATAGTCTACTTGAAGGAGTAAATGAAACCAGTGAGTGAATTCGGACACTGAGTGCAACGGAAGGGCTGCCGATTTCGCATAGTTTGTGCTGCTGTTTAATAATCTTTTGAAATGTAGCAAACTGGCAGCTCCAGTAGTAATGCATATTTATGTTGAACTAGCATGTTAAGACCTTTTAAACGAGTTAATGACTAATTAAAAAGGAATTTATACCTGTATAATAATGGTGGACAAGGGCGGTTTGGAAAATGAATGGATGATTGATTCAGCTGCGGGCGCCATCTCCTGGCAAGATGCGGGAATTCATTCAGTGCACGACTCTCACAGTTGGGTTTTCTCTAGCCATTGAGCGTGCATCGGTTGTACACTCGTTATTGCGGTGCATTGTGGGATTGAATGAGTGCACTCAACATCGTCCACTATGGTTTCGGACACCACTGCAAATGGCTGTCCCCTCAAATAGTGCCCTATTTAAGGGTATAGGGGGCGATTTCGGACACAGCCATAGATAATAAAAGACGACATTATTATAATATTCAGAAATCGATTAATGTTAAGGTTTTAAAGGGAAATGCAGAAGAGAAAAAGTGATTTTATCAAGATTAAGACTTGAACATACTGGTTTAAAATCAACCCTGTTTTTAATGGGAAAATGCATATCAGATAATTGTGATGACTGTAATGTTCCAGAAAATGTGGAGCATATTATTATGAGGTGCAAAAAATATAATGCAGAAAGGAGGATCTTGCAAGATAAGATATATGAGTTGGAACAAGAATGGAGTTTGAAGGGGATTTTGGGGGCAGATGAGAAAATGTGGGAATGTAGTAAAGCTCTATTTAATTTTCTTGAAGATACAGGGTTAGAGCACAGTATATAGGGAATTATTTTTATTTTATTTTAATATTCTATGCTAAGTACATGAAGCCCTGAAGTTCACAGTAGTAAGTACAGTAGGTGGCGGTATGGGGGCCGTTCCATTCGACTGTAAGTGGACTGCGAAGTGGACTTCAAAGCGTATTTCGCCATCTTAAGTGAGATTCCAATCCGAAGAGAGCGAACATGTTCAGTTCGAAGGGCACTGCGAACGGCATAGGGACTAAGGGAACATCGATACATCACCTCACAGGAAGTAGAGAGGTAAAATCACCCAACTGTCATTGTGCACCGAGTCACCAGTCAGAACTACGGTGGAGCAGAGCTGTTGAAAGAGTTTTTAAACGGCTCTGCGACGTAGGAATTTACGTAGGCCTATGCCTTTTGAGTACTCATAAATTTAGTTATTCTTATACGGATGAAAGTATGAATTGTTATGGCGATAAGTGTTACATTTGCATATTTTATTGTATGAATAGGCATGACAAAGTAAAAGTGTTGAAAAGCAGCTGAGGCTCTGTCATTTTTATTTTATTTTACTTTATTTTACTTTATTTACCTCAGGAGTGTTTACTATGCGGCTGCGCGTGGAAAAGAAAGCGCACGAGATGAGACCCAGACCATGGATTAAGAATACATTTTATACAGTTAACCATGAGAATTTATGTTCATATAGCATGACAGTTACAGCCTCAAATCTGTTAGTCAATTTTAAATTCGAAAGTAAATTATAATATCTATTTATTTGTGTTATATCATAATCTGCGCAACACCGTCGTTGACTTTCTTTGGTGACGTTTACAGGGCGTTCCAAATGAGCGATTATTGTAAGCGAAGTACCGTGCTCAGGGAGTAGGGAGCAGTGAACACTGCGTAGGGACCCTGTCGAATGGAACGCAGCTAGAGAGAAGCCGGATTCATTTTTCATGGATAAATTACTTAAATTATGCTCTGTACCCTATAAAAAACTACTGCCGTCAGAGAGGACTGCCACTGCAACTCATGATCATTTGAACTACTTTTGGTACCACTATTGACATTTTTCGCACTTAATAAATTATTGTGATTATGCTTGTTTGTCTGTTATTCTTTTATTTATAACAGTATGTAGTTTTACGAAATGGTTATAAGTAGGTTTAGGGGTAGGTGTAGGATTAACAGCTCAAAATATCGTTTTAATGCTATTGTTACTAACATTTTCATTTTTCTACACATTTCTGTCCATTATGTTTTATTATTTTAATATTCTGTATAAAATGGGTATGTTTAGGTTCGGGGTGGGGTTTAGGGATCTTATTTATCTATAAAACGATAAAAGGAAAATTATACATATATCTTTATGACATGAAACGTAAATATTTAACGTTTTTTCGCTGTAAAAACGTAATAATGCTACGTTTAAATACTGCCCATACGTTCATATTGTACACTTTAGCACCTATCCAAACGTACAAAAATGTACGTTTTGTGTCTTTGAAAGTTACATATTAATACCCATGTATTAACAATGAGACCAGGCTGCTTGGTTATAAAACCTGAAACCAATATGCTGATCTTTGCATGGGGTCAGTTTAGCTGGTTTGACATTGTCACAGTAGCGCTCATTGGTAGATGCCATAACAATTTGGACCTAAAAAGTATAGATCTAGATGTTTTACGAGGGACAGATGTTTTTGGAAGGCTCCTAAATGCATGAAATAAACATACAATGTATCCTATCTGTTGCTTTTACGGTCACAAGATGGTCAAACATATTGCTCAACAATAAATTGGAGTATCAGGGGGCCTTTAGACATGAAAATTTGAACAAGAAACATTTATTCAGATGCTGCAAGGAATAAAAGAACTTTTTGTTTTTTAAGAATGTATGGACGTCTTTGACTAAAGGCATCCAGCTTTCTGCAGATCCCTTTTAAGCTTTGAGAAAGAAAGAGAGGGAAAGAGTGAGAGAGAACCACAGAGGCTGACTCAATGGTCTTTTGCACTGACCCTTTTATGAGAATATGAATTATTCTCCTTTCCTCCCTTTCCACCTCTTAGTTCGACCTCTTTCTAGAACTGACCTTCACACAAGAAGTGAAACGATGAACCGAGAATAATAGGAACAATATTCCCTCTGTTCTTTCCACAGAGGTCATAAATGCTCGTACGCTTGCCTGGCCACTTTCATTGTTAATAGGACCCTGCGGCATGCTTTGGCTCGCTGTCTGTTCTGCTGATCGTTGAGTGTGAATGTACAACCCCACAAAATTCCTTATCTTTTCTGGTCTGCTGAGTCTGGCTGCGGCATGCCTCAGGTGTCCGCTTTAGGACCACTTGGATTCCTCTCTAAAGATTCTTAATTTTCTGCAATGATCTGCAATTTTGTAATAAACGAATTTCAAGCCTCAGCACAGACCAGAGATTTAGTTAATAGCACTCTTTATTTAAAAAAAAAAATAAATAATAATAATAATAAAAAAAAAAAAATATATATATTTGCTAAATTACATATTATTACAGCTATAACAATAATAAGCTGTTATGTTTATTCCAGAACAGACATCTAAATACGTACTTGATATAATTACTTGATAATTACTACTAAAAATAATTACTTTTCTTTTCCATCTTGCAATACATCATTAAGACCAATTATTTTTCATACATAATTTATAATTTAAAGTATATTATCTTATTTTTGGTTTATTATTAAAGGGATAGTTCATCATAAATATTTAATTCTAAAATCATTTGCTAATTTTCCAAATCCCAAAATTTGTACTCTAATATAATTGGCACATTTTTCAAACCTGTGTCAGTTTCTGTGGAACACAAAATGAATGTGCTTGGTTTATATTGACTTTCTTAATAGTTGAAACATTTTTTCATAGCTTCTGTCACTGAACAAAGAAACTCATACAGGTTTTGAAATAAATTCCTGTACATCTACTGCCAATTTTTTTTTTGGATTGGTTTATTTATATAAATGTCAGTCATGCAGAAACTTAACCTGCAACATCTTGTATACGCCCACAGGTGTCATACAAAAAGGAAATCAGTAACCATTGATTTGTTGCTGCATAAATATAGAAATTTGTTGTTGTTCAGTGTGAATGACAAAATGTAATTTGCAATATATTGTACTTAAACCCCTTAAAAACATAATGAACCAAGAATTAACTATTTATGCTTTCTTTCTGAAAATGTTCATATTTATCAGCAAGTAAACTGAATAAAATCTTATTTTTATTGGCAATACAAACCGTTTGCAATCAGATTTATGGCCAGTTGCTCAGCACACTAATAACCAACCTATTACTGATGAACAGTAGGGCAAACTGGTGACCTGACAGACATTTGTCTGTGTGAACATGGCTTTTCTCTGGTGATATAACATGGCTTTTCTGTCTGTGTGTGTGTGTGATACTCTCTCCCAAAGGCCAGTATACAACAGAAAAACAGATGCTTCAATCACATTGAGTTCCCTATCCTCCCTTCAGCTCACCTATTCTTTCTCCTTTCCTCCCCGTCTATCTCTCTCCACCACACACACACACACGCTTCTCTTTCTCCCGTTCTTTAGAAAAGATGAGAACAGGTGGCCAGCCAGTAAAAGCCGCTTTCCCCGTCTGTTCATCCAAAAAATGGAGTGGTTCTCAGAAATAAGAATGAGCACATTTAAGTGTTCAGAGAAATGAGCCAAGCCCTGGAAGATACTTCTTTAACAGAATACCGCTGCATGCAGAGGTGTTCTGAGCAGCTCTAAAACACAATAGAACCAAAGCGGAAAGCTTTCTGCTGTCGTTTCAAGAGAGAAACGAAGAAAGAAGCTGGTAGAAGAAAAAAATGCATTTGACATTTGGTGTTCAATGCGGTGTGAAAACCCCAAATGCAGAAAGCTTGTGAAACCCAGTAAAAGGCTTTTTATTTTTTGTTGTAGTGATATCTGTGCTTTATGCCTGCCCACGCACAAAGCAGATAATTGTTCTACGCGATCATCTAACAGCCTGTTAATTTTACTGCCAACACATTTTCACACCATCCATAAAGAACACGAACAATAATTACGCCATATTAAACAACAAAGGCTATAACAGGTGCAGTAACTCTGAGTTTTTGGCGATGCTGTTGAGCGGTCGATAGATTTAAAGATGTATTAAATGAGAAAAAGAGAATAAAAAGTCAACAGAGAGCTGATTAAGTTAGGGAAGTCTTTAGTGCATTTTCAACCTAATTGATGTACACAGTTGACTTTTAAGCCTCCCTTTAAACTGAATTTCATAACTATTGTTTTTATCAGAACTTTCTGAGGCTTTTTTTCTTTGCAATTACTTGTAACCAACTGGTGATTTTTAGTGGACGTATTCAGTCTGTTTGCCTCAAGTTCACACTAGCAAGCATGTAGGTAAATCTATGTTGGCTTAAAGGGTTAGTTCACCCAAAAATGACATTTCTGTCATTAAGTAGTCACCCTCATGTTGTTCCAAACCCGTAAGACCCTTTGTTCATCTTCGGAACACAAATTAAGATATTTTCAATGAAATCCAAGAGATTTTTTTTCTTTTTATCCCCAATAGAAAGCAATGCAATTACCATCATTCAAGGTCCAGGAAATTACTAAAGACATGGTTAAAATAGTCAATGTGACTACAGTGGTTCAACCTTAAAGGTGCAATATGTAATATTTTAGGCCTATTCAAAACAAAGGCGTAGCTTGATGACGCCAAGTTTGAGCGTGGAATCTTGGGACATGTGGTCTTCACCTCAACAGCCGGTGGAAAAGAATTGGGATAGGACTCTGGTAGAAATCATGTTCATGGATGGGATTATTAACGTTACTGTAGTATGAAGCAGAGCAGGAGTGTTGTGGGAGCTGAATGAGGCCGCTGGAGCGATTGCGCAACACACGCCGTGAGCAGCGGAACTTTTATGCCGCACTTGCCGGCGCCGCTTCCGCTTTTCCGGTCATGAGTATGGGGTAACACAGCTCTGTTTATCATATTAGATACATTTGAGTGTGTTGAAAATGTAATAACGTTACTCTGTGCGTTCGCTCGGTGGCTGCTGTGAGACACTGTTGCACACTGCAGTAAGCTAGATCGATTTTAGAATATCATATTAAATGCTGGATGGCTTGTGTTGATAAATGGCATGCAATTCATTTTAAAACGTATTGTATGATGGAGAAAATTCTGTATTACTGTTACTAAAAATAAAGCTGCATCTGATTATGCTATGTTAGCTACTTGACAAAATAGTGTTTTTCTCTGAGGCATGGTAAAGCATGGTGCTCGCAAAAAATCAAGAAAATTAGATTTAAACAAAAAGACTAAACGGAAACTGAGAGTAACGCGGGTATGACGCAATTGACAGGCGACTCCTCACATGTCCCGGAGCCTTGGTTAAAATTGCAATTTTCTCACGATTTACAAATAGTTGCAAACATATTGTAAATACTCAAGTGAACAAAATATATAACACTGGCCTATTGGTTTTTGGATATTTTACTGCAAAATTCTTACATATTGCACCTTTAATGTTATGAAGCAACGAGAATACTTTTTGTGCACAAAAACAAAACAAAAATAATGACTTATTCAACAAATTCTTCTGTACCCTGTCAGATTCGTACGCAGTTGACGTAGTAAATGCAGTTCAGCACTTCCTTTTTTACGTCTGAACGCCGGATTAGTATTGGCCGAGGCTGTTCACGTGAGCAGCACAACGCCGGCCAATACTGAGTATTCTTGTTGCTTCATAACATTAAGGTTGAACCACTGTAGTCATGTTGACTATTTTAACAATGTCTTGACTACTTTCCTGGACATTGAATGATGGTAATTACGTTGCTTTCTATTGATTCCTCTTGGATTTCTTCAAAAATATCTTAATTAGTGTACCGAAGATGAAAGAAGGTCATGTTCCAAACATGAACAACATGAGGGTGAGGACTTAAAGGGTTAGTTCACCCAAAATTGAAAATTCAGTCATTAATTACTTACCCTCATGTCGTTCCACACTCGTAAGACCTTCGTTCATCGTCAGAACACAAATTAAGATATTTTTGATAAAATCCAATGGCTCAGTGAGGCCTGCATTGCCAGCAAGATCATTTCCTTTTTCAATGCCCGGAAAGCTACTAAAAACATATTTAAAACAGTTCATGTGACTACAGTGGTTCAACCTTAATATTATAAAGCGACGAGAATACTTTTTGTGCACCAAAATAATGACTTTATTCAACAATATCTAGTGATGGGCGATTTCGAAACACTGCTTCATGAAGCTTTGAAGCTTTACAAATCTTTTGTTTTGAATCAGTGGTTCAGAGCACCAAAATCACTTCATTATGTTATAAGTTTTTCGAAATTTCAATAGTTCACGTGACTTTAGCAGTTTGATACGCGCTTTGAACCACTGATTTGAAACAAAAGATATGTAAAGTTTTGAAGCTTCATGAAGCAGTGTTTTGAAATCGCCCATCACTAGATATTGTTGAATAAAGTAGCTATTTTGTTTTTTTTTTAGCACACAAAAAGTATTCTCGTCGCTTTATAATATTAAGGTTGAACCACTGTAGTCACATGAACTGTTTTAAATATGTTTTTAGTAGCTTTCTGGGCATTGAAAAAGGAAATGATCTTGCTGGCAATGCAGGCCTCACTGAGCCATCGGATTTTATCAAAAATATCTTAATTTGTGTTCTGAAGATGAACGAAGGTCTTACGGGTGTGGAACGACATGAGGTTGAGTAATAAATGACATAATTTTAATTTTTGGGTGAACTAACCCCTTAAATGACAGAAATTTCATTTTTGGATTAACTAACCCTTTAAGATGGACATTTAATCAGAGCTATTATTAGACAGAATCAAATAATATAAGAATCTTAAAACCTGAGATACATTTCAATATTCTTTTCACCCAAACCTTTCCTCATCTTTTCAGTATGATTTATGTTTAAAAATGTAGGGCAAGGAGCAGCAGGTAACTGCAAGATTACTATGTAAAATGTAGCAGATAATGTTTATGCATCAGAGGTCCTCGTTCTTCATCGAGGAGACAGGAAGTGTGTGATCAGACTAGAGCCTCTTCCCCAAGCTGGCAGCTACACTGCTGAACCATGCAGCGTAGCATAAATATTTATTGAGCATATGTACTCATAAATACCATTATACTGTATGTCAGCATTTATACCTCATAAAACACTGATTAAATACTCTATAAATGTGATGTAGCACTTTTCATGAATAGAGTCTGAAACTCGTTTTTGTTGTCTTTTTCAGCAAATGATCAATGAAAGATGGTACTTAATCCTCAGAAAGTGTTGATTGTCAACCTTTGGAAATTAAAATAAATATTAATAAAAAATATTTGTTTGATAATGTTTCTTATAACTTGAGTAACAGGGCTGAATTATTGAGTCTTACTCATGTAGCCAGTGCTACATTTTGTTGAAAAATATTAATAAAAAAAAAAGTAGGCAGCAGCCTCATGTTTTTGCTACATAAAATTGATTGAAAAATGTGTTTAAAGCCACTACTACTTTTCACACTAGGTTAAAGGGATAATTCACCCCAAAATAAAAAGATTCTGTCATCATTTATTCACTTTCATGTCGTTCCAAACCCTTTCAGTCATCTTCGAAACACTGATGAAGATTTTTTATTGAAATCTGAGAGATTTCTGTCTATTGAGAAGTCTATTGAACCAAAACTCTGACGCTTCAAAAGGTTCATATATCATTTGATAAATAAATCAATATCGAGCAGTTTAATTCAAGCAGTTTAATTCAATCACAGTTTTGAGGCATCAGAGTTTTGGGTAAATGAAAAGACTTTCAATGCAAGGACAGAAATCTCTCAAAATAGTCGTTGGAAGATGAATGAAAGTCTTATACTGTACGTTTGGAATGACATGAGGGTGCATAATTGATGACAGAATTAATAGAACACCAAGGGTTAACCTATTTATGAGTTCTGACTGTAATGCTAAATCGTTGGTTGTCAGTCATGTGGCTCTGACAGATATTATTTATCAGCTATCGATAGTAGCAGCAGGTCATCTCCTGGGCTCGCTAGCATATCTGAGCCAGGGCTGGATCAATGACAAGCGTAACCCCATCTCTGTGTTTTTCTATCATAAATCCCAGTTTGAGTTGAAATCAGACACGGTTACTTCACTCCTCTAATCTGTGCCGGGGTGGGAGCATTAATCTCAATCAGGCAGAGGGACAGCCATTTTGAAGCTTTCTGCATCTGGCAGGCTCCATTTTGTTTATAAATGATCCGAGCCGAAAGTGGACATCAAGGAGAGAGAAAGAGCCATCAGCGAGGGCCTTGATGAGCCCTGCACACTAAACTGCATTCCCTTCTGGGATGCTTTAAAGAGACTTTCTTTAATGGTATAATCCATAATTGCTGATACACCCTAACTGCTGCACGAGTGGTCAGCAGGAAGAAAACACTGAGCCAAAAGTCGAAATAAGAAGAATTTTTGTTGTTTGAACATGTTCATTATTGCACTTCCACTAATGTACAGAAACAAAAGTATTGCCTTTTAAATTAGACTTTTAGTTTTTCTTTGTAAAGTTTTACCTTCTGTGAGACTCTAGTGTGGCTGCACTATAAAAATAAATGACACAGTTTCCAATAAGGTCCCAATAACTAAAGTTAGTTAACTAACATTAACTAACAATCAGCAATACATTTATTAACACATAATATTAACGTAATAACGTATTAGTAAATGTTAACATTAACATTAAAGGGGGACTCAGTGATATTTCAAATCCACTGTTTGTAAGTTAGTCCTGCAAGTCCAACGACAAACGTCTAACCAATCAGCATCAGGGGGGGCGTATGACGGTCGAGGAGAGAGAACCAGATCTGAAAATAAGAAAAAAACCCAAAACAAAACTGCAGAACGAGAAATGGGACAATACAAAACAGCTCAAAAGAATATCAGTGGAATGAAGGTTTATGCCTGGGCAAGCGCTTTAGGAGCAGGTTATATGCATAGGCACCTGTTTTTTAAATGGGCTATAAAGAAGTTTTTTTTTTTTTTTTTTTTTTTTTAAAGAACAACTAAGATCTATTAAAAACACGTTACGGGCTCAAGCATAGGCAGAATTTCCAATAACGTGTTTTGCAGCGTTCAGCAATATAGCCAATCACAGACAAATCTGTTGATTTCTGGAACGCAATGAGATGTTAGGATCCACTCACCACTTAAAACTGAATGCTTCGCATGCTGGCAAATCATGATTTAAAAAGTGTAGACATTATTATTAAAGAATCATTGTGCAGTTATTGAAGTGTTGTGAGATCGCGACGAACTTTCATCTTTTTAGTGATTATAAAGGAACGCTCGTTGCACGCATTCTGCCATGCCAATCATGCGCGCAGCACTGCATAGGCTATGCTTGCTTTTTTGTTTCTAAATGTTGTTGATACTTTAATAACAAATATTATAATGTATCACCATTTATGCTGGGATCTGTAGGTGGCTAGGGCTAGGCGACGCCTAACTTAAAAGTGTAACATGGAAATGTAGGCTACTGAAAAAAAACAAACAAACAAAAAAAACGTTTTATACTTTTTATTCTGTTCTGGTGTATGGGCTATGCAGTGTTCTCAGCTATTTTTTTTTCTTTTTTTCTCAGCGATATGCTTGTTGTTTCCCAGAGTTTTGATGCGTTTTATATACTTAATAAATGCTTGTTTTGTTTATGTATATAAAATACCCCGCACGCACGCACAGCACCCCCAACCTAAAACATCTTATATTAGAAAAGCTTTCCAGCGCTGGAGAGAGCTAAGAGGGAAGGCCTGAAAACCGCTTCTCATGTGAGTACACTGATTTTTGATTGTCTGGAGCTGCTGTGCTGTTTGCGACTAACAACGAACACTTTGTATTTACTCATATGCACTGTATGTTCTTTTTTTTTTTTTCCGTGAATTTTGTTCCGCGACTGCGCACTGATGGCCGCTGGTGAATGAGGTGTTTAGCGTCATTGGTATTGCATTCGCCTAGCATGCCAGCAGCGATCGGGTAGCGGGTCGAGACCGTCTCAGAGCAGAGTGGTTATAATTGGAAGTGTGAGTTTTGGAGGCGGAGCAATGAAGAGAGGCGTGTGTTTGTTTGGGTTGATTTCAAATATCAACAATGTCCAACAGCCTAGTTTAAATACCACTTACTGCACCTTTAACTAAGATTAATAAATGCCTAAAAGTGTTGTTCATTGTTGTTCATATTAACTAATGTTGAAATGAAAGCTTATTGTAAAGTGTTACCAAATAATCTTGCATTGTATTTGCTTTCACTCAATTTCCAAAGTCACTTTAATAATTTACATTAAGGTTCATTAGTTAACTACATTAGTTAACTTCTACAGCATTTATTAATCTTTGTTAATGTTAATCAATAATACATTATTAAAATCAAGAGTTGTATTTGTTAACATTAGTTAATGTACTGTGAAGTAACATGAACAAACAATGAACAGCTGTATTTTTATTAACTAATGTCAACAAAGGTTAACAAATACAGTAACAAATGTATTGTTCATGGTTAGTTGATATTAGTTAATACATTAACTAATGTTAATGAATGAACCTTATTGTAAAGTGTAACCGAATTTTTAATTGTTTGATATTTTGAAGCTTTCTGCATAAGAGATTTTGAAACCTTTTGCTTCTGATATTAAAATATTTTAGTTGTATTTTATTACTTTTTAATGGTTTTGTGAAGTTCTACGATAAGTGACAGTGCTGAACAAATTGGGAAACACGTTGATTTTAGACATGTGACGTATGCAAAAAAACCCTGATTTGTTTACAGTATTCTGTTTTGTTTTTTGAAAATACCTGACATAGAAGTTACATTAATTCAGCTGGGTTACAAACAAAGTTCAAGCAACACGTCACTTTTTGCTGTGTTTTTTGGGTCTGTGTAAAAGTAAATCTGTGATTTGGTCTAATGGTACGGTGCCTCCCAAAACATAAATGAATGTGCATGCTCTCACTTGGATCAAAGCAGCTTAACAAATCTTTCAACCTACATTAATTGACCAATCATTTAATAGAAGAAGGCACAGCCTTCAGAGCATGAAATAAGCATCTGTGTCAGCTGCTGCCCCAGAACACCGTGCCACATCTCAGACCCTCCACTGTGATCACTGCTTCCTCCACAGACTGCAGCTGAGCTTTACTTCTAAAGAAAAGGGACAAAGAAAAAGACTAGCACAAACAGCTTTGACTGAGCTGTTTCACAGTTTAACGTCTAGCTAAAGCAACAGCATGTTGTGGAAGTGTTTTGAGGCATCTGTCCCCTGTAATTAAAAGGATAGGTTAACAAAAAATGAAAATTCTGTTATCATGTACTCACCCTCATGTCATTCCAAACCTCTATGACTTCCTGAAGATGTTTTGAATTTTATTTTATACAAAATATATTTTACAAAATAATTTTAAAATGGCTAGAATTTTTTTTTTTTTAAATTTATTTTATTTAGGTGCTATACCAAAAACAGAGTGACACCCACACTCCATTTATTTTTTTGATGCGTTCTCCTGTTGCAAATTAATACATGGCCAAATATGGAATCTTGAGTCTAAGACCTTTCCAACGATATGTATTTTGTCAAGATTAGAAAAAAATTTGGTTATAAATTTAGTAACATTTGAAACATGAGACCGCCCACTAGGGGGAGGAACCTGCTAAAATGCTATAAAGTACCATTTTCGTAGTACCACAATGTCCAATTTCAAAATGTTTTTTGAGTGTTTAAACTTTTTAAATGATACCAAATTAATGATGATCACTAAAATATGTAATAGGCAGAGTATCAATATGCATCAATAGTATCAATATGTAGTTACTATAATATGTAAAAAGCTATAAAAAAGCGCAAGTGTCCCACTATTGGGACATGGACACTGACAGTTTACAGGATAAATGTGTTTTTATGTCAGAAACTTCCTGTTAACCTTTAAAAAAAAAAAAAAACTGTCACTGTAGTTAATTAATTGTGACTTCGCTCTTCATTATTTGCATCCTAATTCCATTCATAATTACTCTGTCTATTCTGTGGGGACAATGAGTGACACCTCTTCATGGAGCGTTCATAATCACTTTGTCCTTCGTCTGAAATTGAGGTGGGTTTTGTTTGAGGTCTTAGAGAAATGGGTGTTAGACTACCACTCATTAAGACGTAGAAATTTCAGAGTATATTTATTGTACACAGTAAATAACAAGCACAAAAAAGAACTGCAGAACAATAATTCATTGCGATTAAGGTAATTACAATTCAGAGGCTCAAACCTGAGGCACATTCCCTTGTGTATACACAGATCATCTTCTACCAGAAAGGAAAGGCAACTCAGAGAGTGCAGCTGTTCAGCTGGAGATAAACGACTCTCCATAGTCATAATTAGTTTATATATTTCTAAAAAAAACAAAAAAAAATAAAGTGTTATGATCATTATCCTGAACATGAGAGAATGGAGAATGATTGAATTTTGGATCCTGAGTAGGCTTCATCATTCAGCTTTCCTTCTCAGATTAAAGTGTGATATAGCTGCTCTGATGGTTGGCATTAATCCGCCCATAATGACATTGCGAAACACATCAGGGTCATAATGGGCCGGTCGAGACCAAGCCTCCGCTTCTTGTAATGACCCAGATGTCAGAGGAAACAAATGTTATCGCTGGAGTAATAAATACCCCAGTCAATTTGCTCCTGGCCAGTAAAGAGCTTTAGGCCATTCTGAGGAATTTCCATCAGAGAGAGGGAGGAATACAGACTGATGGTGTCATTATGACAGTGCTATATCATTACCAATCAACTGATCGCCGGCGAAACAGAAACAGCCATGTAGCTGAAAATCTATCAGATCTTTCACTTGGACATGCATTATATCCTTGCTTAGGCAAGCTGAGAGTACCTTTCAGGAATATTTACATACATATCCAATATTTACTCCACAGGCTGTGGGATACCCTTACAAAAAATAAGTATACTCTAAGTTAATTTTATAAACTATACTTAAGTAAAGTTCAAGTATATTTTTAAGACTAAATTGTCTAACTTTTTAGTGTATAAAAGTATACTTTAAGTGTAACAGTTGTAAACTTTGAGTACACAACTAAAGTTTACAACTATGTTTTTCATTTGTACTGCAACTAAATACTTGTAGCATATTCTTTTAGTTTATGAAAGTATCGTTTGAAGTGTACTCTTAGTTAACTACTAGTAGTTTTATACTTTAAGTGTACTTTTAAGTTTTCTTTAAGTGAACTTAACATTATACTTATAGTTTACTATTTATATATTATTTTTGCACTTTAAGTATAATACTATGTTCCTATTTAGGTATTCATTTTTATACTTGAAATATACCTTTAACTGTACTTTATCTGCCAGTGTTGCCAGCCAGTGCCAGCATTTTTGATAATCTTTCATGACCCCCAGAATATTTTGTTGTATGAACATCTAAACATGCAAAAAAAAAAAAAAAAAAAAGTTTCAAAAGTTTCAAAAACAAAATTTTAAACAAAAATCTGAAAAAGAAAATACGTTTTTGTCAAAGTTCATGTCCGGATTGGATTCAGATCGATTATCAAAACAATGCTTCTCTCGTTGTTTCTGCTTTTTCTTCACCTGTGTTTTGATCCAGAGATTCTGTACTATTTCAGAAGATGCGTAATGGTTCACTGTATAACAGTGAAAACATGGATTGCTGGAAAATTCCATCAATTGCAGGGAAGCTTGTGTTCAAGCTTGTGTCATAAATGATGGGAAAGTTCCGTCAATAGTGGGGAAAGAGTTAAGTAGATTTGAAGTAAATACCTATGTACACTACAAGTGGACTACACACAAATTCACATACCCAGAAGGAACATATCTGTTTTCTTTATAAATCAATATTTTCAAATAATGTAAGTTTATAAGACAGTATGTAAAACTATGTGAAAAAAAAAATTTAATAGGCTACTCAATCAAACGAGTAAACAACCTCAAGCCAAGTACTTAATATTTAATTATACTTTTAAGTGTATCTCGATCAAAAGAGTACAAGTATAGGCCAAATATATGTAGACTTTTCTGTCATTATAAGTCAAGTATACTTAAGTGTAATTTTAAATATATTTCTGAGAAGTAAAAAACAGACTTAAAGTATACTTTCTTATTTTTAGTTTAAAAGAAGTATACTAATAGCACACTTGAATAAACTTCTATTTTGTAAGGGCTGAAGACAAAAAAGCTGATGATCTACATTGCAGTTGCCCCCTTTTATAATCATGGGTGCTCTGGTAGTGACATCATGGACTTTTGTCCATTGAATAAAATTGTTGTGTTGGCACACATGCTTCAGACACCAGTCACGCTGATGCTGTTCCCCATAGCATCGATTCAGATGCAGTGTTGAGTTCCATTTCAGAAGGGAACTAACATTTTACTTTGATAGCAACTACATATCACTATTGTTAGGAAGTGCGTTTTAAGAAACATGCTACTTAAAAATTTACATTCACACACTAAAATGTTAAAAAGTATGTCTGTTTCAAGTAAATGCTGTTCTGTTTTGAACTTTCTATTCATCAAAGAATCATGAAACAAATGTATCATGGTTTCCACAGAAATAATAAGCAGCACATTCATTTTTAGCATTGATAATAATAAGTAATAATAATGTGATAATAATAATAAATGCTTCTTGAACAGCAAATCAGCATATTAGAATGATTTCTGAAGGATCATGTGACACTGAAGACTAGAGTAATGGCTAACACTTTATTTTGATGGTCCCCTTTAGACATTCTCTTGACTATAAGTAACGTTGCATCTACATGTCAACTAGCAGTCATTAGAGTATTAGTAGACTGTCTGTTTAATATCTGCTAACACTTTATTTTGATGCTCATAAACAGACATTCTATACTTTGTAAGTACATGTCAACTTATCCTACTAACCCTACCAAGTCTACTAATACTCCACTAATACTTTAATGAGAGTTAGTTAACATATAATGAGAGTTAGTTGACATGTAGATGCAACATTACTTATTCAACAGAATACTTATTATACTTACTTATTACTTATCATATACATGCATGTGTATATATATATATATATATATATATATAAATTATATATAAATATAAATATATATACACATGTGAATATTTATTAAATATAAACAAGTATTTATATATACATAATATAAATACACAGTACACACACGTATATTATGTAAACAAACTTTTAACTTTTAATTGAATCCATTAAATCCAACATTTAAGTATACAGACGCCTATATAATTATTCTGAACATTCTTTCTCTTTCTTTATTCTTCATGTTGTTTATTGGTCTGAGCTTGCCACAGTATAAAACATTATGTTCTGATAGTGTTGGTATGATTGTAACAGCAGCTTTTAGAGCAGAATTAAGGGTCCAGCTCATGAAGAACACAGAAGGCAACCCAACATCAATTTGCATACCGTTTATAATTAGTGTGTGAGTGAGGGATAGTTTTTAAACTACTGTTGTATTTAGCTGATGCCATCATGCATTTGAAAAGTGTGTCTTTGGGGCTTCAACATAATTTAATTAACTCTGATGTTGTGAATAAACTTGTGTGTCAGAATTTGTTTAGTATTTTTAGAGTTTCACATTATTAACCTTTTTTCATCTTCATCTGCAACTATCGCATGTCTGGTGTTATAAACATAGTCCAATTTTTGTTTTGTGAGAATGTAATTAAAAAAGATAATGACATGTCAAAAATGTTTACAGTTTCAAAGCTTTAAGATAAATATTTTCTGAAAATATGAGCAAAAACCACAAGGTCTTAAAATCATCTCTGCTCTACACCAACTTGATTGTTTAAGACTATGACGCTTAAAAAACCTTAAATTAATGCTTGAATTAATAATTGCAAAACTGCCACAATGTAAAAACATGTAATTTTTGTAATTTTTATAGAAAAACTATGTAAACAGTAAATAACTTTTCATTGATTAAGTTACAGATTGCCGTATGGTAAAGTATTAGATTTAACAGGATTGTACAGTACATGTACTTTTACTGTAAATTATTTATTTTTGCTGCTGCAAGATTTTTACTGTAAATGTAAAAAAAAAATTCAGTGCATGTCTGAGCTTTCCACCCCTATCAGTGAGAGTGATTGCTGCCAAACAGGATTAACATAGGATTGCCTTGCATTGTGAACTCTCATTCCACCTCACAGAATCAATTTCTAGCTCCGATATAGAGTGAACAAATCCTGGCCTTTTTTGCTTGCTACCTTTTTGCATTCACACTGTTCTTTTCTCCTTTGCTATCCATCACCAAGCCACACCCCCTTCTCCACCCACATGAATAATGAGTAAAGGCTATAGAAGCTTATTTCCTAATTTACATGCATACACATCCTTCCTTCCTCTTTCTCACTCCCTTTTTTCTCATTCTTTCAACAAGCTGTTTTAACACCACTTCTTTTAATGCTTTTTCTCCAAATAAAAAGGCTAGCACATTTTTTACAAATTTGTGACCTGTCATTACTTGCACAGACTGCCAAAGTGTTTAAAAATACTGTAGCAGTATTCAATTTAATGTGCATAAATTATACACAAACACTGCTATGTTCAAGACAAGAGCAATAGACAACTGTCATTTAAAACCAAGTGTTGATCAAGACAAAGCATTTGACAAGGTAGATAACAATTGTCTCAGAGGCTGTGTTATTCATTAATGGCTCGTTTCCACTGAGCGGTGCGGTACGGTTCGGTACAGTACGGTACGCAATTTTTGCCGTTTCCATTGTCAAAAGTTGTGAATGGTACCCCAATTCCGAACTGTACCGTACCACTTTTTTGGGACCCTTTCGTTGGGGTACCAAGCACGATAGTACTGTACCAAAAGGGTGGAGCTAGACTCTGCAGAACGTTGATTGGTTGACAGAGAATCGTCACTTGCGCATGCTACAAGGGGAATAACAACACAAGAGGCGCCACACAGATGTGGTCCAGGCAACGTGTGCATTGATTATCTTGACTTCATGTAGGCTAACAAAAACAAAAACAAAATATAAAACACAACCCTGCCTCTTTTCGTTTTCATTTAAAAAATATGAAACCTATTAATGTGTGGTTCAGGCAATATGTGCATATGTACTTTGATTATCTTCACTGTATATGTAGCCTACATGTAGCCTATAATAAAATGAAATAAGACAAAACAACCCTCTCTTTTTGTTAAAAGTCAGTTTTAATTATCAATAATAACCATTATAAAAGTATAAGTATAAAGTATGAGAAGCTATACAATAAGAAATAAAGACAAGCAAACAATTCAGTCAAAACTACAAAGTCAGCGCTCTAGTACTACGGTAAAGTTAAATAAATATATAAAGTTGTGAAACTTCACTTTGCACTCAGCCAAAACAATTTGCCCAGGAACAAATTATAAATTCATGAGACCAAAGATTGCCCGTTATATACAGAGACATCTGAGCCAGCGGCAAATGTCAGAAGGACTAGCCGAGGTACAGCTGTTCTCGGCGGGGTACATTAGCACTGACCGCCCGGTGATCGCCTGGATCTCACAACTCTGAGTTTTCCCACCTGAAAAACGTTTAAAACTACATTTCATGACACAATAAAGTCGTTTTTAAATTACGCGGGTATTCTCCTCGCTTCTCCACTATTGACGCTTGCTGGTAGCTGCTGCTGCATGGACGTCTGAACTTTTGGTATTGTGAAACGCCAAATGTTGGCGTGTAGCAAACAAAGCTTGTCTTCTTCTTGTGACAGACAGCCTCAAGCCAAGAAGCAAGAACAAGATCTGCTGTATCCATTATTGTTTACGGTGTCGTTTCTTCTTCTTCGTGCAAGAATGACGTCGATCACTACTTTCCAGCTACACCACGCCTATCAAGTAAGGTTACTGTTGGCGGTGGAAACGCAAGCCTGATCAGGGTGTACCATTCCGAACCATACCGAACTGTACTGAACTGAACCATACCGCTCAGTGGAAGCGAGCCATAAGTGTCTTCTCTCATGGTCAAGAATTCTAAAGCTGCCTGAATGCAAGAGGTGCTGAGATCTCCATGCTCTTGTCATCAATTACAAGTTTCAATCTATATGCAGTTGATCAAGATAATAAACAGAAGATACACCGATCAGGCATAACATAATAAGCACCGACAGGTGAAGTGAATAACAATGATTATCTCTTCATCACGGCATCTGTTAGTGGGTGGGATATATTAGGCAGCAAGTGAACATTTTGTCCTCAGAGTTGATGTATTAGAAAATGGGCAAGCGTAAGGATTTGAGTGAGTTTGACAAGGGCCAAATTGTGATGGCTAGACGACTTGGTCAGAGCATCTCCAAAACTGCAGCTCTTGTGGGGTGTTCCCAGTCTGCAGTGGTCAGTATCTATCAAAAGTGGTCCAAGGATGGAACAGTGGTGAACCGGCGACAGGGTCATGGGCGGCCAAGGCTCATTGATGCACGTGGGGAGCGAAGGCTGGCCCGTGTGGTCCGATCCAACAGACGAGCTCATGTAGCTCAAATTGCTCAAGAAGTTAATGCTGGTTCTGATAGAAAGGTGTCAGAATACACAGTGCATCGCAGTGTGATGCTTTGGGCAATCTTCTGCTGGGAAACCTTGGGTCCTGCCATCCATGTGGATGTTACTTTGATACGTACCACCTACCTAAGTATTGTTGCAGACCATCTACACCCTTTAATGGAAACTGTATTCCCTGGTGTCTGTGGCCTCTTTCAGCAGGATAATGCCCTGCCACAAAGCAAAAATGGTTCAGGAATGGTTTGAGGAGCACAACGAGTTTGAGGTGTTGACTTAACCTCCAAATTCCCCAGATCCAATCGAGCATCTGTGGGATGTGCTGAACAAACAAGTCCGATCCATGAAGGCTCCAACTCGCAACTTACAGGACTTAAAGGATCTGTTGCTAACATCTTGGTGCCAGATACCACAGCACACCTTCAGGGGTCTAGTGGAGTCCATGCCTCGACGGGTCAGGGCTGTTTTGGAAGCAAAAGGGGGACCAACACAATATTAGGAAGGTGGTCATAATGTTATGCTTGATTGGTGTATAGAATAAAATGTATTCATACACTATATGCCAGGACATTAAGGAAAATTAATAATCTAGTACCTTATGTGGTTTGTTGTGATGATAGATGGATAGATTTCCCCACAATGCATCAGTCATTTAAAACATTCCATTCACAGATAATTAAGATTTCTTCTGAAGCTCATTGCTTCGGTGTTATTATAGTGCCCCCGAGTTCATCCACTTTAAATGAGAACTGAATAGCACTTAGCCGTGAGTTGAAATCACTTTGATAGGTCATAACCAGAGGTGCACTGCCTCCTACCCGTCTCTGAACATGCTTTGATCTTCAAGAGGGAGATCTGTTCCCCAACAACAGATTGCTTTCTCCCACACACAGACTAACACACATCAAAGTCAGATCACACCTTCCAAAAAAAAAAAAAAAAAATACACTTTGCTAAACTATACTCTGTATAATATAAGAGAGAGAGGAAAAGATAAAGAGGGAAAAAAGAAATTTGCCTTGATTTTACACACAGTTAAGACCAGTAAATTTTACTAATGACCTGTCTAATTGCTTTGCAGTGCAAATAATATTTGTGCCGTAGTTATGTTTGGTTTGCACTCTACAATATTTGTTTAGACCTCACTAAAAAGTGGTATTATAGATGCCAGGCCTGTTTGTGTGTTTGTGAATGAATGGGCTTTTCAGCAGAGATGATTGCTTTTGCAGTGAGACGCTGTTTGCATTAGCGTGCTGGATAATCAGCGTTAATGGGGCTTTGACTGTAACAAGCTTACTTCAGGATTAGATGCTTTTGGGTAACTCAAGTTTCATCTTTTGGGCCGATTTATATTCGTTTTGGGCGTCTTTCATGAGGTTTTTAAGGAAAAATTCACTAAGACTAAATTGCACTTGCAGATAGGATAATTTATTTGCAAGTGTTGATGTAGCACCAGATTCAATAAAAGAATTATGCAAATCAGATGACAGCATAAATACCACACAAAATCTATGCTCAATGCAATATGCAATCTTGTGAGTCTGTTTTGATTGCTATGTTGTGAAGAAGACTGCAAACTACTTTGATCAGATGTACTTTACTGGCACTACACTTACAAAAAGTACCAAAATGAACCATGGTACTACCATGATTTTTGAACATGATGGTTACTCTAGGAAGTACTGGACATATCAAAGTACATTACCAACTGATAGCATCAGTGTACACTGCTACCACCACAGTTTATTTTTGTAGAGGTAAACTTTGCTCCACCACTGCAAACCAAGCTTTTTAAAATGGCAAAAGTGTGCTCAATGACACTGTCTTTCATTTGATCACCATTTTCTTTAGTTATTGCTGCCATGATCACTAGAAAATCAAACCCAACAGTTCACAATATAAATCATGGTAAATGTGATTTCATCAAGTACAACAAAGATGTTGATACAGGAACAACATTCCAGTCAACCAATTAGATTTGATGGACAAGCTTACAGTTTATGTCAAGTTTAGGCTTACAACCAGGGTTAGGTGCTTCTACATCAGTGTTACTCACCTATCATTTCCCTCTGATTTTAGGGATAAGTTATAAGTAGGGTTAGGTTTTGGGGTAGTGACTGGGATAGGACTAAATTTTCGGACAAGAATGTTGTTCCAGCACTGTCAGAAAAAAAGGTACGGTGCTGTCACTGGGGCAGTACCCTAAGGTACAAAAGGGAAAATGTACTTTTAAAGTACTAATGTGTTCCTTTAAGGTACTAATCTGTACCATTTAGGGGTAAGTAAGGTACAAAGATGTACCTTTTCACTTTTGTACCTTACTGGCCCAATGACAGTGGCGTACCTTTTTTTCTGACAGTGAAGATTAACAAAAGATGTTGATTTAATGGCAAAATCACAGTGACCATAAATCATCATTGTAGGCTTACTGTAGTGACTTTTGGGTAAGCAAAGAAGTTTTTAACATTTTTTTATGTACTGGTTCATTATAACAAAAAAAAAAAAAAAAAAAAAGGAAATAATCTGTATTTCAACCATAATTCAACTGCTTAACCTGTTTTTATGATCATAGGTCTTCTAGAATTCATAATGATTGCCTTTGCATGCTTGGAATGCCTTAATTGGAACATCACACTTAGAAACTTAGAAAGAGAAATATTTCAACACGAGTGAGGGAAAAAATAGATTTTTATGAATAGTTAAACAGCCTTGCACATGGGGACGTGATTTCATTAAAATTCTCTGCAGGAGAAATAATGGACGTGTCTCTTTTCTGCTCTGCTGGTTGAAAACAGAAATTCAAACAGTCTGCTCCCATTGAAGATAACACACCTTTTTATTTATGGATTTATACGGTTTTATCTAAGTGCCAGTTATTCTCTTCTTTCCTCTTCTTTTTCCGTTTAGTCACTGACTTTCTCTCTCCATACAGATTTAAACATATTAAGTGAGCAGGTTTTCAGTACAGCTGGTGAAATATTCCATTCCAGCCCATGTTAGTTATGCATTGGTATTGTTTTCAGGCTGCCAAGAGGATACATAAAGTGACCTGTGGCTCCTATAACCCAACAGTACAACAGACATACTTGGTGGCTTAAGTTAAACATATGCAGTGTTGGGGAACGTTTCTTTTAAAAGTAATGCATTACATTACTCCCTAAAAAAGTAACCAATTGCATTACTTGGTTACTTTTTATGGAAAGTAATGCGTTACGTTACTTTTGTGTTACCTTTTCTCATTTGAGCTGGGCTTGCTTGTCTGTTTTTTTTAATAACAAAAAAGTTATTCTATTTTTGGCAAATATAAAGGCCCTTTCACACCATAAGTGAAATGAATAAGCCTCAGTCTGAAGGAAATGCAAATTCACACCTGTACAGTAGAGAGTGCAACTCAGACTAGAAAGTTCAGCACTCTTCAACAATAAAAACAAAAAATGAAACACAAATGACAATTTCTCTCAACACGCGGACAGGAGAGCTGTCAGTCAATGGGAAATCAAAGTAACTTGCATTACTTATTTGAAAAAGTAACTCGGATACTGTGTTGTAAATTTAAAAGTAATGCGTTACTTTAGTAGTTGGGAAAAGTAACCTGATTATGTAACTCAACTTACTTGAAAAATAAAAATAAAAACTTTTAGATATCAATCTGCATATGCGATGGACATTAGTTATGCTAATCTTTGATTGTTTTACAGAATACGAAATTTGTTGCACATAACCTCCATTAACAGTTTATGGCTCAACTTTATATTAGGTGTCTTTAAATTAATCATTTAATACAATGCACTTGCTAGGGAAATGTTGCCATATGGCAACGCTGTACCACAATGGAAAATGGTCAAAAAAGTAGTTTTTCTATAAAATTATGATTTGCACATTTCTTTTAGAAATTGATAGATTTATATATATGGAACACATGCAAACCAAAAATAAGTAGATCTCTATCATTTAAAGGGTTAGTTCACCCAAAAATGTAAATTCTGTCATTAATTACTCACCCTCATGTCGTTCCACATCCGTAAGACCTTCATTCATCTTCGGAACACAAATTAAGATATTTTTGATAAAATCAGTGAGGCCTACATAGCCAGCAAGGCCATTAACACTTTCAAATGCCCAGAAAGCTACTAAAGACGTATTTAAAACAGTTCATGTGACTACAGTGGTTCAACCTTAATGTTATGAAGTGATGAGAATACTTTTGTGTGCCAAAAATACAAAATAACGACTTTATTCAACAATATCTAGTGATGGGCGATTTCAAAACACTGCTTCATGAAGCTTCAAAGCTTTAAGAATCTTTTGTTTCGAATCTGCGGTTCAGAGCGTGTATCAAACTGCCAAAGTCATGTGATTTCAGTAAACGAAGCTTCGTTATGTGATAAGTGTTTCGAAATTTCAGTGGTTCACCACTGGGGGGGCGTGACTTGTTTGATACACGCTCTGAACCGCTGATTCGAAATAAAAGTTTCGTAAAGCTTCAAAGCTTCATGAAGCAGTGTTTTGAAATCGCCCATCACTAGGTATTGTTGAATGAAGCCGTTATTTTGTTTTCTGGAGTACTTCAACTGGTGTCTTCCATGTGAGAGTGACAGTGGGATAGAGAATTTTGGAGGGACATTCAAATGTCATTTGACTTAACAGCACATCATTGGCTACCTTAAGGCCTGCCCTTTAAATTCCCATAGTGCAATATATTGTATTTTTTCTGAATAACGGGAAATGAGTAGAAATTAAATGTTGCCATATGGCAAAGCTGTACCATAGAGGGTTAATAGTTTTAATGAACATTACATGAGGCTTAAAAACTCCTATAGAAACATCTGCGCACTGGTAACAGTCAGCTTGAAATAGGAACAGCTGCATCGATTTGAAATGTAAGAGCAGAACTCACGAAATGCAAACTAACAAAAATGCAGTTGTCAAGGTGACAGGAATGACAGATAAATGAGAGTGCGCTCAGGACACTTTTTTCCCCTTTGATCTGCACTATTGTTCAGCCAGGAGTTAGTCACAAAACCCAACACTTTCCTCATCTTCGCACTCTCCCATATCGTATATCTTATCATTGAGTCAAGGTTTTTTCCATAAATAGTCAACTGGGAATTCAAATAAATTATTCATGAAGATTTTTGAGTGATCAATCCTTAGTGGTTGGACAAACCAAGGCTGCCTCCCTGCCTGGCTGCTTGTTTTGAAAAAGTTGAGGCCGATCAGGTGGGATTGCCAGACGGTGACAGAAGAGTCTGCTGCGTTTTGAGCGATGAAACCTTGTTGCAGATGCAGGGTTGAGCGCTCTGTTGCCCTGCGCCCCTCGGAGCGCACGCCGGTGCCATCCTCTAAAGGCATCATGGGTTTTGAATGGTGAGAAAAGAGATTAATGTGATATTGATCATAACATGAATTCAGTTGCAGGCTTTGGGTTGGCTGTAATAACTGAGTATTACTTTGTTCCCAAGCGTGTCCTGAAATTCACGTCCAGTCAATATCCCATTAGAGAGGTGTGTTAGTACAGCTGTGTGTGTATGTGTGAGAGACAAAGATTGTTAGTTAGAAGGATGCAGTAAAATCACATTATAAATCATTTATTAGGTAGACATATGGCTGCCTGTAAAAATCAATGGTGATTATTGGTGGCACATCAGCACCCTGTAACTTTACATACACTTGATATTCCTATCAGCTACAGGCTTTTGTTAGTTTAAAGGGGACCTATTATACAAAATTCACTTTTATAAGGTGTTTGAACACAGAAGTGTGTCCACAGTGTGTGTAAACAACCAGCCTATAATGGTAAAAATCCAACCACTCCTTTTTTTTATAATCCCCATAAATCATAAATAGTCTCTCTAAACGAGCAGTTCCAGATTTCCCCCTACTCTTATGTAAGAATGACTGGTGACCATCTACCCTATTAGCATAGAGACCGCCCTGAGTGAGCCGCAGCAGTCCGCCATTTTAGTTTCCTCGCTGTAGCAGCTTGAGATATACGTCTGCTTCAAAAAAAACATTTCAAATGTTCTGTTATTGGATGCACCATTGAACATAAGAGTCTCCATAGACTCCCAGCATGCATCTGAGCCACTGAGGACACTGTGGTTGAATTTTATTTATGAAGGAAATGTGCTGAACAAAGTTGGCAAAGTGTTATATATTTGCACAAATCATTTTATGCCGGACTGCTTTACAAACGAGGATCAGTTCAACGCTGGATTTACACATAAGATTAACATGACGGCACATGCTAGTCGATGAGTTGAATCAACTCCACAGCAACTACATAAATTTATCCACTAACCATTCAGAAACATCCAGTTGCATTTCAAAAGTTGTAACTTCTTCCTGAGTCTCTCCATCAGTGTCGACTCCGGTTTAAACAATGTAAGGCTGAACACCGTTACTGACAATCCTCATTTTGGCTGCGTGAGATTCTCCAGCTTTGTTGTTGTTGAGCAACCGAAATGTGAGCCGGGAGCAGCAGCTCATTTGCATTTAAAGGGACACACACAAAAACAGTGTGTTTTTGCTCACACCCAAATAGGGGCAAATTTGACAAGCTATAATAAATGATCTGTGGGGTATTTTAAGCTAAAACTTCACACACATTCTGAGGACACCAAAGACTTATATTACATCTTGTGCATAATAGGGAAACGACTTAGAAAAGTTTACCATGATAGAAAGTTATATTGATAACAAACCTATGAATTTGGTTATAAATTAAAACAATTTTTTAAATTAATATATATATATATATATATATATATACACACACACACACACACTACAAGAAAAAGTTAAAATTTTGATTACAAAAAGGAAAAAAAACTAAGTAATGCTTGGATACTCTGCTCTGATTGGTCAGATAGCCCAGTCTGTTGTGATTGGTCTACCGCTTACAGTGTGTGTTGGAAACGAAACGCTCATTTCCATATCTAAATATCAGCTCCGCAGACTTCCTCAGTACTAGTATACACAGTGATTCGAACAGTAACAATGTCTTTGTTTTTTTCCTTATCAATTCGAGCTTGTGTCCTCATCCTTTGGAAGTACATGCAAAGTGGATTTGGTTTTGCAGCACAGAAAACCTCATCTTCTTGGCATGTCAACAACACAAACCAAACTCTTCCAGGCCTTAGCTACAACTTTAGTGTTTAAGGGTCAAAGTAGACGTTGCTCACAGGCAGCCAATGAAGACCATATGCTGGCATTATGCAAATTTGTTATGAAACAAGCAGGAAGTAAGACTGGAATTAATTGACGACTAGTTTCAGAATTGGTTCTTTCTTTTGGGAGACAATAACTCCATTTATTGTGCAGTTTGATCTTAGGTCTTTTTACATTCACAAGCAACTATATTACATACTACATGAAAGGTAATATCCGAAAAAGCATAATAGGGGCACTTTAAGGTACACCGCAAATATGGCAACATCTGCTCAAAACAAGGTAGCGAATTTATGCTTTCCCGTTATTTTTCTTTCTCTTTTCCTCTCATTTTCTCTCTTCAACTTAATTTTTTCTCTCTTCTTCTGACTTAGTTCTCTCCACCCTTTCCTTCAAGTCTTCACTTTCCTGTCCTAATTTTCCTCTTTCCCTCTAAACTCTCTCTCTCTGTTCTCGCCTAGGGTTTAATTAGTATGAACTCAGCATCTCACGCTATGGCATCTGGCTACTCGGCTGTTGTTTTTTCAGTTACTTTTTTTTTTTTTTTTTTTTGAAGATGTCTCATATTTTCCTCTTGTCTCTCTCTTTCCAGAGTGCCTGATGGCTTTTAGGACACTGTAGGGACATTATATTTTATAACATGTACCAACACTGCTGAGCGAAGGAGAGCTAATTTGAAAAAGAGCATAAATCACAGTAGGAAGAGAAATCTGTATGAGACGTTAGCGTGGGGATGTTATAGAGACAGTGAGTGTGTCGAACAGATGGAACCTGAAGAATGATTGCCCATATCATTCATATGTGCTGCGGCTGTGTGTGTCCACACACTGGGCTGAGCTACAGGTGGCCGCTAAATATGACATATTGTCAGAGTTAATAAACGCAGGGATGAAAGGACAGATGTTCCCGTGTGAAGACTGGTGGGTTGTCTGGATGTGTAATGATGGCGGATGATGATGTCATCTAGCTAGAGCAGAAGGCGGGTTGTAGGTGTGGGGAAAAATAGTTTCACCAATGCATCATGATACTTTCTCAAATGATTAGGGTTTGAAAAAAAAAAAAAGGAATATTAATGAAACCTGCTTTTTGAAAAGCCATATTTTTTAAAAGATATTTGCCAGAGGGCACATTTGGAGAAGCATTTATATCATGAACAAACATACAGTATGACAATATTCTGTCAATTTCATGCTTAAAGCCATCAAAAAAGAAATAAAAAAAATAATGAAATATCATTAAAAAGTTCTTATACTCATCAAGGCTACATTTATTTAGTAAAAATACAGTAAAAACAGCAATATTGTGAAATATTATTACATTATATAAATTATATAAAATTATAAAAATTATATAAAATGTAATTTATTCCTGTGATAGCAAAGGTGAATTTTCAACATCATTACTCTGTAAACCCTAAAGCTCAAAATACTTAATTGTTTTGAGTAGGAAAAGTTTAAAGTGAATAAATTAGTTCAGTTAAATTAACTGTTAAGAGTATTTAGAACTTTCTTTTTTCTTCTGAGTTCACAGCACTGACATATTTCAAGTAAACTGAACTGTTTCATTGTTTTGAGTTGTATGAACTTAAATTTAACTGAAACTGGGCTGGGATTTCTATTTCCCAGCATGCTTTGCCCATGGCACTCAAAAGGGAGAGTAAATGCTAAACTTAAGTGTTACATAATGTTTTTTGTGCAAGATTAATGGTAAGGGAGATTTAGTAGTGATTAATGTTTTGTTATGCTAATTTAGAAGAGTTTCTGTTAATGTGGGTTTTTAGAGAGTTACCATCAAGGTGACAAGTAGCGCATGCTGCTTGGTTTGAGAGCAGGTAAGTTACATGTTTTAAGTTGCTGCACTCATTCAGTAAGTGCTATGCCATGCTATTGTTAACATGTTAGAAAATTAGCAAGTTGGCATTTTCTGAATTTTCTTATTAGGGTTTACAGTGAAGTATGTAACTCATTGGATTTGCAAGAACTCAAAATAAAAATGTTAGTAACTAAATAATTTATGTTAATTGCTATAAGTTATAGCTAACTCAGTACTTCAAGTTGGAAGCAATTAACATGCATGAGTACTACAAACTCAAATCTTGATAGTTCTGCTTACTTAAAATTGGGAACATCATAACTTTAGTTAGCCCAACTTATTCGGGTTTACAGTCTTCAGTGTCACATCCTTCAGAATTCATTATATATTTTTCCATAATCCATAATATATTTTTTCTGGATTCTTTGATGAATAGAAAGTAAATAGTTTTTAAATAGTTTTTTTGTAACATTATAAATGTATCTACTTTCACTTTTGATCAATTTAATGCTGAATAAACATATTCATTCATTAAAAAACAAAAAACAAAAACAGAACTTTTAACCATTAGTGTATAGAAATTTTTAGTCACAGCTTCTTTTAAATGGTCATCAACAGGGAAATATGTATTTTGGAAACAATCAATCCATACATGTTATGAGCTTATGAATTATGTGTCTTGAATTTAAAAGGAATATGAACTTAATCAGGAATTACAATTACAATCATGTACCCGAAATATGATCATTCACAGCCACAGAAAATGACACATCTGTACACAGAATTCAGCCACAAGCTACTTTAAATCGGCAAACATTTAAAACATGAGACAAACATATTTTTGCCCATATACCAAAAAACTGAGGTACAGTGAGAATCATTTTGGAAACAGATTGGGACTCCCTGAATCGAAATCAAATTGAATTGTGAAAGGTGCCTAGTGGGAGAGAGTACAAAAAAGGGAAAGATACTGATGGAGAGAGAGACAAAAAAAACAAAAAACAAAAAACAAAAAAAACAGAGGGATGACAGACAGACACCTTCTTAATCAGCACGTCTCATTCCAATCGTCTGCTGTAGATTAGGCCTGAGATTGCTTTGGTGTATTGGGGGATTAGAGTTGGTGCCATCATCACCCAAACGTCTGCCTCTCTCTCCTAAACTTCAATCTAACAACTTTCACAGATAGCCTGCATGTCTGCAGATTGGCATCAGGTGAAAATCTCATTATAAAGACAAAGATGCCATCTTTGGGCACTGTGTTCTCCACCCTTTTCCATTTAACTGCCTTTGAAATCACCTGAGATTTAAAGGAGGTGGTTTTGTCTACTTGGGAAAGAATTGCAGATTTGGTGACAGCAGCAGAATGTGAGAAAGCATTGTTAGTGTATGGGGACTTTATTGCCAGGGAGAAACTCTGGTGATTCAACAGCCATTGAGGTTGAGTCATTCTTCGCAAAAACTTTGGCACGCTCTCCACACAAATAAGTCGGTGGGAGGAAGAGGGTTTGGCTAGAAAGAAAAAGAGAAAAACACTTGGGGAACCCAATTAAGGTCTAAAAGATGACACATCAGATATCGCCATTGACAGTCTCACCATGGTAACCGGTTTCATCGAACAGTCTCTTTCCCTCCTTCTCCGTCTCCTTTCCCGCCGTCGCTCCTTGTTCTCGTTGCATATGAAATTTTCATGAGACGTGCTAGAGTGGGTGTCCACCTGAAGCCCTGAGGCACAGGTGCGATGAGTCTAATGGGATCTACATGCAAAACAGATGCAGTTTGTGTGAGAGAAAGGAAAACAAGGGCAAAATAAAGTCTAAACAAACAGGTATGCATACAAAATCGGTCTAGACAGTTTTTCTTTATGTACACACTCCCTGTGGTTTCACAACTTCATGCTAGCGTTCTGAATTGAAGTGCACACCTACATTAATATTTCAAATGTGCTCCTCGAGAGTGCTATAAATTACAGTGGGGACTAGACGATGGACCCATATGGCAAAAAACAGACAAACTAAAAATTTGAAAAATATGTGCTAAATATATGATGTAAATAGCTCAGATTAAGGACATATTTTTTCAAATTAAACATATAGTACAAAATGTACTTCAAAGGGCAAGAAAAATAAACATTTACTATCTTAGCCAAAAATGAGGAAATACAAGTAAACAATATTGCTGTTTTTTTTGTTTGTTTGTTTTTTTTGAACAGCACACTGTAAAACTCAATAAGTTCAGAATACTCAAAACATTTAAGTAAACTAAGTAATTTTTTAAGTTAGTAGAACTTACATTTTTTGTGACAAGTGGGGCAGGGCTGAGAGCCATGGAAGCGGAGCAAAGCCAGTGTGGTGCACAGGTGTCACAATTATGTCACCGGCATCCCTTCGCTCCCACAGTTTTTGTGCAAAAACACACAAAATAACACTTAATTTCAACATTTATTTATACAGTCTGAAGCAAAGCATGCTAGGAATTAGAAATCTGCTGCAACTCAACTCAATCATATTAAGTTAAGCTTACTACAATTAAATTTTGAGTTCACACAACTTTTTTCTATTAAGTACAATGAACTTTCATTATTATTTGAGTGAAACAAAGTAATTTAATTTAATTAATTTCACTTGGTTTTACAGTGCAGTACACACACATATATATATATATATATATATATATATATATATATATATATATATATATATATATATATATATATACAGTCAAACCATAATTTATTCAGACACCTTGACCAATTTATTCTTTAATACAGTTTATTCATTATAGTTTAAAAAAATGTGACAAGATCTTAAAATGTTAAACTGTGTCAGAAAATTAAATCTTAATTATGTCAGATAACACTTAAGCAAAAGATGGTCACGTCAAAGTGTCTGAATAATTTTTGATCCCAAATTTTTTTTAATCAATTTTACTTGTAGTCCACTGTAGTCCATTTTATCATACATGCTTTTAAAGTGACTGCTGTATGCATATATGGAATTAAAAACAGAGAAGGAGAGAAGTTTCAGGACTGGGGGTCATCCAATCTCCAACACCCTTGGAGTTATTTTTGGGAAAGCTGCTGTGGATTAAACTAGATCCTCTCAGTCTCAAACCTAGTGGGAGTCTGGATGCAGAACAGCTAACCTATTTGCTGTGCCACCAGCATCCTATCGGTATCAATGTTCTGTCAGTCCTGCAGTTTAAATCTTTCAAAATATATATTCAAAACACAAATATGCTTAAAATATGCTTTTCTCTGCACATAGCAGACTGCAACACGCATCAGTTTTCACAGCAAACAGAAGTACTCTGGGCCCACGGCCAGCAAGCCAGGATATGCATGAGTGTGTTTTATCATCAGATTCGTGAGCATCGCCGCATGTTGGATTTCACCTGCTGCCGCAGAGCTCACCTGCTGGGAACGGCCAGAAATGTCCTGCTCATTCAGAGACTGATTTTCTTGGAGATGAAATGTTCACTCACACAGAACAGCACCCTTATTACAGGTCATAGAGATAAGAGGGGGAGAAAGAGCGGGTGCTGGGGTTTAAGCAGCCATGGTATGACACACAGAGGAGATATGACCGTTTCAGCCATGCTTTTAGGGTAAATGTTCCATTACAGCTGAGCAGGGGCTCATATGTTGGAGAGAGTGTAGAAAATGAAAGTGAAAGAAAAAAAGAGAAAAACACATGAGGATAGATGTTGAGTACAAGAAAATTTAAAGCTGAAAAACCTTCTGTAAGGTTACATGAATGCAAAAGACATTTAAAGGGATAGTTCACCAAAAAATGGAAATTCTCTCATCAGTTACTAACACTCATGCCATCTTTCTTTCTTCAGATAAACACAAACAAAAGTGTTTTTAGGAAAATATATGGAAGTAAAATAATGCCATAGGTTTTTCAAACAAAAAGCGTCTTGAAATTGCACTACTTGAAGAAAATATGCATTGCACTAACTGTGCTTGTATTGTAATGCATTGTATTTTTAGGGCTTGCATTTTTATGGGCTGAAATTCAACATGGTTGTATATTTAAGCTGTGAATATTTCAATTCAAAACATTTCACACACATTTGCATTGTTAAAAATGCAATAATCCATATTCACCTTTCAGATTTCACTTTCAAAATATTCATTCTGTTTAAGAATATATTATTCATAATATTCAGCAGGCAATTTTCGGTCCATTTTATTTCGCGTAAACAAATTCAGTGGTTCACATTTCAACATTTCACATCCGGGAACTGCAGGAAAAGTAAGTAGAGTACCGAGCATAATCTCCATCTGCTGTTAGTCGACCTCACCAGCAGGTGGTGCAAGCGGGTGTTGATGAAGAGTAGAGCAACAGATAGAGCAACAGAGCAAGTCATTCATTTCATTCATTAAAACGGATTTACATTAAAGGAGCAAGCGGTAAGTGCATGTGTGACGATTATCAGGGGCAGTATATATGCAGAAAAGCTGATAAAGACACAAAAGTTGTGTTTACATTTAATTCAATGTCTTCACTGTCACTTTCCCTGTGTAGCCTACATGTAAGCAGTTTTCTCTACAGTGAACGAGATTATAACGTTATTCTCCGATGCTGATGTACAGTTCAAACGTTAAATCTGAGATAGACATATAACTTTCCTTAACATTATATCGCAGCTGTGCTGCAGTACTAGGGTTTCCCTCAATAAGTCATACAATATGAGTATTCAGGAGTGGGACATTATGAAGTTCACACGAGAAGTAACATGGAAGCACTTTTGAAAGCCACTTCTCGTGCACGCTTATGTACACAGGAAGAAAAAAATAAAAAATATTAGTAAAGTTTAAAGTCCCCCTGTAGTTGAATATTTTATCCCTTAAAACTCACCAAAATGACATATTTAAATGTTTTTTGCCTGTAAAAAAAACTTCATGCCTTAAAATAGCTTGAATGTAATTCTACACCCTTGCTTCAGTACACGGATCTATGAATATGCTAATTAGCCCCGCCCCCAATCACTCGGACGAGCTCAGAGATCCGCTCGGTCAACTTACTGCGGAAAACGCTGCAAAATGGTATCACTTTTTACAAACATCGGACGCATAACGGTTATTAATATGATTAGCCTTTTGATTTAGCTAATAATGTGTTGCTAATATTACACAAACCATGTTGCCATTCGTCAGACCATTGTCTTCTAAAAATCAGTATCCTTAGAAATGCTTTGAACATCTGTGGAGAAAGGCATATAGTTCATCATAACATCGTAATATACATCATACATGTCGACAAGTGGTCGACACATGGATGCTAGAAAGCATTGTCTGCGCTATTTTTCTCCAGAAGTTATGAGTGATAAACATCACCGCAGGTATCTGTTGTTGTTACGGTTTCCATTGGTTTGTTGTTGCTCCACCTCCTCCATTTCTTTTTCTACTGTGTAGAAAAAGACTAAATTTACAACACATGCACTGTACACATACACTTGCATATGCACAAAAATGCATAGTGTACATGCAAAAAACAAACAAACAAAAAAAACACTTTGGGCTAAAAACAAGGTACCTTATTAAGCAGCATAATATGTGTGGCCTATCATTTGGAACATTTGGCTTTGTTTTAAAATGCTGTCTATGTGAAAAGCTCAGTAAGTTTTCAAACAGAGTTAGTATTTTATGTTATTCACACAAATACTTCATTCCCAATTTTTCTCTCTGTAATACTTCATTTTCTTTACGCTCCTAACAGTCAAATCCTAAATAAACCATCTATAACAACAGAATGTATCTCACTTTTGATTTCCTGTATTGACTCATAAATCCATGGGGTTTTGACTAGAGAAAAATCCTGGGTGACATTTTGATCGTAGGGCTGGGCTTGACTAATCAATAAATAGTGTGAGAGACTTTCTTCTCAAGTCATTAATAATAGAATCTCATTTGAAGCTGTTGCTTAGGCAACCATATAGCAGTTTCTGTGGCAGTCCTGCCTCAATGAAGGCTAGGGAGGTTAAAACATTGAAGACAATGTCTGAGATAATAGTCTTTAGACTGCTCTGCCTAATCAGAACGAAACAATAAGGCACAAGAAATGTGACAAAGTCAAGCTTGGGCCACTTATAAGTTGCCCTGCCTTTACTAAGATTTACAAAAAAATAATAAAATTTTACTTCCTGGTGTTACCGCAAAAGTCGGGGGTAAACTGAAGAGATAAAGACTGGAATATGGATTCTAAACACCAGTTTGACATTATTTCCTCAACAATCAGGGGTATGACATCACTGCAATAATGCAATATGTCCATGTCAGAGAACCAAAATATCATTATGCTGGGAAGGAAGTCTTTGAAAAGCATTAATTATCTCAAA
The DNA here is from genome assembly GCA_037101425.1 of Elopichthys bambusa. Classification (NCBI taxonomy): domain Eukaryota; kingdom Metazoa; phylum Chordata; class Actinopteri; order Cypriniformes; family Xenocyprididae; genus Elopichthys; species Elopichthys bambusa. The sequence goes on along the minus strand of CM074440.1, from coordinate 29,793,242 downwards.
TAGTGTGCATGAGGGATGGAGTAAATTTTGTTATAATGATTGTTATGCAGGGGGAAGTTGAGAATCGCTGTGAAATCTCTGTAATGAGAAAATAAAACTTGGCAACTACCAAGACAAAAAAAGAAAAGAAAAAAAGGACTGAATATATGTTGAATATATTTAGAATGTTGTCACAATCTTAAATCACCCACCCAGTCAACACAGGACTGCACTTCCCAGCATCCCTTCTGGTCCCCACCTGCACTCAGTCAGCCATCATCTCTCCTGCCACGGATAATCACTCATCACCCACGCATCGGCTCATTATCTCCCTACATAAACAGTCATGCTCCACATCACATGATGTCTGGTCTCGCTTCTGTGTACCTGCTTCAACTTACCTAGCTACATACCTGTTGGAATATCCGCAGTCTGCTACGAGATCGGCATCATCCATCTTCTGCCTTCACTCATCCGTCTTTAGTCAGCTGTCTCCAAGATCCAGTGCCTCTTATGATCATCACCACCTGCAAAACAAGAAAGAACTGTTACCGTACAGCTGACTGCTTCATCTCTCACCTGATAACCTTCACCTGCTATTATCCAAATGTACCTTTGTTTCAGTCATACCTGCGTTGTCTTCTTCTGTTGATAACAGAAGACCAGACCAAAACAATGACAGCAAAAACAGAACTTTGAACCTTTCCCTCATCCCTAGCGATCCAGCAAATTTGCTTATCTCTATTTTTTAAGATCGCAATCCAATTGAGGATTACGAAAAAAAAAAAAATTCTTGAGCTTTCCAAATTGGTTCCATGGAACGATGGTACCATGAAGATCTTGTTTTGGAGTGGATTAGGCGACCATCTTTATCACCAGATACCGGCGTCAGCTACCACTTGTTCCCTTGAGACCTATTTTGGTCATGTGCTGTGGCTAAGTGGTTCTTCCCTCACTGTTGGCAAGGTGGCATCAGAGGTTTTGTCCATCAATCCACCAAACACCACAGAACTCCACCCATGTCCTTTGCCATCTTCACTCCTCATGCGAGCACAAGAATCAAGAGTCCTTTCCTGCAAAGAAGTCCGCATCAAGGTTTCATTTCCCAAGTCTAGGAAAGCTGTTTCTAACAGTGCAGACCTGATGGCAAAGCTAGCAGACCCACCTATCATGGCCGGAAAGAAGATTTCCACTCTTCAGTCTTCATGTCCAGAGTCTGTTCCAGTGAGAAAAGTTTCCCAGTCCATTCCAGAGCCTACCCATCCTGTCTGCCCTGATGGGTTCACAGAGGTAATCCTGTCCAGTTATTTAGCTGCTGTTATGTGTGTTTGGGCCACACACATCTTGGCTCCAGTCCCTGACCGGAGTCCAGTGATGGCTCCAGCTCCTGACCATAGTCCAGTGATGGCTCCAGCTCCTGACCATAGTCCAGTGATGGCTCCAGCTCCTGACCAGAGTCCAGTAATGGATCCAGCCCCTGACCATAGTCCAGTAATGGATCCAGCCCCTGACCATAGTCCAGTGATAACTCGAGCCCCTGACCATAGTCCAGTGATGGTTCCAGCCCCTGACCATAGTCCAGTGATGTCTCCAGCCCATGACCATAGTCCAGTGATGGTTCCAGCCCCTGACCATAGTCCAGTGATGGCTCCAGCTCCTGACCAGAGTCCAGTGATGGCTCCAGCTCCTGACCAGAGTCCAGTGATGGCTCCAGCCCCTGACCAGAGTCCAGTGATGGCTCCAGCCCCTGACCAGAGTCCAGTGATGGCTCCAGCCCCTGACCATAGTCCAGTGATGGTTCCAGCCCCTGACCATAGTCCAGTGATGGTTCCAGCCCCTGACCATAGTCCAGTGTTGGCTCCAGCTCCTGACCAGAGTCCAGTGATGGCTCCAGCCCCTGACCATAGTCCAGTGATGGTTCCAGCTCCTGACCATAGTCCAGTGATGGCTCCAGCTCCTGACCAGAGTCCAGTGATGGCTCCAGCTCCTGACCAGAGTCCAGTGATGGCTCCAGCCCCTGACCATAGTCCAGTGATGGTTCCAGCCCCTGACCATAGTCCAGTGATGGTTCCAGCCCCTGACCATAGTCCAGTGTTGGCTCCAGCTCCTGACCAGAGTCCAGTGATGGCTCCAGCCCCTGACCATAGTCCAGTGATGGTTCCAGCTCCTGACCATAGTCCAGTGATGGCTCCAGCTCCTGACCAGAGTCCAGTGATGGCTCCAGCTCCTGACCAGAGTCCAGTAATGGATCCAGCCCCTGGCCATAGTCCAGTAATAGATCCAGCCCCTGACCATAGTCCAGTAATGGATCCAGCCCCTGACCATAGTCCAGTGATAACTCGAACCCCTGACCATAGTCCAGTAATGGATCCAGCCCCTGACCATAGTCCAGTGATGGATCCAGCCCCTGACCATAGTCCAGTGATAACTCGAGCCCCTGACCATAGTCCAGTAATGGATCCAGCCCCTGGCCATAGTCCAGTAATGGATCCAGCCCCTGACCATAGTCCAGTAATGGATCCAGCCCCTGACCATAGTCCAGTGATAACTCGAACCCCTGACCATAGTCCAGTAATGGATCCAGCTCCTGACCATAGTCCAGTGATGGATCCAGCCCCTGACCATAGTCCAGTGATAACTCGAGCCCCTGACCATAGTCCAGTAATGGATCCAGCCCCTGACCATAGTCCAGTGATGGATCCAGCCCCTGACCATAGTCCAGTGATAGCTCCAGCCCCTGACCATAGTCCAGTAATGGCTCCAGCCCCTGACCATAGTCCAGTGATGGCTCCAGCCCCTGACCAGAGTCCAGTGATGGCTCCAGCCCCTGACCATAGTCCAGTAATGGATCCAGCCCCTGACCATTATCCAGTGATGGCTCCAGCCCCTGACCATAGTCCAGTAATGGATCCAGCCCCTGACCAGAGTCAAGTGATGGTTCCAGCCCCTGAGCAAGTTAATGAGCAAATAAGAAACACTTGAACACAATGAAACAATGAACCAATGAGAAAACAGAACTGAGAAACACATGACCAAAACAACCATTCCAACATCAGAACATGACACATGAACAGGGGAAGCACATGACATGATTACATGAGGGCAAGGAAAAACCAGGGAACCTGATTAAGAAAACTACTAAATAAAAGAAATGAAGACCAGAACATAAAACCAAACAAAAAACAGTGACAATGGGGTCCATCAACTGTTTGGTTACAAACATTCTTCAAAATACAGTCTCTTATTTTGTGTTCAGCAGAAAGAAATTCATACAGGTTTGGAACAACTTGAAGGTGAGTAAATGATGACAGAATTTTTGTGTGAACTATCCCTTTAAGGGATGGGGTGATTTGGCTAAATGTGATTAATTAAATTTTATGTGATATTTTTTAATTTACTAAAATACACTTAGCTCAATACACTAAAACAGTATCTGGGTGCCCTAGTAGTCAACATGCATTGTATTAACCCAGGGAGCACTAGTGTTCAGTTCACATTGTATGTGCCTATAGTGGCCTAGGGAAATAGTGGTCAGCTTGCACTGTAAATGTAGAGTGCAATGGTATTCAGGTTATTTTGGCAGTCCTGAGTCATGCAGCCTGAGACTTTCAGTCTGAGAATCCAGGGCACTGACCACACAGTCTTATACAAAAGAATATTCCTTATTACTTTACCAAACCAGCAGGTAAACAGGCCACTTACCAACGGTGACAGATCGGGCCTGAATATGCGCCGGGTGGGTTGCTCCAGAAAAGACTACATCTCTATTCTCTGTCATGCTGACAGCAGGTGTAAAAAGTCATTTTAAAAGGAGTTTACAAGAGTGACTGGATGAATGGAATACTAGGTTAGGTCAAGAATGCAACTGATGTAAAAGTATAGATGAGTGCATCTGGGCTCTTTATCTGGGATAGATGGATCGTGAAGCAGAGAAGAAAAAGGCCTGCAGCTTATTCACTAACCACCCACAATCCAGTTTAACCAGACACTTCCCAGAATCCTGTACCGATAGTGTTCTTTAGTTCCAGGGAATGGATTATAATAAAACCTTCCTAAATGGTGCATAAAACCAGTGGCATTTAATCAAAATTAAATCATATTCCAACATCACACTTAATGTTGACATATTTGCAGGTTAAATAATAAACACTCATTTTACCAATTCCAAACCACATCCATCATAATAACTATAATTAATTTTGTATTTAATCATTTATAAGTGATACATTATTGTTCATGATGGCTGGAAATGAAAAACGCCTTATATTCAGGTGTGCAGAATTATTAGGCAGGTTTTCTTCTACAGGCAAAAAAAAAAAAAAAAAAAAACTCAGACTGAAAAGTCAAAAATTACTAAATGCTCACGAGAAGGATGCAATACTAATGCAATACTAGAAATCGCTAAATTAAAGCATGACCAGTGGACAGCAAAACGCTCATTGGGTCAGCAGGGTCAGACAAAAACAGGTGGAGAAGAAAAGACACACGTTAACTGCAAAAGAATTAAGAATTAAGGTGAAGAATTAAGTGTGAAACCACCAGGAACTTTTTAGTCTCCAGCATCACCATTTTATAGAACTGCAACCTACCTGGAGTCTCCAGAAGTGCAAGGTGTCAGGATCTCAGAGACTTAGGTAAAGAATCCTAAAAAATTATCCCCACTTAATAAGAAGTGTTGTAAAATACATGAATACTGTTTTTTATAGGCTTTTTATAGGCTTTTTTTAAAATAGTTATATTAATCATGTCTACAATATTAAGGACAATTGACAATTATTGTAACATTTTTTTTGTCATACCCTGTACACACACTAACCCACACACTTACTTGAAGCTGCTGACACAGGGGTGAGGACCACACTGAGACCTCACTTTTTCAGCCCTTCTCTCCCTGTAGTCATAAAACCAGAAGATCAAAAGCACCATGACTTCAAAGTAGGAGGAGCAAGCCAGAGGGTTGAGCATCTGTCATAATGACTGCTGCGTTCTGTAGACTTGTCTTTAGTCCAGGGGTTCTACATGAGTCCGTGAGGAGAAGGACATCAGCAATTCTTCTGCTGTTCTGTCTCGTGTTTTCTTTTTTTACACATCATGTTTTTTTTTGGTCTGAGTTTGCAAAGTTTTTGTGAAATGCAAAGGAACTTCAAGACTTTGACGGCCAGCAGCAAGAAGCCATTATTTTTTAACTTTTCTCTGATTCTGAAGAGGCACATATGTCCTATAAAAAAATCCTGATCAGCAAGTGAAAATCATCAATCATTGCATTGTTAATGTTTTAGTTTTTGTAGATTGTTTTATCAGATCTGCATATGGAGAAACCTGCTGTTCAATTAGGAACATATTGGTAAAATGTAATAATGCCTGTGCGTAACGTTAAAAAAAGATTAGTAAGGAAAAGTTTAGAAAGCATCTGTCACTTTCAGAACAGAACCTGTAATGAGCAACTTGGGGTGGTGTAGTCTAGTGTTTAATGATCTTGGCTGACAACTGAAAAGTTGCATTTTCATCACAACACCTTTGTGCACTCGAAAGACACGTGACCTATTTAAGCCTGTGGGTACCTAAAGTCTCTACCTTTCTTCTTGCATCTGTACAGCAGAAAACAACCAAATACTGTGAAAAGCCTGCACGAAGAAGAAGATTCAAGTAAACAGTCTTTATCATAATCCAAAATTATAATAAAGAGAAACACAGGAATTCACGCAGGGAACCACGTAAATCATAAATGAGAACCAAGAAGGGACTAAAGGAGTATAAATACAAAGCAAAAATAATGAGAGACAGGTGCAAATCATAAGTAACAGAAACATACAAGGACATAATCAGTAACCAAGGAAACTGAAACTAAACAGAGTGGGACAAAAGGAACTAAAGGAAACAAAACAGAATATCAAAGAAAGGGGTTTTGTTTTGGACAAATACAGTAGAACCATTCTTCAAAATATGTTCTTTGGTGTTCCACAGAAAGTGGTGCAGGTTTGGTACAACATTATGGGTGAACTATCAGCCTCAGCTCCTCTGTGAGACATTGAAGGCAATTAGCAATCACGCCACCGGCCTCACTCCGTTCTCACGGCTCTCGGCCCTTCCCTGCTTGCCACGGTAATGTGTTACATTACTTTTGCGTTACTTTTTATCATCTGGGCTGGCAAATGTAAAGGCCCTTTTACAAAAGTGAAATCAGTAAGCCTCAGGCTGAAGGAAATGCAAATTCACTCCTGTACAGTAGAGGGCGCAGCTCAAACAAACCTTTCAGCTGTGCTGCCATTCTGGAAATGAATGTTTTCTCCTTAGGCTGATCACAGCCCTGAAAAGACAGAAGTTTCTCCCTGAAGTTGGAGGGCAAGCGCTGGGCAAGACTTGTTCTCATTCCTACGCCACATCAAAGTGGCCGCTTCGAAAAAAAATTGACAGGCAAGTGTGTCAGTACGTAGCTGAAATAAGAAATGAGGGGCCTCACTGGTGGGTATGTTCAGCTCTTTGGCGATATCCTTCAGCTGGATGACAGCTCTGGTTATGGGCAGCCCCTCATTCTTTTTTCGGCTACGTACTGACACACTTGTCTGTCAGTTTCTTTGAAACAGCCGCTTTTAGGACCGCTGTAAACTTTTCTTTGACTTTTAGCATTTTTAAGACTGTTTACACTCTGACACCGTATTTCTTGGCTGCTTAATGAGAGTTGTTTGATGACTCTGCTACGTTTATCATCATGAGCTTGAAGTTTGCATCATAACCTCACCTTAGTTGCTGGTTCACTTGCCCGACTTTTGAACCGCACTGTTCTAGATGGTCATTCGCCATCATGAGTTCCCTTGGCACTGTAAGCTACGGTAGTTTACAGAGGAAGGTCGCTTCAGTCCTGGGGGACAAAAGTCTAGACCCTGAATATAAGACAACCCTATTTTTTCAGATGTATTTCCAAGAAAAAAAAAGGTCTTATATTCGGAACAATATGGTAATGTGTTACTTTACTAGTTACTTGAAAAAAGTAATCTGATTACATAACTTGTGTTACTTGTAATGCATTACCCCCAACATTGCTGATGCTTGCAAGCCAAAAAATCCACATTAAAATTAGATTTTAGAAATTTTCAGAGAAGTGTGCAATTTTGTCTGAAGCTGTGTCCAAATACACATCTGCTCACTATATGACACTCAGCGTGTAGTAAATGTGCTTGACTGAAATCATTGTTGTCATTATGTTTTCAAGTTCAGCAATGTGTCAAGACTTTAGAAAAAACATGAGCATGAACATTTTCCATCCTCTCTTTCCACACTGACAGCAAATTTCAATTGCTGTATAGAAAAAATTTGCTGCAAATAGTAAACTAATAACATCTTAAATGTCTTGTGATGAAAATTCAGTGGATATTGACTACAGTTTTAACAAACCTATCAGATTTCATCACTACCAAAACAACAGTGTGAAGAGTCCTAAAGATTGGATTTAAAACCAATAAGTATAGTTTGTTATTGTGAATTAAAGCACCAGCTGAATAAAATGAGTCAGTATAATTCTGTCACATCTCAAAAGACTGTGTTAGTTTACTGTGCTTGAAACAGACATGTGCTTCTGCTGCCATATTCAAATGAAGCTCTTCACAGTCATTTTCCGCTATTTGTCACCAACTGCATCAGACATGTTGTGTCACAAGACTCAAGGGAATATTGTGCAACGCATGTTGTTTAAAAGCAAGTCAAAGTCCATCTCATTCCAACTCCTCCTAATAGACTCTCCTGACTCTCTGTCTGTGTTTTTGGATCCAGGCGACTTATTTTGCTTTCATCAGGAGAGCTGATCTGTTGGCATGGAAATCAAAATGCAAATGTCTGTGAAAGGAGGATGCACTCGATAGAAATTCAAATCGCACAAGCAGCAGCTTGTAATCATGAGCAAATTCACAGTGCAGTGTTGACATTATTAAATTTCGAGACAGATTAAGGCATTATGGGAAGCTTTGTGTAATCCAGCGAATCAGCATATTGCTTCAATTTTGCAAACATGCTCATAAATTCCATTAGAGGTGGTTTGATGAGTGATGTCAACCTCTGAGATCGATTGTGATTTTTGCGTGCATGTTTATGTGTGGGTTAGGTTCAGTATTACAACTATGTAAGTTTTTAAGGAACATGACGCCCATGGTTATATAAACTCAGAGCTGAAAACATCCACTGAAAATAAAGAAAGCAGTTCTAGCGTGCTTTCATCTTGTAGCTGGCTTCAGCATCTAAAGGGTTTGTCTGCTGTTCTCCAAAACGAACCGCTTCCAAGGTCAAATTAAAGGTCTCCAATCTTTTTTCAAGAGTAAACTTTATTTTGTCCCACTTGTGTTCAGTTTTAGCTGTACTGGCCAGTAGGTCAGCAGTGCAGCAGCTTTGCTTGATTTTAGGTCCTTTCTCAGTACAATAGTTCATGCTGCATGTTTGACTCCATCTCTATTGAGCAAGTGAGGGGGTGGAAAAAGATAGAGGTATAGGAATCACAATCTTTAGTTCTCTATGACCTTTGACCCCTGTGATCAGTACATTCCCACGTACCCCCATCACACAGCTCCTTGAATGACGGGGTCACTCAACAGGTCAATTTTATATGGGAAATTGTTTGGATATAACGTTTGTTTTATCTTCAATCCCCCAAACGCAGTTAACTTATGACGGCTCAAAGACATAGATTGGCTTGACACTTCCATTCTCCAGAAAGTTGTCAGAGCAAATGAGAAACCAATAAGCTATAAGTCTGCAGAATTCAATGGAAAGCTCCACAGATTTCTGCAGAATTTAAATGGCTTCATTAGCGCTATCTGAATTTTTGAGTTACAAGTATTTACACGGCGTCTGAGATTTCATACTGTATACTGATCCGGAAAGGAATGGGATCTCTAGTTCTTTTTTTAAAAGGAATATTCTTGGTTCAATACAAGTTAAACTAATAAATAAACAGCATAATGTTGACTACCACAAAAAATATTTTGACTACTTCACCTTTTTTCTTTTTAAAAAAAAAAAAAAAAATCAATGTTACAGAGACAGAAAGTGAAAGGGGGTCATTTTGTAGAATTTAAAAGCAGAAATGTGAAGCTTATAATTTAAAAAAAAGCATCTACATTAATTCTTTTGTTAAAATGAATGTATTATTTGTGCTGTAAAGCCATTTAAATCATCATTGTAGGGTTTTTGGGTTTTTGGAATTGGAATTGTGTTTTTATGATGACACTATATGATAAGATATAAATTTAAGGCATAAATTTAAACTGAAAATTAAATAATTTTTTCACATATTGTACATCCTGTGACTATATTATCAGACTGGCTTTTTCAATTGCATTGTAAGTGCCTCACTGTAACTCAGGTTTTTGCTTTTTTAATAAAAGGAGGGACAACTGGAAATGTGTTTTTGTGGTAATCAAATGCAATTGCCACAAATACTGTCCATCCCAGTTTATCACATGACAATAAATACAAATAGAGCACAATCAGCATAAAAGGTGAAATAAGCTTACAGTTTCCACATGAATTCCAATGATTTCTGTCATTAATTACTCACCCTCATGTTGTTCCACACCCGTAAGACCTTCGTTCATCTTCGGAACACAAATTAAGATATTTAAAAAAAAAAAAAAAAAAAGATGGCTCAGCGAGGCCAGTATTGCCAGGAAGACAATTAACACTTTCAGATCCCCAGAAAGATACTAAAAACATATTTAAAACAGTTCATGTGACTACAGTGGTTCAACCTTAATGTTATGAAGTGACGAGAATACTTTTTGTGCGCCATTCAACAATATCTAGTGATGGGTGATTTCAAAACACTGCTTCATGAAGCTTCGAAGCTTTACGAATCTTTTGTTTCGAATCAGTGGTTCGGAGCGTGTATCAAACTGCCAAAGTCACGTGATTTCAGTAAACAAGGCTTCGTTACATCATAAGTGTTTCAAAATTTCAATGGTTCACCACTGGAGGGCGTGACTTTGGCAGATTCGTAAAGCTTCGAAGATTCATGAAGCAGTGTTTTGAAGTCACCCATCACTAGATATTGTTGGATAAAGTCATTATTTTGTTTTTTGGCACACAAAAAGTATTCTCATCACTTCATAACAATAAGGTTGAACCACTGTAGTCACATGAACTGTCTTAAATATGTTTTTAGTAGCTTTCTGGGCATCTGAAAGTGTTAATTTTCTTGCTGGCAATGCAGGCCTCACTGAGCCATCGGATTTTATCAAAAATATCTTAATTTGTGTTCTGAAGATGAACGAAGGTCTTGTGGGTGTGGAACGACATGAGGGTGAGTAATTAATGACAGAATGTTCATTTTTGGGTGAACTAAACTAACCCTTTAATTAGTCTAAAGCTTCCTTGGGTCCTTGAAAGGCGCTATATATAAAACATATTATTATTATTATCATCACAGTACTAGTATATGGTCATACTAATGTCCATTGGAATGTAAGGTGGCTTTAGTCCTCTTACATATGTGATATCTTTTTTCAGAGAAGTTGTGCAGAGATTGATGTTTTTTCAAATCAAACAAAACAAGAGCAAAAAGATATCTCTATATCATCAGAGCCAGAAAGTTGATCTCAAGAACTGAAATATATCAGAAATGATGCCTCATCATAGATGCATTGAAGCCACAACTCTATCACAGTGTGCAGTTTCCATTTCCTTTCTGTTACACTTCTGAATCCAAATCTCAGGATATTGAGTCAGTCATTGGCATCAACAATAATGCAGAATGCACTGAGGCATTATATGAGTCCAGCATCATTCTGACAAGCATTATCAGCTCTCTGATTGTAGCTGTGGGATTTTAAAATAGACAAATTTCTTTTTTTTAAATCTCTATTTCAGCAGAACTTACACACACCAAACTTTACAGTTTTATTCCTGTCTGTTTTCTGAAGGTTTTTACAGAGGGATTTGTTGATATATAATTTGCCTGATTTTATACAACATTTTATTCCTAAAAAAATGGTGAAAATATATATTTTTTCTGGCTGTTGATAGTATTTTCAGATTTATGGAGTGATAAAAAGAGATATCCAAAATTCCCTCCAAAAATAATAAGAGAACCTGGCATCATCCAATATTCAGATTTTTATTCTAGAAATGTATGCAAATCAGTGCATATTTAATTAGATAACGCTTCATTTGCATATTTAAACATAACATTTTAGAAAACTTGTTTGATATGGTGATATCCATTAGTTAATTTTTTTACCCTATTCACCTGGGGTGCTTTACGATCACACAATCCCTCTCAAAAATGAATGAGGATCTCAATAAGGGTAATAGCATTAAAATGAACAAGAATCTTGGGTTAATAACATGACATACGTTTTTTGTGTGTGTGTGTCTGAACAGTGCATGTCAGAGCACAAACCAAGCCATGAAGTCCAAGGAATTGAAGGTCCCAATGAGCACACTGGCCTCCATCACCCGTAAATGGAAGAAGTTTGGAACCACCAGGAGCTTCCTAGAGCTGGCCGCCCGGCCAAACTGAGCGATCGGGGGAGAAGGGCCTTAGTCAGGGAGGTGACCAGGCACCTGAAGGACTCTCAGACCATGAGAAACAAAATTCTCTGGTCTGATAAAACAAAGATTGAACTCTTTGACCTGAATAGCAAGCGTCATGTCTGGAGGAAACCAGGCACCGCTCATCACCTGGCCAATACCATCCCTACAGTGAAGCATGGTGGTGGCAGCATCATGGTGTGGGGATGTTTTTCAGCGGCAGGAACTGGGAGACTAGTCAGGATCGAGGGAACGATGAATGCAGAAATGTACAGAGACATCCTTGATGAAAACCTGTTCCAGAGCACTCAGACGGGGGCGAAGGTTCATCTTCCAACAGGACAACGACCCTATGCACACAGCCAAGATAACAAAGGAGTGGCTATGGGACAACTCTGTGAATGTCCTTGAGTGGCCCAGCCAGAGCCCAGACTCGAACCCGATTGAACATCTCTGGAGAGATCTAAAAATGGCTGTTCACTGGCTGTTCATTTAAAAGAAAACAGGACTCATCAGACCAGGCAGATTCCTTCCACTGCTCCAAGGTCCAATTCTAGCATTCATGTGCTCATTGTAGGCACTCTGATTGGTCTGTGGCTATGCAACCCCATATGCAGCAGAGTGCGATGCACTGTGTGTTGTGACACATTCCTCCCATTATTTTGTGTGACTTGTGCCACAGTAGACCTTCCGTTGGCTAGGACCAGACGGGATAGCCTTTGTTGCCCTTGTGCATCGATGAGCCTTGGACGTCCAACACACTGTCGCTGGTTTGTGGTTTGTCGCTCCTCAGAACACTATTGGTAAATTCTCACCACTGCTGACCAGGGGCAACACACAAGCCTTGCCGTTTCAGAGATACTCTGATCCAGTCGCTTTGCCATAACAATTTGGCCCTTTTCAAAGTCACTCAGAGCTTTATTACTGCCCATTTCTCCTGCATCCAACATGTTGATTACGAGAACTGATTGTTTGCTTACCATCTAATCTACACAGACCTTAATATGTAGCCTTGTTAGAAGACTTCACCTGACTGGTTATAATGTCTTGGCTCATCAGTGTATATCCAGAGGGTATATATCCAGTCATTTGTTCATGCACCATGGCCATAAGACAGTCATCTCCCTCGAGTTACAGCCATAAGAAACATGTGAGGATAAAAAATGTTTTGCCTGAAATCTCAAAGCACAGACCCAGATAAACAAATAATTTTAGTATTCACTGACAGATGCTTGGACTCACAGATGATCATGAAATGATAATGTAAGGAGGGCGCAGTGGCGCAGAGCAGCAGCCGCAGAGAGGAAATGAACAGGACCACCCTTAAATGAAAACAAACTTCCTGCTAGACTCTTCTGGATGTCACAATGTGACTAAAAAGAGGTTATTCTTATTGGGAATGTTCATGTTGATTATCAAAAGCAATTATATATGTGTGTATGTGTGTGTGTGCACGCGCATTTTGGTGATTTATGAGGACACAAATTTGTATAATGACAGGGGTATTACACTGGTATTACAAAGTAAACATGAAATATGAGGACATTTCACGAGTCCTCATATTTAAAATAGCGGTAACACTTTAGAATAATGGTCCATCATTAATAAGTAACTATGCAGGAAGTAATGCAGGACTAATGAGTAGTATTACATTAACACTTCAGCTACTACTGTTAACTAATATAGAAACAAGCATAACTAATCAGTAAGTAATATCAAATTTAGAAGATAGTTCCTTATTAGCTAATCAGTAATTACCTATTGAGATTACCATCATTAATAACTATTAACTAACGGACAAATTGTAAAGAACATTATTGTGTGTCTGAGACGTAATCAGTCATCATTTTTACTCTGAATATAGTCATAAAATGCATCATTAATTACTCAAGTGTTACCTAGTCACTATGCAGGAACTACTAGTGATCAGAACCATTATTTTAAAGTGAAAAACATCTTTTTCACTTTAAAATAATAGCCCAGATCACTAGTAGTTCTTGAAGAATGAGTAATTAGTGATGCATTTTATGACCACGTTGAGAGTAAAAAAGAACAATTGCTCACATCTCAGACACATTAATGTTGTGATTAGTAATTAATTAGTAATTCTTTATAATTTGTCATAGTTACCAATTAGTTCTTAATGATGCCAATCTCATTCTCTAATTACTGATTAGCTAATAAGGAACTATCTTAGTCCTAAATTTGATATTACTTACTGATTAGTTAAGCTTGTTTCTATATTAGTTAATAGTAGTAGCTGGTAATGTAGTACTACTCATTAGTCCTGCATTACTTCCTGCATAGTTACTTATTAATGATGGACCATTATTCTAAAGTGTTACCAAAATAGCTTTAAAAACATACTAAACAATATTTCATTAAAAATGTAAAAATGCAGAATGTTTTCTGTGATAGGAGTAGGGATAATGTAGGGGGATAGAATGTACAGTTTGTACAGTATAAAACCATTACGCCTATGGAATGTCCCCACTAAGATAGCAAAACAAACCTGTGTGTGTTTACATGAAAAAGATCTTGAAAAGAATCAGATTTGGGTTATACATAGATCTAATAAATACATTCTCTTTGTCTGTCTCTATCTTGAAATGTCATCATTTATTACCTCTGGCAATGCTCAAGGTGGAACATTAATAGACTACAGATTAAACAAGCCATTTCTCACTCTCAACAGTTTTGTAAGGAAAGCATCAGTATTGCTATTGCTCATACATTGATTTATTAATTTGAACAAACCCCTAACCATACATATTATACTTCAGTACATAACATGTCCTGCTCCATTTGTGCTACAGACATGAATGATACCTCAACTCATCCGGATTGTTGAAGAGAAGTTTATATTTACTTTTCTAAGCTATCAAGCTCACAGTTCCTAACTGGCAAAGATAATAAATAAATGAATAAAAAACTCATGTAGTTCGATAAAGGAAACTGAGCCATCTAGAAAACAGACTATTATTAAGACATTTTGGCTTGAGCCAGTAAGCAACCACATAACAACCAACAACACCCCAGTAACCACTCAGAATACCCCACTAACCACATAGCGAAGCAGACCCAGAGGTGTTGTACTGGAGAGCTGCTCAGTGTCTTCTGTATTCTCATCATGATGGTTATTGTCTCTGCATTCCCATCATGCCTCCCTGATTCAGCCTCAGCATCCTAATCCTGTCGCATTGATGCGTCGGTGTGTCTGGATTGACAGTGGGGTTTTACCAGTGTGGGTGTGAGTGTGTGTGAATGATGAAGAGATACAGTGTGTGTGTGTGTGTGTGTGTGTGTGTGTGTGTGTTCATGATTTATGAGGACACAAATTTGTATAATGACATGGGTATTACACTGGTATTACGACGTAAACATGAAATATGAGGACATTTCATGAGTCCTCATATTTAAAATAGCTTTAAAATCATACTTAATGTTTTATTAAAAATGTAAAAATGCAGAATGTTTTCTGTGATGGGTAGGGATAGTGTAGGAGGATAGAATGTACAGTTTGTACAGTATAAAACCATTACGCCCATGGAATGTCCTCACTAAGATAGCAAAACATGAGATATATGATTTTTTTTTGTTTTTTTTTTTTGAAAATGTAAAAATATTTTCTGTGATTTGTAGAGTTAGGGTAAAGGGATAGAGTGTACATTGTACTTTGTACAGTATAAAAATCATTATAACTACAGAAAGTCCCCATAAAACATGGGGAGCCAGTGTGTGTGTACACACATGGACATCATGCATCTGGAATTTAAAAGGGATAGCTCTCCCCAAAAATGAAAGTTCTGCCATTATTTAATAACCCTCATATTGCTCCTAAACCCATATGACTTACTTCCACAGAACACAAAACATTCTGAATGTTACTGAAATAATCTATATATCATTAATCTATATATACAAAATATTATAAAGTGTAATAATATATATAATATATAAATATATATAATATAATATACAATATTAATACAACTTAAATCAAATAATAACTGAAATTTTCTCTTCCTGATAAAATTTTTAATGGCGCTTTGAAAGAAAGCCTACATTCCAAAGACATGTTGTAACGACTGAGACAAATCAGACACAATTATTTGTTATAGTTAACCAATAATTGTTTAAAGCTCACTCTAGGGTCTGTCCCCCATCCCCCGAGAAGTTCTCAGTTACAAGTTTTATTGCGCCAAAGAATGTGAGTTGCCACATGGAAGAGCAGAGAAGAGCCAAGACAAAGAGACCTGCATCTTTCCCACAGACTTTCCTGCATTCATTTATAGACAGACTGTTACATAAATGAACATGCATATCCCTAGGAAATGGTATCCATTATTAATGTTTG
Organism: Elopichthys bambusa; assembly: GCA_037101425.1. Taxonomy (NCBI): domain Eukaryota; kingdom Metazoa; phylum Chordata; class Actinopteri; order Cypriniformes; family Xenocyprididae; genus Elopichthys; species Elopichthys bambusa. The sequence continues at coordinate 29,777,392 of CM074440.1, read as the reverse complement.
TTGTATCGTACTTAGCATTTTATTCACATGTTTTATGATACATTTAAGGTAACTTCAATTTTCTGTAATGTTTAGTGTCTATGGGTTCGTATCGAGAAGATTTAAATGCTTGTGTATGCGATATGTCGATACCTGTGCAACACATTAGTATTACAAGAATCTTTAATAGTTCTTCTTCAACAACTCAGCCAGTTAATCTTGCTCGGCCGTGAAAGCTCTGACAGGAGGAATGTTGTCGCCCGGAAATACAACATTTTCATTGGTCAGGTCAACCCTAAGAGGTGTGACTTTGACCAGAGGTTAAAATCCAGTGCACAACACCCCTTTTTTTACGCTCTCTCTTGCTTCTTGAACGACTGAAGTGACCCCCTTTGCTGCAGGCCTCTTCAGGCCTAGGCCTGCAACCCAGCCAGAAGATACTGACTACAACTTCGGACCGAATCATTAAGGATTTCTCCTCAGCCTGCAAATCCGATGCTACTCTACCTAAAGGCATTTTGCAAGTATCGTACTTTCGAACACTAATTTGTGAACCAACTTTGTTAGTAAAGGTGCTTTATTACTGAGAAAACTGATGGTCTGTTTCAGATTGTTTTTGACTTTTTCCCATAGCTCCATCTCCTGTTCCACTTCCAATTCAACTCTATCATTACTTATTTTTACCTATGTACATGTGATTTGCGTGCGTATTTGTTTGTTAGTTTAGTTATGTGTTTGTGATTTAGTTAAATAAAACTTGTGTGCACACTTTTGCGAGTTGATTCTGACCTGCTTATAAACCCAATGTCCCCGATAACGATTCAATCACAGCTACGTGCTAAGAAAGCGTTATTTTTCTGTCTTGAAAAATTGATAGACGATCAATACTGAGTGTTTGCTGGCCAAACAGGTTGATTGACTGTCATATTAATTTAATCACATTATGTTAATTTTATTAACTGATCCAAATATTCATAATTAATTATAACTAGTTATGGTTAATTATCATATTTGTTTGAGCTAATTGCTGCAATGTCAGCCAACCTCTCAGCAGACCCAAACATGCACAATGACTGACAGGCAGAGAGTGTTTCAATGTTCCCCTGACACTGTCCCAGAGACAGGTGTGATCTCTTAGCACACCTACTTCAGTGATATCTGTCAGTAGTAACACTTTATGCTTGGTATTAAAAAATAGCTTATAACACCCTTAATATTATTTAATAAACTGCAAAACCAATAATAAATCAATGGCCTCAGAACACAGATTTTACACTGGGCATTGCACAACATAACCAAAACTGTTTATTGTATAAAACTAGAGAAAAATGCCCTTAAAATCAAATAATAAAATCTACTAATATTAATATGAACTGCATAGGTCGGGTATGCAAAATTATTAACAAGACAAGGGATGAACGGGGAACTTGTTAAATGTTGAAATTCATATTGAAATAGATTGAAACTGAAACTGAATGTATTGAAATATATTCTTGTTGATATACACTGCTGTTCAAATGTTTAGGGTCAGTAAGTTTTTTTTAGTTTTTTTTTAAAGAAATTAATACGTTTATTCAGCAAGGATGCATTAGATCATACATTTAACATTGATAATGTTACATTAGTAATGTTTATTTCTATTTCAAATAAATGCTGTTCTTTTGAAATTTCTATTCATCAAAGAATTCTGAAAAATGTATCACAGTTTCCACAAAAATAATAAGCAGCACAACTGATTTCAACATTGATAATTGTAAGAAATGTTTCTTGAGCAGCAAATCAGCATAATAGAATGATTTCTGAATCACATGAAGACTGGAGTAATGATGCTGAAAATTCAGCTTTGCAATCACAGGAATAAATGAATCTATTTTGAAATACATTAAAATAGAAAACAGATATTTTAAATTATAATAGTATTTTACAATATTTTACAGGATGGCAGAGAGCCAGTGTACCAGCGTGCCACATGATTCTGCTACGGGCCCACAATGAGCTGAGTGTTTCATTACAGCGTGATGAGACTGAGCACTTTAAGACTGAATTCTCTCTGGATTATACACAAGTATAGTCTTATCTTCCACATAATCCTCACCATGTCCATACTTACAACCTATCTTCATTACTTTAACGGTTCTGAACTGCTATTTGATGCACTTGGCCTTTAAAACTGATCAGTGTCTGTGTTAAACCTTTAATAGCAGAGGTTGTGGAAAGTTCAAAATGCTCTGCTTATAGAATGTGATTTTATGTTGGGTCATGCTGTTAATTGGCTCTCTCTCTGTCTTATGAGGCACTTGTACAGTACATAGTTAAAATGATAGTTCACCCAAAAATGAAAATTCTGTCATCATTTACTCACTCTCAAGTTGTTACAAACCTGTATACATTTCTTTGTTCTGCTTTACACAAAGCAAGATATTTGGAAGAATTTGTAACCAAGCAGATCATTGACTACCAGGGAAAAAATACGGTTGTCAATGGGGGTCGAGATCTGCTTGGTTACAAACATTCTTCAAAATATTTTCTTTTGTGTTCAGCAGAACAAAGACATTTATACAGGTTTGGAACAACATTGGAACAATATCTACAATGTTCCAAAGTCCTCTAATGAACTGGATCTAGACTCGTACAAAAAGTTTGGAATAATTAAGATATTTAAATTGTCTTTTAAAGTCTCTTATGCTCAACAAGGCTGCACACTGTAAAAAATGATCGTGATTTTAACGGTAAAAGACTGTAAAAATGCTACGGTGAAATACATTTAATTGGTTTACAGAAAGTTTCTGTACTATATATGGTGAATAACTGTAATAGATCTAATGATATGTAAAATACCGTTAAATTTACAGTTTTTGGAATGAAAAAATAACAAGTCATTGTATAATTTACAGTGAAAAACCGTAAATTGTGACACTTCACATTTGATGAATTTTCATTGAAAAAACTTTTTCTTAGTTTTGTCAGTGTATTACAAAGGTACAAAAAAGATATTAATACTTCAAAAGGTTGGTAAATTAAAATTATATCAGTTAATGAAATAAGTTTTTTACCGTAAATTTAAAGGAATTGTTTTTAGAGTGGTAAAATAAACAGTTATGAACCGTAATTATTATAATATAAACCTTTAAATTATACGGTTTTGAACTGTAAAATAGTAAACTAAGTGCTGTCCTGTAAAACCTAAAACATGACTACCTCAGTTTTTACTGTAAAGTTCTGGCTATTACAGCTGCCGGTTTTTTGAGATGGTCCTCACTGCAGAACACGAGATCCAGATTCCCTAAACCTACCCATCTCCACCCCCTGGATCTGGATCCAACTCCTCCCACTTTACATATCCCTTAACCTACCCGTCTCCGCCCACTGGATCTCGTGTGTTCTGCAGTGAGGGGCTACTGGGTTTTTTACCGTACCGGGATTTTTTTTAAGTGCATTTATTTGATCAGAAATACAGTAAAACAGTAATATTATTAAATAGTTGTCACCTAATTCACTGTAATTGAGTTTATTGGACCCAAGCGCAGTTTATTATCTCGGAGAACATATACAAAAATACAAAAAACAAAGACTCACTGACAGCAGGCTGACACAAACAAAGCTAGCCCAGAGACAATAGGCTTGTTTGAGATGCATCTGCCCTGTGCAGACCGATGTGCGTGTGACATCAAAGTACTGCGAGAGCAATTGGATAGCATACAACTCCTTATGCTTTTGAATCGCTCTCGCTGTACTTTGATGTCATACGCCGAACGGTCTGCGCAGCGCCGATGCATCTCGAACAAGCCTAATAGAAACAAGAGGTCTACACCCAAGACACACCTGAAAGCAATCAAAACAATGAACCAATAGGAAGACAACACATGAACCAAAGGAACCACATGACAAGATCACATGACAGGAACACATGAGGGGAACAGGGAAAGCCTGTCCAAGGCAATATCGCAAATGGCGCACTTCATATGCACTTACGGTCTAACGGTGGATTTACAATGGCTGCCGTATACACGTGTCCATGGGACCGTAGGGTGTCCCATTTGTCATAGGTTTCAGGAGTGCATCATGTTCAGGAACTCAAGTGCCCTGAAATGGTGAAATACAAGTTAAATTAATTAGATATTACATATAATTTGGTAGTAAAACATAAAGTGTTGCACATTTTATTGATGCAAAGATGAGAATGTGTATTTTGTACAACATTTGTAACAGCTTTTTATCACTTAATCAGAAGTGGTGTTTACTCACTTACTAAAAGTTGTCTCTGAACATTAGGCTTGGATAGGAGAAAGTACTGTAACATCCAAACAAATTACACATAGCAGCTTCAAAGAAAGATTGACCAACACCTCACTTTCCTCTACCAGAATGCATGTGTTTATAGCAGTGCTCGCTTTAATCAGCATCAGTCACAGCAGAGGATCCTGGGAGGCCGGAACTGCTTTAAACAGCCTGCGTGTCTGAGAGAGACCTCTGTGGCCTCAGCGAATCAGGAGCTGCAGGGGCTCAATTACATGCATATAGATGCATTATATTTATACCAGCCTGTCTGCAGGTGTCCACAGACAGTTTTTGAACTGTCCAGGATGTGTGTTTGGTTCTAATGCTGCTTTTAAGCCATGTGTGAATGATCATGATTACACGTGAATGCACATGTAGCTATTATAAATACCAGTGAAACTCTTTCTTTAACCAAAGACTTTCAATTAGAGTGATGGGAATTGAGAATTCTTATTCTTATGGAGATGGAGACAGAAAACCACTTCAATACTCTGACTCTGAGTTTAATAATATTTAATACTGTAATATTTTTTGGTTGGTGCAGTCTGTAAGTTTTGCCTCTTTGTCGCCATCTCTGTTTGAAACCTGCAATTGCAGTTATTTGTGGAATTATCATCTTTACGTGGGTTGTGCCTCGGCATGACTCCTCAGTTCGGATTAATCTAATGTTTGCTGTCAGTCACCGCACCGGTGTGGATACTGTACTTTGAAATCACAGATTGTAGTCTTGGAAGTATGACCAAAGTAAGGATTTTCATTGGAAAATGTCATCTGAACAAGTAACATGTCTGCCACTTTTATTCTGACCAACTGAGGTCCCACTGCCAATAGTGATTAAATCTAATGATCGCTTAGCTCGTATCACGTCAAACCATGCAAATTATTATTGTTGTTATACTTTGTTCTCAAATTGTTAATGTTAACAAAATCAGCATTGCGTGACTGTGTATTTAGTGTGTATTAGCGTTACCTGTAATTTCAATTTCTGTACAGTCTAATCTCTAACGTTAATTTGTCATACCATACAAAACGCCATCAAAATGATAAGTTTAATTATTGCAGCTGCTGAGAGAAAAAGCTATAAATGATCCATCACATGCGATGTAGCTTATGAGCTGGGACTCGTTCTTTATGTAAACAGACTTATGTAATGACGCAAAGACAAATGGCAACATGTTTAAATTTCCCGCGAAAACCCACCAGTACCACTCGAATTATAAAACATTATTACAAGCTTACCGTTGTGAATCAGGCTAAGGTAAGGAGATAGTTTTGAACACTGGCTGGTTATGTGCTTGCTCGAAAATAACCAAAAAAATAACTGGTAAAGAAGCGTAATCATTCAGAGGAATCAAAACTGGAATCGTTAATGTAATACATCCCTAGTCAATTACAGAATTATGGCAGAAGCAAATTACTATTCATCATAAAAAATAATTACTAATTTAGTTTAGTTTATAGTAGTTTGTGTACTGTTGATAAAGAACAGTGATAAAGTTTCCAGAAAACACTACAGACAGACTTGTGTGACCAAATATATCCCATCATTCTTTGTGGTAGTATAAGAATGATTAAATACGAAGATAAAACTTCAATTACACACCTAATATGCATTGGTAGTTCTTTATTATGATGCATTAGCACAGAAAGTAGTAAAAAAGCATCCGTTTTATTCTGACAAAATTCACCTGAATGCATATCATGTCATAACAGCATTATCTGAATTCATTGCATTTATGCATTTGCCAGATGCTTTTGTCCAAAGCCTCATTACAGTGCGTTGAAAGTATACATTTTTCTATCAATTTATGCATTTGTCAGGAATCAAACCTGGGAGCATTGCTAGCATCATGCTCTATTGTTTGAGCTACAGGAATGCTGCTTATTTCAAGTGGTTTGTTTTTGTGTATTTTAAAGCTTATATTATAACCAGAGTGCAATGTAGTGATTATCAGTGTTGGGAGTAACCAGGGGTTAAATTGGGCCGGGCACATAGCAGGGCCGGAGTGGGACTCATTTTCAGCCCTGGAGTTTCATGCCTTAGACCGGCCCACTTTAGTTCACGACTGACTATATTAAAATAATGTAATTAAAACCTCAGTATATAAGTCTGCAGTAGTGCATTGTTCTCTACAGCCTTGTAATTAATTGTATTTTTCAAAAATATCACAAATAGTAAAAAAAAAAGTGTTTGCTTTCCAGTAGATGGCAGAAATCGTTCACTAAACCCAGGCACATTTTTCATGTCTATCACTATGTATGTGTCACGATCACTAGTGAGAGTGCCCATCATTGCCACCATAGGGCACTCCACCCTGTACTACACACATCATTTGGACTCCATTTCCCATCTACCCTTATACCTTGGACTGATCACCCTGCACCTGCTACCCATTATACAATGACTCACTCATACATAAAAGACACTTGCACCCACAACTCCATGCGAAGTCTTGTTTAACCCAGTCTTACATTCCTCTGTATTCTTGTGTTTGACCTTGGACTATTACCCGTTCTGATTCTCTGCTGCCTGCCTTGACCCTTGCCTGTTCCTGGATTGTGTATGTTTGCTGCCTGCCCTGATCTCTGCCTGCCTTGGGACTCTGATTGTTTGCTGCCTACCCTGATCACTGCCTGTCACTGTTTCCGCCACTGGCTCATCCTTGCTATTGTTGTGTCTGTGAATTACACTTTAATAAAAGCTGCAGATGGATCCTCACCCCGTTGACCCAATCCTTACAGTAAGAAATTGAGAAATGTAGATCTTTTTTAAAGTAGGTTTAACATAAAAATTGTGCTATTTTACATAAATGTATATACTTAAATTATTACAAATTTAGGCAAATAAATAAATAAATCCCCCAAAACTGCTGGGTTTTTTTTCACCCTCGTTTTTTTTCTTTTTCTTGCGCAGGTGCCCCGGCCGCCCATGTCACCCATGCCCAAATCCGCCACTCTGGTTTTAAGGAAAAAGTTAGGCTACTCAGCTTTGTACATTTGGCCGCGTCTACAGTTTCTAGAGCATCCATATTCCAACCCTTTGCCATGACAACACCGGCCCTCACGGCCAAATAAACAGACCGGCCCACCGGGAATTCTCCTAGTGCTCCCGATTAGCCAGTCGGGGCCTGGCACATAGGCTTACCAGGGCCTAAACCTAAACATGATAGGATGACAAAGGCATTAAGAAAGCACACATATGATTACAAGCATTTAAACTTATTCTTGAATAACTAAAAATCACAATTAGGCTAATTACACATGGGGATACACCATATACTTTCTAGAAAGAATGGTTAACTTATAAGTTGGATTATAAGAATTTTCTCTATATAGGTATGTGTGTGTATATTGGGTTGTCTCCTGGCGTCACCCAGTCTGTCTCTAGCACCTGGGAAGCTCCCATCGTTGCCATAAGAAAGCTTAGTATGTTTGTGGTTAGTCTCTTTGAGGGGGTAGTAAAATGTGACAAAAGGCTACGTGGTCCAGACCAGTCAGAGCCATTTGGTGAATTATAGGAAGGAGGTCAAACGTCACAGCTTAAACAAATTTAGAGTTGACTCGATCATTTGTGATTCGCATCCAGATGCTACACAATATAAGTTAATAAAGTCACTTACATTTTAGACGCAGTACTGACTGTTTTTGTTCTATTTCAGCAGCAAAAATAGTTCCAAACAAAGATCACAGCAGAACCATAGCGCATCTTCCACAGCGACACTCAGCCGCGTTTTATTAGTGAATGATTCAGCGTTTTGAACAAATCGGTTGAGTCAAAGATTCAATGGCCCATTCCAAAACACCTGCCTCATTCTTGAATGAATCAGCCGTTTGAACAAACTGTTTGAATGAATGACTAGGACAGTCACTTGCTGCCACCTACTGGCAGTTCAGTTTCATGTTTAAAAGTATAATTTTCCCAGCATTTCTTATTGTATATTCAAAAATATTTAAAGAATATCATAACATTATTTAATGCAGTTGTAATTTTTCAGTGTAAATTATTTAATTTGATTCGTAACAGTCCTGCCTTATTTTTCTTTTTAAATTTATAGATCAAATGTAAAAATGTGAAAAGATGAAGCATGTAATAAGATTAGGGGGAAAAATGCCACTGGGGTAAATATCACAAATATGCAGATATAAATATGTAAAAGCTGATGGAACACTGTTGAGAATATTGCTTCAGAATAAATTATATTTACACCACAAAAAATCCTATTTTTTCCAGACAAGCAACTTTTTTTGCTCAGACAAGTGCCCAATTAACTTGTCCAAAGGACAAGCACATGTCAAGGCTTAATGTCGAACCCTGTATTTTGTATTTATATGCTCTCCTTTAGGCCTACAGAAAGATTTTGTTGTCATCAGACTTTGCACACTGCCAGCATCTAGAATGATTTTGATCTGCATTTTAGTGTTCATAGCAGAGGGCTCTGTCGACTTATATTTTACAGTTTGTCAATTGATAAGATTTCGTAGGCTTTGCATACACATGTGCACTCCTCAAAAGCCTGAAACCACAGAGCCCCCCCACATAACAAATCCCAATTTAACCCCTGGGAGTAATACAACGAGAGTTACGTAATCAGATTCCTTATCCTAATGCCTAAAGTAATGCATTACTTTTAGATTTACAACAAAATACTGAAATTATTTTTTCAAATAAGTAATGCAAGTTACTTTATTTTCCTATTTATTGACTGAAAGCTCTCCTGTCTCCATGCTGAGAGAATTTTGGGAGTTGAGCAAAGCATTGTACAGTACAGTACAGTATGTGCTGTGTAAACATGATGGTTATTGTAGTTCTAGACTGAATATGAGCAGGCATTTACTCATCTCTCTTGCACAAAAATTGATTGACAAGCGATCTAACCAATCATAACACAGAATCCACCATTTTGTCCGACAAAGCACTCAGGAGTTAGAAGATTAACCTTGGTGGACTTGAACTTGAAAAATGGTGTGTACTGATTGTCTTTCCGCATTTGAAAGAAAATTCCTTCTCATATTCATTCATGTTTATTTGATGCTATAAATTAACTAGTAGGAAGAGATGATCGGTTCACGAGCCGCTTGAGCTGAGGCGCTACAGCAATCTGTCATGACACATTAAAGAGCCACAAAACGTTTTTTATTGTTTGAATTTCTTTAAAAAATTACACAATTTGAAAGCTGAGACTTTGTTTAATATCATAAGTAATCTGTTCTGTCTTGTTTGTCGACGTGTTGTCAGTGTCCTCTTTGCTCCGCAATGTATTTTTCACTCTCTGTGGTGTGACAGTGCCATGGCTTGTCGGACAAAGCACCAGTAACTAAGGGGGGGTCTTTGCGAAGGGTCAATTAGTTACTTTTTTAGGGAGTAACTCAACATCGTAACATTACTTTTCAAAGTAACTTTTCCCAACACTGGTGGTGGTGACACCATAGAGGTCTATAGTACTTGCAAAAAAGCTATCTGTTAGCATCCCCATTCATCTCGATGGCAGTTGCTCGGCAAGTACTCAACCGTGTTACTGCCAAGTACGCAACCTGCTTGTGGCCATCTTTGCTTTTGGCACTCAGTTTCTGAGTAAGGAGGTTTTTGAGCCAATCACCTGAGCTGAACATGCCGAGTAACTAATTATTCTGGAGTCAGCGTAGATTGGCTGATGGCACTACAAGAACATGTGCAAACCAAAGCAGCAGATAGGGAAAAAGGCAATTTCATATTTTTAAGAGTGTCACTGCAAAAACATCTGCTGTTATATTACAGTAGACATTTTCCATTTAAACTGCATGCTTATCAAAAAAATATTTAATCAGAAAACACTGCTATTTCTAAATGCTAATTAATGGAGAATGGAGATATTTTAGGTACAGACTGCCTTGTTTCCCCCCTCCCATGTTGGAAAAAAAACCTTTCAGAGACAAGCAACACACTCCAAGTCACAATATAAACAGACTCGCTTCAGACAAGGGACTGAGGAAGAGCATCAGGACTCATTTAAATTCATATAGATCGAGCCGTTTTCAGTAGCACAGCAGGAGATTCAGATTGAAACCCTGTTTTCTTCTCCCTCCTGTCCACCTCTCTGAGTTTTCATATTCCAGCAGATATGATGTAGATTTAGAGCAATGAAGCGAGGTGTGATTTTGCCTCCCTGGATTCTCTTCACCCTGCTGCACTTTCAAAGGCAGATTATTTTAGAACCATGACAACTCACGAGGAAGACGTGTGCGGAAATTAACACTGACAGAGGCTGCCTACCTGCACACTAATGGAGCTCAGATTCCACCTCTCCTGCTGAGAACATGTCGCTCTCCACACTCCTAATACTCTAGCTCCTGAACACAGACCTTAATGAAGAAGAGGGAAGGAGAGAGAGATATCTTCAAAGAGAAGCACGCTGGCTTCAAAGCGCATGGTCGTGAGAGTTCTGTGCAGAAGGCAGACTGACACATACACCAGACTTCAGCACATGTGCACAATGACATGTTCACACGCAAGCATTTCTTTCAAACCTTTAAACTTAATATAAAACACATAATAAAAAGACATTTTGATCCATTCTGTTGTGGTCCGTCTACAGCAGTGGGTCTCAACTTTTTTGCCTCAAAGGACTACCACTGACCAACACAATGTTGAAAGTCCCCCTTTATTTTGGATAAAGCCGGGCGCACACGGTTTTTGCTGTTGTATGAGCTCGCAGATGATTTTTTTTTTTCTCTGGGGAAAAATCACATGGAAATCGTTGACGCTCATATGGTCGCGGCTCGCATTGTGTGAGAGAAATTATGCCTAGTTCAGACTACACGACTTTAACCCTGTTGTGTTCGGGTCATTTTGACCCGGAGAGGATTTTCCTGTACCCGAAAATGCTAGTTAATGTTATCGCATTGGACTCAGATTTACTGATTTTACTTATCCTAACAACTTCCCAAAAAATATCTGATAATTTTTGTAATTTTGTGTGAGTTTGTAACACAAAAATGACCGGCCTACAAAAAATTGCTTATAAATCTCTTATTATGCAACATTATCACTAAATATTGGATTCAATCTTTTTGTCAACTTGTTTTCTTTCAATTAGGGCAGGATTTATATTTCTTTTTGGAACTGATCGATCGTAGGCCTTATTTATCGGAGCTTATGTACCTCAGTTTTTGTCATCCAACGACTCTACCCAGTCCGTAAACCACATTTTGTCACAAAAACACGCGAGAAGTGACGGGAAAACGGGAAATGACACGAAACAACGAGTTCACTTTTGTGTCTTCTTGCGCTTGAATATTTAAATTTCCAAGGATTAAAACCACATTCAAAGAATAAACTTCTGCAAAGATGTAGCACTAGCCCGTTTAGAAGAGTGACAATGTTGCACAGTTCAATTGTCCCGAGTGTTATTCATGCTTACCCTGTGAGGTCCTTATTGATGAGCACTGCTGTATTTTGCACAGATTTCATTGTGTTTTAATTGAAAAACCTGTCAAGTGTGAATACAGTCTAAGCGGGCAGTTCTTGACCACATTAGTACAACCTGACTTTATGCTGACAGTCAAAGGTCTGTCAATGTAAAACTATTAGAAAACCATCAGACCAATAACATGTCACTTAGCATTGTTTTGATTTTACACACACACACACACACACACACACACACACACACACACACACACACACACGCACACACACACATAGAGAGAGAGCTCTTTTTTTTAATTACATCTGTAATCAGAGCACAGCAGCTGATTGTGAGTAAGTATTGGCAGCTCTCAATGCTCTTGACACGAATGCCCTATGAGGTCCCAATGCGGGCCCCAGGAGTTTGCATGATTTAATTTCCGAATCAAAGTGTGCTCACAGCACACCCTCGAACTCATCAGAGTAATCTGTGCTGTTCAAGGAGATGATCTAAGCACATCTCTACACACCCTGGCTGATGCACTGTAAAACTGAACAGTAAAATTAATTAAATGAAATGACTTTACTTTACAAATAACTTTGTTTCACTCAAATAATAATGAAAGTTCATTATACTTAAAAGGTTAGTTCACCCAAAAATGAAATTTCTGTCATTAATTACTCACCCTCATGTTGTTCCACACCTGTAAGACCTCCGTTCATCTTCGGAACACAAATTAAGCCATTTAACCACCACTTTCAAGTTCCAGAAAGGTACTAAAGACATTGTTAAAATAGTCGAAGTGACTGCAGTGGTTCATTTTAAGAACTAAAATTAATCTGGTTCAGATTCAGATTATTTTAACAAAAATAATTTGCAGCCTCTGCAAGAAGTTAATTATCGTTAAAGCTCATGAATTGTCGTCCGCTAGTGAAACGGTATTAGTTTTACTGAGATGACCACTGGAGGTTTTGAGAATTTTCACATGAGAGAAATTAAGGAAATACTTTGTGTTTCATCCAATAAACCCAAGACTCAGTAGCCTTAAATTGAAATGACAATTGAGAAGCTGATCTTATACTCCAGTAATGTCTAGTCTGACCCTATTGAGGGATTGGATCTGATATTTGGCTAAACAAATAGCTTTGGATCTAAAATCTGATTAGATGAGTCAAGCCAATATACAGAAAAAAGCATACTGTAGTACAAATCATGATCTCTGCTTGTAAGATTTAAAATATTCTATCAGATAAATAATGTGTTAATAAATTGCTCATTTAACACATTTTAAATATGTTAGAACAACATGCCGTTCGAAAAGCTTATGCTATGTCCTACGCCTTCCCTATTCAACTTACGGAAAAAGTTTAACTGACGCGACGCCAGTTCACTGCCATTATAAAGTTTGGATGTGTCAGGATATTTATTAATATTTCTCAGATTGTGTTCATCAAAAAGAAGAAAGTCATATACACCTAGGATGGCTTGTGGGTGAGTAAAGCTTGGGGTCATTTCCATTTTAAAGTGAACTAATCTTTTAAGTTTGTTCTCTACAACAACAACAACAAAAAAAAAAATATAAAAGATAATGGTTTACTGGATGTTTCTTTTGTGCTGATTTAAATATGGCATCAACCCTGACTAAGGTCGCATACTCCCTTTCTTTAAAACTCTTTGTTGACCTATCCATCTCTCATCTCATTCTAGCTCTCCTTCTCTGTCATTTTTTCGATGCTGTATGTGTCATGTCCGGTTGATCTGGGAGTCTCAGACCCTGCTGAGCCATTGAAGAGCTGTCAGCAGGTAAATGTAGAACAGTTATTCTGCCCACCCTGCAGCTCCCTGGGGCTTGACGCTTGCTGTAAACCACCAAGCGTGTGTGTGTGTGTTTAAAGATCGAAAACGAATGACCACATATATAGTGCTTGTACAGTATATATGTGTGTGTGCTTGTGTGTGCCCATTTGTCAACTCACAACTAACAGGATGAACAGTGCGTGCCCGGAACCATGTGAAACTCAAACTGGGTTTATGTTGGGAAGTATAGAATGAACATGTCACACACACAAATATAAGGACTATGACTGTGGCCTATTCCTTTCAATGCTTCAGACTTAATCCCTGTGTCCACCACAGGAACTTTACCCCAGGAACTAGGGACTTTGGGGTGGTAGTTGGTACTAGGGTCTAAATGAAGTTCTGAGTAAAAATTCCCTCATCAAAATGTCCTTGCTCACCAGGTAGTACTTTTGGGACTTGGGTGCTGATTGGTTGAGTTCATGCAGCATTTTGATTGTTTGACTCCACACAGCATTTTATTTTTAACCACCATTTTTAAAAGTCTGCTGCAGTGCGTGCAGTAAGAGTTGTTTGCTATTCGAATCAACAATGGAGTTACGAAAAAATACGGCCAATGAACCGACAACGAGGTTCAGGCTTTATTAAGCTATGTGGAGGACGAAATCCAGCGGGAACTAGAAGGTTGTGTGCAGTTTTACGTCACCGGGGGAGGATTAGGATTAGGGTTTTTAGGGGTTTTTTTGTCGGGTGCATGTAATCTACTAACAACACAATTTTTTTTTGGGGTGGGGGGGCATTAAATAAGGGTGCAAATGCCTGTAAATTGACTAGCGCAAACCATGATTCATTTAAATACTCTCCTTCCCATGTGCAATAAGGTCAGTTGCAAAAATAACTGTGTCCAGGCCTTTTCATCGCTAATTCTTCACTGCGTGTCTTTAGTAAATCCTGACAGTAGTTTTTTTAATCGCAAAAGAGGGCTTCCGTTGGCATAAGCTATTAGTAAATCTTGCCTTTTATGTAGATTTTATTAATTAAAGATTAAATGCTTTTCTTGACAGTCTTTCCTGAGAAGCTAGAATATGAAATATCTGTTAATGTCTGATTATACAATAAATACACTCAAGTTACTGTAAAAAGCACATTTCTCCATGTCTCCGCAGGTTAAATGTTATGGTTTTGTATCTAATGTTTTCCTTCCAACAAACTGCAATTTCTAACATAGTTTTGCAGGGCACTGACTAAACTGACTTTTCTAATGCTGAATTATCATATTTTAGAGTTGCAATTTTCAGAAAATATTCTATATAAATATAACCGACCCCTGGTAGCGGTTCAGTCCCCGGTAATGGCCGTATCAGGTCATGTAAATGAGCTCGTTAACTGTGTCTGTCTCTAGACTTTGCTGAGCGTGGCATAAACCTGCCTCATCTCCAGCAGTCATATTCTCTAATGGTGCATTTGAGAGCTCGGGATCTGCCCTCATTCTCATCTCTCACCAAGAGCTTAGCAAAAAGGCAATAAACCCCTGTAAATTACTGTGAAATAAAGCTCATACACAGAGAGTGAAAATGATAATTTATGGAATTCACGCTTGTATATCTTAAAAATTCATATCTTAAAATGTTATCACTCTGAACATTTTGCAGTGTGTGGACATAATCAACTTATTCATCTATAATAAAAATGTGTCTTTTTGGGCCAAATTATATATAAGAAACTTTTCTGATTTGAATGGCAAATTAGCACCTACACATTCCAACATCATGTCCCTATATAAAACATTTACAATCTAAATAAGGCTAATGAGTGCTTTATATTATTTATATTATATTTATATTCTCCTCTAATGATATAAACATGGACCTTTGATTTGAATGTTATTTTCATGCTCGACTGGCACAAAAACCATATAAACCAAACATTTCTATTTGTTCTGTATCAACATAACAGCAATCCCAAGTTATTTGTTAATCAGTTTCCGCCCATAGGATAGAGCTAAAAATTTAGAGGACCATTAAGAATCACTTCAGTGTATTTCCAGCTGTCAGGATTATTATTATGAAATGAATATAGTGTAATCGCCCACTAACAATCATGCTCGATGCTTCTCTTTTGGAAGGCTTACAAGGGGAAAAAAAGAAGCTTGATAGCTGGACTGTAACTTAAGTCCACTGAAGGCAAGTTGTTTAGAACCCAGGTGCAGTTTATTTAACATAATACAAAACTAGATACTAATACAGAACTAAATACAAAAACAAAGACTTGACTTGGCATGGCTTGGCTTGGCAAAACAAGAACTAAAACAGAAAACTCACAAACAGCGGTTACACGTGACAATACTTAACAAAGAACAATGGCAAACATGAGGGCTTAAATACACAGACTCATGACATAACAAGACACACCTGAAAGCAATGATTAAAACAATGAACCAATAGGGGGCTGGAGTCACCTCTGGATGCTGGTCAGGGGGTGGAGCCATCACTGGACACTGGTCAGGGGTTGGAGAGGATGCATAGATGGCCCAAACACACATAATAGCTGTAGCCATAATGATCAGTGTTGAACTCTCTGGAGACTCTGGCATAGCAGCCGTCTAGGCTGAGGGCTCAAGCGTGGCAGCCATCTTGTGAAGAGACTCAGGCGTGGCAGGCATGACTTGAAGTCACTCAGGCTTCAGTGAAACCACCGAGATTTAAATTCCCGAAGAAATGGGATAACCTTTCATAGGTGAGAATGTGTTGGTTTGTGTTTTTATATATGTTAACTCAATATTACATGTTTTTACTATGGTAAATTTTAATGTCATGTCAGCTGATGCCTTCGTCTTGTTTTATTGTTTAGTTTAGCAAAATCATCTGCTGAAGTCATATATTGCAGATATAGATATTCATAAGTGCGTCTAACTATGGTTGCAAATGCTGTCAACTTGCTCTCGAATGTTCACAGACCGCTCCAATATGGAAAACGGCTTATGTATAGTGGCCCATTGAAACGGCCTCTATGTATATTTATCTATGGTGAGCATCACAGCAATTCATGTAGTCTTACAGTCCTGTATAGTGTGAGATTTATATTTTATTTTATTTGAGCTTTATTTCAGTTAACAAAAACTTTTTTTTACAGTTTTAGTTAAAAATTATAAAACACTGCCTATAATAGAATGTATTTTAGATCTTTAAATAATTTGCTTTTATAAAATATACTTTTTTTATTTTTTAACAATTTATGATGTTTGCTAAAGAAATGAAACATTTAAAAATGTTTAAAGTCATCTATTACAAAGCTGATCTGTGTGGACAGCTCAAAATCTTTTCAGAAGCAGAGCATAACTTCATAATATCCCCCTTAATAGAATCACACCAGAAACGCGCCGGAGGTAGTTCTCAGTCGCTTTTATTCCTTTATTCATTTTGATCGATCAGCTTCCTGATAAGGATCACACACGTGCTGTTGATGGGACTCATATCAGCCACATGGTGTCTCATCAGAGCTGAGCTGAGATGAGAGAGAACAGCAGGTCTGTTTTTGACAAACCAGACTGTGACTGCTCTCACAGCCCTGCTGCCTGAGGTACGAGTCATATGAACTCTGTCAGGCGGCTTCAAACAAATCAAATTTTCCTCAGAAAGAGACGAATGAAAGAGAGAGGGACACACACAGTCACAGGGAAAAGGAGAGGAGTCATATGAGAGAAGTAAGGACATTAGAAAGGGCCAGAGCCTAAAATGAAGCTGAAATTAATCCAAATGTGTCAACAAAGCTGTCAATATCATAGCACACACTCTCTCTGTTACACAACCTAGTGACACAGAGCACTTTCCACCTTCTTTTAGCCAAATTCTAAGGCAGCTTCACATGTATCCTTCAAGGAGATCCCAAAATGCTTTTCAAGAAGGTACAGTAAAGATGGCGGATGAAACATTCCACGCAAGTATGTGAACACAAAGCTTTCTAGCTACACTCACTTTCTATGACAGTTCCTATGGAACATGCATTCTCAATCTTGCCACAAGGGGCACTGTAGTGGACATTAGCATAAACTGTCTTCTTCTACAGTTACAAGCCAAATTTTAAGGCAGATTGTTTTTGTTTTTTTGGCACACAAAACGTATACTCGTTTCTTAGTAACATTAAGATTGAACCACTGTAGTCACATGGACTGTTTTAAATATGTCTTTAGTAGCTTTCTGGGCATTTGAAAGTGTTAATTATCTTGCTGGTAATAGAGGCCTCACTGAGCCATCAGATTTAATCAAAAATATCTTAATTCATGTTCTGAAGATGAACGAAGGTCTTACGGGTGTGGAACGATATGAAGGTGAGTAATTAATTACATAATTTTTATTTTTTGGTGAACTAAGCCTTTAAGTCTTGCAAGTTGCGGAGTGAAGCCTCCATGGCACAGATTTGTTGGTCCAGCACACTCCACTGTCTCCGCCAGCCTGCCTTCTTCCCATAGTGCATCCTGCTGCCATCTTTCCCCACGTAAATGATGCACATGCACCCACCCATTCACCAGATCTAAATAAAAACTTGATTTGTCCTGTTCTGACACTCACATGCCCATTTTAGGCACATTCAGCGGTGGAAAGGGGTCATCGTGGAGAGTTGAGAGTTGTTGTCTAAAGTGTTTCAGATAAGTTACTTATAAGGTTAAGTATGTCTCTAACCAGGGAAGATGCAGGTTTCAGTGACAGCTTTTCTGTCCACACACTGAAACAAATATACTGCTAATCACATATGCAGTTATGCAGAACTGTATTATAGACCAAAGAGATTTCATGGTGGGTGAAGCAACCCAGCACAATAGCACAGGAACAGAAACTAAGCAGCAAATTGATAAAATGTGATGTGGCTTGTCACTTGATGTGGTCATGGCTGGTTAGCAAAAAAAAAAAACACTATAGACAGCAAGGCAGCTCCCTAGGTTTTGGAACAGGGCTCCAGAGTTACTGTCATGTAGTGCTTTTATGCTTCATATTCATGGTGTGACTGTGTGTTGTAGGGCAATTTCAGGTGTGGAGACACAAACTCAGTTCATGCTTCTGCTGCACACACACACACACACACACACACACACACACACACACACACACACACACACACACACACACACACACACACACACTTGAGAGCTTCTTGGCTCATTTTAGACATTTCTGTCTTGAAGCAGAGTGCCTCAGCACTCAGTGCTTTGATCTTCTCTCTGAGTCCAGAGAGTGGGAGAGAGAGAGAGAGAGGCAATGAGGAAGGGTAGGATGTTGCAGAGGAAGTGGCCTGATTTTTGTTCTATGTCTGTCCTTTGTTTCTTTCTCTCCTTTTTTTCTCAATCTTGAATTTATATTGCCATTTATTAATGGCATGTGTTCATTGCTTTACAACAGCAGGGTCATTTCTACCATGTAGTACACTGTAAAAAACAATAAGTAAAATTTACTTAATTGTTCTTTGACAGGTTTTGCACACATCATTTTTAAGTCAATTTTAAATATGGGATTAAGTAACTTAACTAAGATAAGTAAACTTAACAAAGAAAATAAGTCATTTTAACTTGGCCAGTAAAAGATTGCATAACATCTACTTTTTTGCAATACATTTTACTCCAACAATATAACATTGAATTAAACCAAGCTTTTAAAGTCTATGCTTTACTTAGAAACATCTAAGTAAATAAAACAATAAATATGATGTAGACACCATACCTTCATTTAGAAACATGGCATTTGAACACAGAGACCTCAGTACTTGGTTCACAATACACAATGACGGTAACATTCGATGGATCGTTTTGAGTGTGAATGTGGCATTTTGAGTAGAAAATGAACTCCAAATACCACAAAAAAGCAAATTATTAAACATAACCACAAAAGCAATGATAAAACAGTGTAAAAACAGCTGGAAAACAGCGAAAAATCGACCTCATTAATTATTCAAGGCCCAGTGCATGATGGGAACACCAGTATCAGAAAAGTTGAGTAGTTTTCTTGCTTATTTCACCACTCGAGCTTCCCCTCAGCAGCTTCCTTAGTCCAAGTTTGGTATAATTTTAAAGCGCAGCATTCCAACTTTGTGAATATTCATAGCGAATTTTTGATGCCATGAGTCTGAACCAATGAATTGTGATTTTCAAACTCATGCTGATGTAAATCGATCTTACTCGCGCTGATTGACAGATCTGAAGCACTTGCACAAAGGCACTTCAGACAGTGCGCGATCCCAATATACATATAAACAGAATTACAGTAGCCTATTTCAAAATATACAGTAAATATAAAGTAAAATGTTGAAAGAAAATATTTGAAATACATATGAAAAAAGTTGAATATATATATATTTCCTATAGATATTTGGTTTTGATGAGGTGTGTGCCAAATTAGGTGTTATTAACAGGGATTTTAAGGTATAGTTGCTAGGTGATTTTGATTTGAAACTTTCAGAAACCTTTAACTCAGTTTTTCTCAAATTGATTCTGCTGACTATATCAACTTCAAAAAGGTGTATCTATCTATCTATCTATCTATCTATCTATTTAGATGGGAGTAAAATTATATTTATATTTATATATATATATTTCAATATTTGCATTCCCTCACAAAAGTATCGCATTTTGTTGCAAAAATATGGTGTTCCTGCAATAAACTTTACGCTTGCTCGTAAAAGCAAAAACATTTTTTTACTTTATTATGTTATTTACATACTTATGTAATTTACATCACAAAAATGTTGCGAGTGAATGCAAAGCTTCTTGGGCAATGCAAAAGTTTAGCAAGCAAACACAAAGTTCCCAGGGGAACGCAACACTTTTGTACGAGAACGCAATAATTTTTCCTCCAATATTTTTTTTGCCATCACCATGTCCCTTTAGAGGCTCCATACAATATTATACTACATCAAGATGAAAAACTTAAATTTCTTAAAAAAAAAATAAATAAAAATAAAAATTCCAGGTTCCTTTAACAAAAGGTAGTGTCATGGATTGGCTGAGGATAGGAGACGAGGTAGGAGAAGCAGATCTATATAAGCTGCAGTACTTTATTAAATAAAACAAAAGAGTATAATCCAAGAGTACTCCAAACAAGTGAGAAGACAAAGTAACAGTGTGCATAGCACAGACAGAACTGAGGGCATTAGATACACAGAGAAGAAATGAACAAATGAGGAACAGGTGAGAATAAATCAATGAAACAATGAATAACCATGGCAGTGGAAGAAAACAGAAGGCAAACACAAAAAGACAAATAACAAACTAAAAGTCCTTGAAAACACAACATATTGTGGCAGCTACTTCCTTAAAGGTGCAGTGTGTAAATATAGCAGCATCTAGTGGTGAGGTTGCAAATTGCTCAGTCCACCATTCACCCCTCCCTTTCAAAGCACATATAGTAAAGAAGCTACGGTGGCTGACACAGGACAAAGATGTCGTCATCTGAGACAGAAGAGAGTAGCCAGTCAAGCAATGAGGTTTCTTCTTCTTTCTAACAAAGATCGGTCTCTGCTTCTATTACTACTTCTTCTTCTTCTTCTTCGTGCATATTCAATGTAGTGACGATGCAAGCTGCCTCTAAAAACACCAATGAAGAAGAATAACAACAACATAGTCACGATATGCTCTGTAGAGCAGTTTGTCCATTTAGGGCTGCTGTAGAAACATGCTGGCGCAAAATGGCGACTTAACATGTATAAGGAGACCCGCGGTGTATGTAGATATAAATGGTTCATTCTAAGGTAATAAAAACATAATGGTTCATTATGTAAGGTCTTTATACACCACTGAAAACATAGTTATGTATATTATATTGCATTTCTATCAATAGATCCTCCTAAAATTTACACACTGGACCTTTAATGAGATGATCCTCCAGGAAGTGAGATCATTTTGGATCACAAACATTAGTGAATACTAACAATATTTTGCTATATTTTGTGGTATATTAGTTGGTTTATCTCACTATAAAAACATTCCATCCTGTTTGATAAAACTTACAAAATTGGTATACCGTCCACATTTGAAAACATGCCAAAAAATTAGTTAAAAGTTAAAATGAGTTAAAATTAACTTTAAGTCATGCAAGCTAATACAATCCCTCAATAAAGAAATTGCAAACTTCAGCTCTTTATTTCCACCCTGTTAATTTTCTCACCATTGTGCATATAATTGAGTTATAATTAGTAAAGTCAAAATGTCTGAACTTGACCAGAGCATATTTCTGAAGTCTGGTAAACCATTTTATAAAATACAATCATTAAATTACAACACAGTCCTATTCATTTATTTAAAAGTTACAGAGTTCAAAGGTACAACATAACAGGAATGACCCATAAATAGTTTCATGAATACTCACTTCATCCTCTTTTGTTCTCCTCCTCCTCTCCTCTCCTCTCCTCTCATCCTTAAAGAGTAATGGTGCTCTCTGGGTTTGAAAGATGAGGTGTTGGGAGTTTTAATAGCCTAAATAAAGAACACACAGCCACTCTAAGAATCAATCCGGACATAAAGGCTGCAACTCTGTGCTAATTAGAACTAATAGTGGTAAGGAAAGAGGCAGAGAGGTTTTTCACACCCTGTTGAACAACAGATCCGTCCAACAGAGAGAGAAGAGTAAAGGATAGTTAGGAACTTCTCCTTAGGTATCAGATCCTTTCTATTTGTATGGAGGAGTGCCGTAACTAGTTTGCTAACTATTTTAAAACTATAACTATACAATTTTGAAATAGAAATATTTACAGTATATGGCACAAAAACACTGAGGATTTCAATTAGGGTTAAACTTGAACACATTAAACTCGAAAACATAAATTTACACAAAATACAATTAGTTTCCTGCAAAATACTTTACGCAAGTAAGTGAACACTCACACTAACACATTAAATTCTCAACATTGCCTCAAGGGGCACTCTGGTATCTTCTGCAATCAGTTATCCCTTTCAGCTCCATTACCGTCATGGTAGAGCAACAATTTAATGGGAGTCTTGCTGAGCAAGTTAGTCACAGTTGACTGAATGCCAAAGATAGCTAAAGGTACCTCTATCCAGTGGGGTAACTAAGATTATATTGGAACCAATGCAAAATCATTTGATGCCCCCAAACTCCAAAAGCGTACAAGAAATAACTTAAATACATGAAAATATAACACTGTAATTTTGTGTCTCACACATACTAACCCTGAAGGAATTTCACAAAATACTGTTCTTTCTATTTATTTATTCTGAAAAGTTTGCTTAATAAAGCTACATTTAGGTGAAGTTAACCAATTAAGCCCTATAGCAACCATCTATGAGCACTGTGGGACTGAATTTTGCACAGGCAACTCACCTCAACATAGTTTTAATATATGGTTTGAAATTGGTCATTTTTATATTTTCACTAAGCAAAGAATATGTTTTTGGCTTCCTTCCTCCGAGAGTACAATAATTTACCAAAAGTGATCTGAAATAAGGAATCTTTTTCTCTCTGTACTGAAGGAGAGTTTTGATATCTGATTTCCATGCTGATGTGTCCATCCCTGGGCTGGTGATGTGATCTCCTTTCATATAGCACATTAAATCTTAATGAGGCCAGCAGCGAACAACCTTTGTCGATCACAGCAGAGGAGAAAGTGACATACGAGCCTGCCACACCTACCCAGGCATGGGTGCACAGCCCAATCAAATGCCACCATGACTATGGGGCTACAATTCCTGATATCATTTGTGACATTTTAATGCATTTGTTTAATTGAGTTTCACATTTCACAAGAGTTCCCTTTAGCTTAGTATATATGGCTTTGGGCCACTTTAAGATGAAAACAGGTCTAAAGCATCGCTGCTACAGCCAAAGCCTGCTTCTGTAACAAATTCAGCATTTTACAGTACATTTCAAGACAATTGTCAGGCTTCAATCGCCTGCCGTAAACATTATCCCTGTTATAATCCATAATTCTCCATTTATTTCTAAGGATTATGAAAGTTTGTGCAAATAAGGGTTATTTAAAGATATTTAGACTTTTTATTTGCTGAATATCTGTCACCAAGAGCTTCCATAACACTTGAGTCCAGCAAACAATCATATCATACAGAGGACCCCTGAAGACCATCACAAACTGTTGTCAATGAAAATAAGTCTCTTAAAATATCAGATATTTTTAGGTTGTAAAATGTGGCTCGCCAATAATGATATAATGATAATGATATTTATAAAAAATAATTATTCATGATATTTGTAATAAAATAGTTAACTTTGTTTTTGAAAAGTAATGATATGTACACTCAAATTTATTAAAGCTCTAAAAATTAGTGGTTACAACACATGACTTTTTAAAAGTCATTAAATTAAAGATAGCATATGAAACAAACATGAATGAAAAAAGTACATTTCTAAGAACTTGGCACATTTTTTTTTTTTATTATTCCACTAGATCTTTTTTTTTAAATTTTCAGTCATTGACCCACCTAGTATTATGTGTTCCATGGCTTAGTGTTTCGTGTGTTTTATTTTAGGCAGCGGCTGCAAAAGATGCTATTTACACTAAGTGACAATAGCAGCATTTTCTTAGCGATATGCTATTTACATTATTTGAAAATAGCGATAGATTCTATTTACACCATGTAAAAGTATCAGTTCTTTCCAATAAGAGTAAATAGTAATTAGACGCTATATATTGGCAGATACTATTTGCACCTCAGTATATTTGTACATTAACAGGATGTAATAATATCATAGAGTGTAAATGATTATATTTAAATTATTAAATGGATGCTGCCTTATTAGGAGAATAAAACCCTCCCTACACATTCCCCTAACCCTACCCAATAAACACTTTTAGAACATTATTTTATTTTTTATTGAAAAAGACGGATTTGAACCCACAATGATGGAGTTAAAAGCCAGAGCTGTGTTCCACTCCAAATTTTTATGACCTTCACTCTATAACTTCCCTCTGTCTCATGGACTCAGATGTGCATCATTGCTTACGTTGCACGAGTACTGGCGGAACCTTATGTTGCATAGATGAAACGCACTAAGCCCTTGATCACTTGGAATTCACTGTGGAGCTGATTTATTATTTAAACCCCTTTTTGTACTTATGAATTTGTTTTATGCAACATTCTATATGCTTATAAGTTGTTAGAGAAATATATAAAATCCTTTAGGTATATGAGATGTTGGAGAATAAAATCACACAAATGAAACAAAATATCAATAGTATAAACTGACTGTGAACATTTGTGATTAAATCTCAACATAATTCATATATTATGCGATTCATTCTTAAAATATCTACTGTGACGTCACAATGTGGGATATAAAGCTGCTTGAAGTGTACATCAGAGTAGAAAATCTGGTGGGCGGAGACATTGGTGGGCGGAGCTAGTGTAAATAGCATTTCCCAGCAAGGCATTTGCATTTAAAGGATTAGTTCACTTTCAAATAAAAATTTCCTGACAATTTACTCACCATGTCATCCATGATTAACGAACACAGCGCCAGTTCTGTTTTTTCCGTAAATTGAATAGGGAAGGTGTAGGACATACAGTGTAAGCTTTTCGAAGAATACAGAAGGCGATCTGGCGGAAGCACTTGCGAGGTGATCATTTGTGTTTATAAAGCATATACATTTTTATTTATTTTTAGAAAATGACAGATCGTTTCACTAGATAAGACCCTTATTCCTCGTCTGGTATCGTTTAAAGCCCTTCGAAGCTGCACTGGAATTGTAACCTTCAGCTGTTTGGGGCCAATTGAAGTCCACTATAAGGAGAATAATCCTGGAATGATTTCATCAGAACAATTTAATTTCTTTTCGACTGAAGAAAGAAGGACATAGACATCTTGGATGACATGGGGGTGAGTAAATTATCTGAAATTTGAAAGTGGACTAATCCTTTAATGTCAATAGACTCTAGACTGCCGTTTTTGTAGTCCTTTGTAGTTTTTCTAGCTGATTAGTTCTGTGATCATTCCAGGTGTGTCTTGCCTATTACCCCCCTAGTATTTAAACCCCAGTGTTTCTTGTGTTCCTAGTCGAGTCACCCAATTTTACATTACACCTAATGAATGAATCATTCAGATGACCCCCACCCGGCAGATTTTAAAAATATCTATCTACTATAAAAAATCTACTATACTTATAGTAGGTTTCTGTGCAATTTTGATGCAGTTTTAATTTCCTGTTTTATGCTTTATAGGCCCAGCAAACATAGCAAAACAAAATAACTGTGAAAACAAACAAACTTTAATATAGAGTGGAAATTGCGATACATATCTGTGTGTATTCATAAATCTAGTCAAAGCAACACTCAGGTCCTCTAAAGATTGGTGGATTTAGTCATTTTCAGAGGAAAGCTTTGAAGAACTTTCTGATTCTTTCTGTTAAAGTAATTCTAAACTCTTATATGAGATGAGAATCTTTTATCCTCAGCACACATGCTCAACGGGAGGCTTCTGTATCTCAGATACATTTCTCTGGTGCGAGCGTTAGAGCCTGCATATAAGAGAGAGATCAGATGGGGGGAAGAAAGAGTTTGATAAAGGATTAAAAAAAAAAAAAACATTGAATCTCCTGAATTGAATATTACCGCCCACCTCCTGCAGCGAAAGTAGAAAGATAATTTACACATTTGATTCAAACACAGATGGAGACAGAAAAAGTATTCGTGCATCTGTCTATCCAAACTTTTCCTCTCACTCGCTCCCACTTTTTTAATTTATTTTTTTATATTTTTCGGCTTTATAATTAATCTTTCTTTTTTCAAAAGTTTTCGATATGACAAGATTCTCACTAGTTACTTTTCAAAGCTCAACCAGGTGCTCAAGTTTTCTTTGGCATGTTGTGACTGTTTTATCATTGTGGAAAGGCTGTGAAATTCTGTCTTCATGCTGCTATGAAGATTTGCGTTTAACAGCCGTACAGAGCTACAGAAGCTGAAAGACCTGTCATTTAACGGCAAATCGGCTCAAAGCGACAGCGTGATTTATCGCAGATAAAAACAAATCTTTCTCTCAGATAACTCTTCGCGCTTTCATTCTCCTTTTTACCCTGCAGTAAAATGGCATTTAAACAGTGCAATGAGAAGTCCTCTCATATCTTTTTTCTTCTCTTCTTTTATACACACGCACACATAAACACGCGCACCTCTTTTCGCACAACAGATTGAGGGGGTGAAACATCTTGTTTTTTCTGAGATGAGAGGGAGAAGGAGGACAGGATGTAGCATGGAAAACTCTTCAGCTTCTCCTGCTTCAGTTTTCAGACACATGATTGTGTTAATGTATTCAAGACCTAAAAGGTCATGCATATCAATAATCTACTTTAAATGCTGGTTGTGTTCGTGAGTATTTCCACAGGAGTGTGGGAGAATCCTGTAAGGATTGAAAATCTCTTTCTTCGCTCTCACACCAGCCTTTGACCTTAGCTCCCCTTTGAGACGGGACATTAAGGTAATTTAAAAGTCAGATCTCTTAATATACATTTGATAGCACACATGTGATCTGCTCCCAATCCTACTGAGTTGCCTACATAATCACTGCATGTATCCTTCATGGAGAAAGCAATCCCATAATGCACTGTAATGAGCTTAGTGAAAAAAAAAAAAATCCAAGTTGTCTCATTTCTATGAACTGTCACATGTTTACCAGATGTTTACTATGTAAATTGACTTTCATAGATGTTATATAAATTGTTTCGTGATTGATAATTGATTTACTGTTTGAATTTTGCCAGAAATAGACTGTTTAATGCCACACAATGGTTCCATTGTGGCAGCTTACCCCACATCTGAAAGAAATTAAAACTTTAATTTGGAAAGGATCCATTAAATTGATAAAAAAAAAATAAAGGCATTTATAATGTTACGAAAGATTTGTATTTAAAAGAAGTTGTTCTTTTGAATTTTCTATTTATCAAAGAATCCTGAAAAAAAAAAAAAAAGTTTCACGGTTTCAACAAAAATATTAAGCAGCACAGCTGTTTTCAACATTGATAATAATAAGAAATGTTTCTTGAGCATCAAATCAGCATATTAGAATGATTTCTGAAGGATCATTTGACACTGAAGACTGAAAATTCAGCTTCGCATGACAGGAATAAATTACATTTTGAAATATTGTAATAATTTTCACACAATATTATTATTTTTACTGTATTTTTGTGCAAATAAATGCAGCAATGCAGCAACTTTTTAACAGTAGTGTACAGGATGAAAAAGCTTTGGAATTTGATTTATTTTATTTTTTTTAATGTTGTATGGTGGTGTTACGGAGGGACTGCGACAAGAGGTGTGCGGATCCATCTGCAAAGTCTTTTATTATTAAACAAAGGCACAACTATGGTATGGGCAAGACAGCGAGCATTCCAGGGACAGACAAAGGTCAACAAACAGAAAAGGTAGTCCAATGGGCAAGGCTAGAGGGTAATCTAAATATCCAGGCTAGAGTCCAGGCATAGGGCAAACAGTATCCAAACAGGGCAAGACAAGAGAGGTAATCCAAGGCGAGCAAGAGTCCAGGGCAGGCAGAGAACAAGTAGAACACAGGAAACCAGGCAAAGTTCAAAACATAGGGCAAACATGCAACAGCAAGACTAGACTGTCTATGGACACTATGACTGGCTCCGTAAAGTAGCTATCAGCTAAACCGTGATAAACGCTAAACAATACTCAGCAGTGAGAGAAAGGAAGTCCATGGCTTATGTAGGGCGTGTGATTGGCTGCAGCTGTGTATCTGTAATCAGTGCAATGGATGATGGGAAATGTGGTCCAGGGTGAAGTGCAAAAGTTAGTGTGGTGCAAGTGTCCATACAAAACAGAACTGGGATCATGACAGGTGGTACATTTCTACTCTATTAGCAGTGTTGCAATAATATACAAAGGAATAGTAATATTAATAAACAATGTTAGAATAATAAAAAAAAACGTACCCGCCTATATGGCAAAAAATAAAAATTTCTTAATATCTGATGGCTCTTGTTGAGAATAAACAATCTTACTGACAAGAAAAAAGCTTTGGAATGTATATTGTATAGAATTAATTTCTCCCCCAGGCCATGTTCCTAGTTGCATTGGCACTGGGAATAGGAACTCTGAAGCGGCCGACAGCGGCATCTTTAAATGCGGCATTTACAAACGCTAAAAAACAGTGGATGGAGGATGTCGTGATCGGAGCTGTATTTGTTGTGAGTCGCGGGTTTCGTGATAATGGAGATGTAAAACGCAATAGTTACGTGACTGAAAGAACACAAAGTGGGGCTAAGAGACGAAATCTCCTATGACATCTTTCAGTATTACATATCATCGAGGCGGAGAAAAAACATAACCCTGCCGTTATCACTGTTTTCCATGTTCGTGAAGTAAATATGTTTACATGGCTTTTTAAAAATGCTGGGTGTCGACCAATCAATGTACACTTATGTCACTGAATAGTGCTGGTTTAGACCCTACTCTGAAGTGGGAGCTAATTTAGTTCCCCCAAAAGGAGTTTCTAGAACTAAAATCATGCAGTGCGAAAAAATCCGGCAAAATCCGGATACTTCAGCCAATAGTTCTATAGGAACTATGAAAAGATTCCTCCAGTACGAAAGCCCTTAGTGTTGCATTAATAGACATAAGAATATCAACGTTAAAAATAATATATATATATTTTTAAATTTCAATATCTGATGATTCTTGTTGAGTTTTGTGTGAAGGTAAACAGAGATAGGAAGATATAGAAAGAAAACTATTTCTTTGTTTATTTTTCTTCTGCATAACGCACCACATTCTGAGTTGCTCTGTCTCCACACAAAAATGAGAGAGATATTTAGAAGTTAGACCAGAAAAGATGGGGGAAAAAAACAAAGAACAACAACAACAAGGTTTTTGGGGGTGTTTTCACAGTTTTTGATGCGACTGCATGAAAACGCTCTATTTCTTTGACTCACTCTTCTGAGAGGATCAAAGACCTGAGCTTTCAACAGCATACTTTTACTCCATTATATTTGACTAGGGGTTATAATGTTGAGTACTTGTAAATATGTATTTATTTATTTGCTTTTTTGCTTTTTCTATATCTCTGAAAATTCCTTTTAATCTTACCATCATTTTCTTTGGAATTTCACTCCTTTTCAGCAAACGTGACATAGATAATCACACTATCAGCAGCACTGCTTGTTTCAAAAGTTCATTGGTTATAATTTTCACAACATTCCACTTGACGTGGAAGAAAATTACTTCAGTGCTCTTAAACCAGCCCTCGCTTTTAACTTCTTCTGTCTTGCCAGACACTATATTTCCCCAATTCAAGGCTTTAGTGTTTGAAAACTGCACTGAACTTTCATCCAAAAATATGATTTATGCTGAAATCAAGCTTTCTTCCAAAACCTCTTCTGTTGCATCTTTTCCCCTTCATTATACCAAAAGACATGGGTTAAAAGGCGAGGATAATGCATCTGAAAAACTTTATTATTTAATCAAATCGCTAACTAAGCAGGGACAGGAAGAAGAACGATATGGATAAATTATTATTTAATTAACGGAGAGACAGACAAGGGAAGAGAACCCTTGATCATTCATTATCATCTCATACTGTATGAAGATTTCAGTACATTAATATGCCTGCAGATTGTGCTGATAAGCTACCGCTGACGAGGAGAGACATTGTAAGAGTTTCTAATGTTCACAATGCAGTCCGATTTGGTTTTCAAATTCCAAATGGATTTTGGTTTTTATATCTTAAGAACTGACTGTCTGTTAGTGATGAAATGTGATCCTTCTAGTGTAGTCAGTATCCAGTGCATCTACATCCTTTTCTATGGTAATGATGTGAGTGCCAACACAATGCCAGAACATTTTCCCATGCAAAAACGGAGAGCTGTCACTATGGAAAGACATGGCAAAAATGTTTTCTCTGCTCATGTCTGTCATGACATCTCACCACAGTGCTGAACTCAAGTTCAACTGAAGAACATTTTATTTTTTAAAATAAATTTTTTTTTTTTTTTTTATAGAAAGTATTCAGACGCCCTTAAATTTTTCACTCTTTGTTATATTGCAGCCATTTGCTAAAATCATTTAAGTTCATTTTTTTCCTCATTAATGTACACACAGCACCCCATATTGACAGAAAAACACAGAATTGTTGACATTTTTGCAGATTTATTAAAAAAGAAAAACTGAAATATCACATGGTCCTAAGTATTCAGACCCTTTGCTGTGACACTCATATATTTAACTCAGGTTTAACTCACAGATGGTTCTATACCTTCATTTGAGTCCAGCTGTGTTTGATTATACTGATTGGACTTGATTAGGAAAGCCACACACCTGTCTATATAAGATCTTACAGCTCACAGTGCATGTCAGAGCAAATGAGAATCATGAGGTCAAAGGAACTGCCTGAAGAGCTCAGAGACAGAATTGTGGCAAGGCACAGATCTGGCCAAGGTTACAAAAACATTTCTGCTGCACTTAAGGATCCTAAGAGCACAGTGGCCTCCATAATCCTTAAATGGAAGACGTTTGGGACGACCAGAACCCTTCCTAGAGCTGGCCGTCCGGCCAAACTGAGCTATCGGGGGAGAAGAGCCTTGGTGAGAGAGGTAAAGAAGAACCCAAAGATCACTGTGGCTGAGCTCCAGAGATGCAGTCGGGAGATGGGAAAAAGTTGTAGAAAGTCAACCATCACTGCAGCCCTCCACCAGTTGGGGCTTTATGGCAGAGTGGCCCGACGGAAGCCTCTCCTCAGTGCAAGACACATGAAAGCCTGCATGGAGTTTGCTAAAAAACACCTGAAGGACTCCAAGATGGTGAGAAATAAGATTCTCTGCTCTGATGAGACCAAGATAGAACTTTTTGGCCTTAATTCTAAGCGGTATGTGTGGAGAAAACCAGGCACTGCTCATCACCTGTCCAATACAGTCCCAACAGTGAAGCATGGTGGTGGCAGCATCATGCTGTGGGGGTGTTTTTCAGCTGCAGGGACAGGACGACAGGTTGCAATCGAGGGAAAGATGAATGCGGCCAAGTACAGGGATGTCCTGGACGAACACCTTCTCCAGAGTGCTCAGGACCTCAGACTGGGCCGAAGGTTTACCTTCCAACAAGACAATGACCCTAAGCACACAGCTAAAATAACGAATGACCTAAAAATGGCTGTCCACCAACGTTTACCATCCAACCTGACAGAACTGGAGAGGATCCGCAAGGAGGAATGGCAGAGGATCCAGGTGTGAAAAACGTGTTGCATCTTTCCCAAAAAGACTCATGGCTGTATTAGATCAAAAGGGTGCTTCTACCAAATACTGAGCAAAGGGTCTGAATACTTAGGACCATGTGATATTTCAGTTTTTCTTTTTTAATAAATCTGCAAAAATGTCAACAATTCTGTGTTTTTCTGTCAATATGGGGTGCTGTGCGTACATTAATGAGGAAAAAAAAAAGAACTTTATGACTTTAGCAAAATGGCTGCAATATAACAAAGAGTGAAAAATGTAAGGGGGTCTGAATACTTTCCGTACCCACTGTATATTCATGTCTATACCATCCAAAATTGCTGAGACTCCACTCAATGATTGTAATTTTTAAGTATTCTTGAAGATCTTGATTAGCTGGTTCAGATATGTTTAATTAGGATTGGAGCCAGGGGTGTAGCCAGATCTTTTTTTCAGGGGTGGCCAGGTAAGACCCAGTGATTTCAACGTGTTAATTTATAATTTTTGTTGCAAATTACAAATGCAAATGGGTGCGCATTTATTTGTGCTATCTCAGGACATGTGAGTAATGTACAGTGGGCGAGCGTGTAACTATGTTACTAAAATATATTTGTTAATTATATTGCGCTAAACCCTTAAGTTTTTTTTTTCCATTCAACATTTTTGTGGAAACCATGATACCATTCAAACATTTGTGGTAAAAAAAAAAAAAAAAAAAAGGTGGGTTAGACTTTATTTTAAGGTGTCCGTGTTACAGTGTAATTATACATTTAAGTACTGAGTAATAATAATGAACTACATGTACTTACAATAGGATTAGGGTGTGGTTTAGGTTAGTTGCATGTAATTAAGCACAATTTAACTACAGTAACTACATGTAACGTGTGTAACAAAGACCAAAAAAAGAGAGAAATGAATACTTTTTTCATGCAGTAAACAGCAAAGACATTTATAATGTTACAAAAGATATCTGTTTAATGAACATTTTAATAAATTCAATAAATAAATGTAATAAATGCAAATAAATGCTGTTCATTGAACTTTTTTATTCATCAAACAAACTTATTACCATTTCCACAAAAATGTTAAGCAGTTTTTAACTGATAATAATAATAAAAAGACATGATTTTTGAGCATCAAATCAGTATATTAGAATGATTTCTGAAGGATCATGTGACACTGAAGACTGGAGTAATGATGATGAAAATTCAGCTTTAATCACATGAATAAATTACATTTTAAAATATTTTAACACAGAAATATTTTTATTTGGAATAATATTTCACAATATTATTGTTATTACTGTATTTTTTTATTTTAAATAAATGCATTCTTGGTGAGCTTCTTTAAAAAAAAATTTTTTTTTTTTTTAAAGTGTAATGTTTCCAAACTTTTGACAGGTACCGTATACACTGTGTATATATAGTGAAGATTATATATATATATATATATATATATATATATAGTAAAAGGGTATCAACCCAATGTGGTTTTAGTACCAATAATATACTAACATATCGGTATACACCAAATATTTTACATTTATATATATACACATATATATACATACATATATATACATACATATATATATATATATATATATATATATATATATATATATATATATTGATAACAAACTTTCTGATAATGATGGCAATAATAATAATTTCAGTAATGATATTAATAATGATTTACTCATTGATAAGGGGCAGGACAGCATCCAACCTGCAGAGACAGCCCCACCAAACAGCTCCCATCCCCCCAACCCCAGCCCAGCACACTATCCTCAAAAATATGCCAAAAATAATCTTAACAATACTCAATTGTCTATATTCAGCTCCATAGAGATTTGTCACTGTCCATGGTGCTGAAAGAAGCCACTTTTGGAATTATTCCTGTGACCAAACATTTGCATTCCATTTAAAGATGAACACAGTGCTCACATACCAAAGGTAAAAACAAACCCAGTAAATGGCGTGTATCTTTTAGCTTAAGGAAAAAATAACAATATGAAACATCTGTGCATTAAAATTGTCTGAGCAACACAGGTGGATGTGTATTTCAGTGACTCCAGGCAGCCCATGGGAGCTGTAGTCAGCCATAGAAAGAATGATGAGGAAGAGATAAAACTGGAGAAGAGCAAGATCAGAATAGGGCCTTCGGGACAGCTTTAAAGTATGGCAATGTACAAACTGTAAAGCAGGAGATTTCACTGGGCTCAAACTCCCAGCAGTCTCTGCCATAAACACAGATACAGAGAAATATCTTCTCTGTCACAGAGTAGATCTGTGAACAGAGATAAACCTTAAGAAATCAACACCATTGAGTACAGCAGGTAATGTGTCATGCTTTATGATGTTATTTTTTATGAGCACTTTCCATAAATACGCTTCAAAATAAGGGTACAAAAATAAGACGATAAGGTCTTATTTGTTAACTTAACTACATTAGTTGACAATGAACAATACTTCAACAGCATTAATTAATCTTAGTCGATGTTAATTACAACATTTACCAAAACATTTTTAGTCAAATGTTGCTTCTGTTAACATTGGTTAATGCACTGTGAACTAACATGAACTTGAACATTATTAACTAACAATAACAAAGGCTAATAAATGCTGTAAAGATATACTGCTCATTGTTTACCAGTTCTTATAATGTATAGAGAGTGTGTTAATGTAAATGTATATGTTAAATATAATAATCCAGAAATTACTGTAGATGAGGTAAAATAAACCCTGCATTTGAGTTGACGTTCTCTTGATTTGTGTTTATGTGAAAGTGCAGTAATTCAAAAAGGATTTGTTGAGAACAATTGTGATTAATAATCTAAATTATTATTCTTAAGCAAAATAATCATGATTTTCCATTTTAACCGATTTAACCATTATCCTGCAGCCCTACAACTACACTTCATGTCTGAATACTAATTGAAATCACTCTGGCTTTTCATGTACTAAAGTGATTTACAGATTAGCTTGCACAGAGCAGAAGTACCATAAACAAGGTGAGCACCATGAAGCTTTCTTCTCCAAACCAAAAAGAAAATTGATTCAAAGGCCTTTAGTTTATGCCATATAAGATCAAAACCTTCATAGGCAGTGAAACACACACATGCTTATAAAGTTTTAGCTTACTGTATAAACAAGGTCTGCAGTTTATGTGGGTTAGTGTAGCTAGAGGCTGGGTTGGTGGGGACAACTTTAACAATAAGCTCTGCTTAGTCTGGAGGCTCTGACAACACTGCAATTTAACAGCAACCCTAATGGGCCTGAACAAATCTGCTACAAGCTTTCCTGAGTACATGAAAGCAACAAAGTGCTTATTTTGAAATATTGTGAAGTCACTCAACATGTTAAGGGCTTGATCAGAGAATTTTAGTAAATCAAGACCTGAGAGATAGAGAGAATTCACACACAACTTTGAAGGGTTAGTTCACCCAAAAATGAACATTTTGTCATTTATTACTCACCCTCATATCGTTCCACACCCGCAAGACTTTTGTTCATCTTCAGAACACAAATTAAGATATTTTTGATAAAATCCGATGGCTCAGTGAGGCCTGCATTGACAGCAAGACAATTAACACTTTCAAACGGCCAGAAAGCTACTAAAGACATATTTAAATCAGTTCCTGTGACTACAGTGGTTCAACCTTAATGTTATGAAGCGACAAGAATACCATTTGTGTTCCAAAAAACAAAATAACGACTTTATTCAACAATATCTAGTATGGGCAATTTCAAAACACTGCTTCATGAAGCTTCAAAGCTTTACAAATCTTTTGTTTTGAATCAGTGGTTCAGAGCACGTATCAAACTGCCAAAGTCACGCCCCCCAGTGGTGAACCATTGAAATTTCAAAATGTTTCGAAACACTTATGCAGAGCTTTGTTTACTGAAATCATGTGACTTTGGCAGTTTGATACACTCTCTGAACCGCTGATTCGAAACAAAAGATTTGTAAAGCTTCAAAGCTTCATGAAGCAGTGTTTT
This sequence comes from Elopichthys bambusa, assembly GCA_037101425.1. Lineage (NCBI taxonomy): Eukaryota > Metazoa > Chordata > Actinopteri > Cypriniformes > Xenocyprididae > Elopichthys > Elopichthys bambusa. The sequence continues at coordinate 29,741,781 of CM074440.1, read as the reverse complement.
GAAATCGCCTATCACTAGATATTGTTGAATAAAGTCATTATTTAGTTTTTTTGGTGCACAAAAAAACTATTCTTGTCTCTTCATAATATTAAGGTTGAACCACTGTAGTCACATGAACTGTTTTAAATATGTCTTTAGTACATTTCTGGACATTTGAAAGTGTTAATTATCTTGCTGTCAATGCAGGCCTCACTGAGCCATCATTTTATCAAAAATATCTTAATTTGTGTTCTGAAGATGAACGAAGGTCTTACAGGTGTGGAATGACATGAGAGTGAATAATTAATGACAGAATTTTCATTTTTGGGTGAACTAACCCTTTAATCCAATCACCTTTGCAATGAAACAAAGGTACCAAAGTAAATGAAAGCAGTTCACTTGATTCATTTACACATAATGACACACAAACAGCTCTTTTGGACTCTTCATGCCTGCAGGCTTTTTTATATCTGCATCTTTATGATTCATCAGTGTATTTCTGCTTACGCAAAAGACAATTTCAGTAATAACATAGGACATGATCTTCTAACACAATGTGTTAATGTGTGTTCGAGTGTGTGCACTCACTACACATACATGTGACAAGATCACTACTGTTAACTGCACTCTTCAAAATAAAGGTTTAAAGGGGGATTTTTACAGCGATGCAAGCAATAGAAGAACCATTTTGGGTTCCACAAAGAAAATTTCAGTGAACAGATTTAAAAGAACCATTGAATATTTTAATAATTTGAAGAATCTTTTTTCCACTATAAAGAACCGTGTGTGTAATGGAAAGTTTCAGTGGTTTTTAAAGGCATCATCGAACCATAGATGCCAATAATAATAATAATAAAAACTTTCTTTTTAAGAGTGTGCTGTTGATTTGAGTTCATGATTTCAAAACACTATATTCACTTATGCGCTCTTGTACAGGATTTACAACATCTTTCTAAAAGTGGTTCATGACGTTTTCCAATGCAGTTGAATTCTCTGTTTTCTATTTTCTACCGTTTTTATTTAGCTTCAAGGTCCATGTTTCTTCAGTTCATGGTGGATGTCACTGCACGAATAAAAAGGCCAATGAAAATTGGGGCTACACCGAACCATTTCCAACACTACAAAGAAATATAAAATAAATAAATAAATACATTTAAATGATGTGATTAATCTCAGAATTGTTTTCAAATCAAATGTACAATTATTTTTTTTTTATTAGATTTATTACATTTTTGTCCCACTTTATATTAGGCACCTTTAACTATGTACTAACATTTAAATTAATAATTTGATACAATTGCACTTGTTATGTACATACATGTTTTTACATTGTACTTATATTTTTAAAAGAAACCTGCATGTAATTACAGCTGTAATTAAATTGCATCTATAAAGCTGCAAGCTGCAAATATGATGTTGATCTGATTAAAGCTCTAGGAGGAGTTTGTTAAAGTACAACGTGGAAATGGCAAAAACTGCAAAAATTTTGCGGAGAAAATTCAAAATATCTCACTTCCTGTTGGGTTTTCAGATTTGCACCCAGGGACTTTTTTGTAGGTATTGGGCTGTTATATGTGTCTACCGAATTTCATACCTGTCTGTGAACGTAGTGCGAAGGGCGCTTAATTAAAATTTTGTAGGTGGCGCTATTGAGCCATTTTGCCACACCTAATTCTGAGACCCATAACAGACGTAGATTTTCACCACTTCTGACGCGTGTGCAAAGTTTCATGAGTTTTCGAGCATGTTTAGGCCCTCAAAAATGCAATTCATTTCAGAGAAAAAGAATAATTGACTGAGCAATTACAATAGGGTCCTCACACCATCGGTGCTCGGGCCCTAATTATACTGTTGAGCCTTCCCTTACACCTTGACCTAATCTTAAACCTACCCACACCACCAAACCTGTCCCTAACCTCACCTGTATCCCACCTCAATGGCAGCGCAAGTGTTTTGCAATGCCTAATGAACCCAATAAGTACGTTACACCAGGTTTGTCTTGATGTGTTGGCATCTCTGATGGGAAAAACATCACCCATCTTTAACTCAGTAGGTTTCTGTATGTTGCAAGAATGTACAGATTTAGTCCTTTCTCCAGCGATTTCACAGATTGTCATGAGTTGGTTCCTGTATCTCCACCTTTTTGTCATCCTCTTTTCTCACAGTGGAATGATCATAGCCTGCCCGAAAGTGGCAGTCTGACCAGGAAGTGTGCGGGTGTTAGTGACTGCGGCTTGTCAAGCTCACTGTGGGCAAAGGGTCTGGAATTCAGTGTGGTCTCTACTTCTGCAAAGAGTGTAGAAGTAGAATAACATACACAGTGTGTCAGAATGATGATGATTTTCTGGGTGTTGTCACTCAAACTGACTGGTCAGTGGTTGTCAAATATGTTTTATGAGTGCTGTGAGCCCTGACTGGCATGGCAGTGGTTCTCAATGGCTGTTTTTATGGATGAATTTATGGGTGTTGTCCCCCTGATTGGCAGGTCATGAGTGTCAATGAGATATAGGGTCAGATGGATTTATAGTTAGATATATGAGTATATTTATGGGGGTTATATATTAAATCCTGGGTGTCTGGCTTCTTCTAATCTGTTGGGAATGGATGGTGGCCATGTTTTTCCTTTGATTGTGGGGGTGAAAGTCACCCAAGAAAGTTTTACACCTCAGTGTTAAAATCAGTGCTGTTTGGTCAATTGGGTATATGTTAATTGAGTCAAAATATTTGAGTCAAGACATCCTAAATTTGTTTGTGTTAATGGTTTTACGACAGTTGCTTAGATGTCTTCATCAAAACCTTTCTGGTGATTCTCTGGGCTCACACACAAAAAACCTCTTATACTTTAGTGTACATAAATTTGTTCAATTCAATTCACGTTTACTTGTATAGTGCTTTTCACAATACGCATAATTTCAAAGCAGCTTTACAGAAAATGCATGTCAACATTACAATTTACAGTAATCTCTTATTAGATGTGACTGTGCAAGTTATGTAATTTCAGAAATGTAAATAACGCTAACAATCTATTCATTTAAACAATGTATTAGTTTAAAGGTGCAATATTTCTGTCCGCTAGAGGCCTATTCAAAACAAAGGCGTAGCTTGATGACGGCAAGTTTGAGCGCGGAATCTTGGGACATGTGGTCTTCACATCACAGCCGGTGGAAACAATTGGGATTGGACTCACTCAGGAAGAAATCATGTTCATGGATGCGATTATTAACGTTACTGTAGTATGAAGCAGAGCAGGACCGGGTGTTGTGGGAGCTGAACGAGGCCACTGGAGCGATTGCACAACACACGCCTCACAAGCAGCGGAACTTTTATTATGCCGCAGTCGCCGGCGCCGCTTCCGCTTTTCCGGTCATGAGTATGAGGTAACACAGCTCTGTTTATCATATTAGATGCATTTGAGTGTGTTGAAAATGTAATAATGTTACTCTGTGCGTTCGCTCGGTGGCTGCTGTGAGACACTGTTGCACACTGCAGTAAGCTAGATCGATTTTAGAATATCATATTAAATGCTGGATGGCTTGTGTTGATAAATGGCATGCAATTAATTTTAAAACGTATTGTATGATGGAGAAAATTCTGTATTACTGTTACTAAAAATAAAGCTGCATCTGATTATGCTATGTTAGCTACTTGACAAAATAGTGTTTTTCTCTGAGGCATGGTAAAGCATGGTGCTCGCAAAAAATCAAGAAAATTAGATTTAAACAAAAAGATTAAACGTGTTGAGCTATATAACAGCAATTAGTTTTCTGTCTATAAACGTAACCAAACAGTTGTTCCCTTGTCTATTGAATATTAATATATTAAAGCGTATTTGGTTTTTACAAAATAATACCGGAAACCGAGGGTAACGTGGGTATGACGCAATTGACAGGACCTCACTCGTTCCGGAGCCTTGGTTAAAATTGCAATTTTCTTGCGATTTACAAATAGTTGGAAACATTTGGGATATTGTAAGTACTCAAGTGAACGAAATATATAACACTGGCCTAGTGTTGCTCCTTTAAGGCAGAAACCATGAGCTCATTGAAGTAATGAATACATGTTAACAATGATTAGGGTATATAGAAAAACTTATAATTGTGCATGTTGATCCAGAGTTTGCGTCACCTACAGGAATGCTACTGTAATGAAAATCACAACATGGGCTCAGGAATACTTCCAGAAAACATTGTCGGTGAACACAATCCACCATGCCATTCGCCATTGCCAGCTAAAACTCTATAGGTCAAAAAGAAGCCATATCTAAACATGATCCAGAAGCGCAGGCGTTTTCTCTGGGCCAAGGCTCATTTAAAATGGACTGTGGCAAAGTGGAAAACTGTTCTGTGGTCAGAGGAATCAAAATTTGAAGTTCTTTTTGGAAAACTGGGACGCCATGTCATCCGGTCAAGGACAACCCAAGTTGTTATCAGCGCTCAGTTCAGAAGCCTGCATCTCTGATGGTATGGTGTTGCATGAGTGCGTGTGGCATGGGCAGCTTACACATCTGGAAAGGCAACATCAATGCTGATAGGTATATCCAAGTTCTAGAACAACATATGCTCCCATCCAGACGTCGTCTCTTTCAGGGAAGACCTTGCACTTTCCAACATGACAATGCCAGACCACATACTGCATCAATTACAACATCATGGCTGCGTAGAAGAAGGATCCGGGTACTGAAATGGCCAGCCTCCAGTCCAGATCTTTCACCTATAGAAAACATTTGGCGCATCATAAAGAGGAAGATGCGATAAAGAAGACCTAAGACAGTTGAGCAACTAGAAGCCTTTATTAGACAAGAATGGGACAACATTCCTATTCCTAAACTTGAGCAACTTGTCTCCTCAGTCCCCAGACGTTTGCAGACTGTTATAAAAAGAAGGGGGGATGCCACACAGTGGTAAACATGGCCTTGTCCCAACTTTTTTGAGATGTGTTGATGCCATGAAATTTAAAATCAACTTATTTTTCCCTTAAAATGATAAATCTTCTCAGTTTAAACATTTGATATGTCATCTATGTTGTATTCTGAATAAAATATTGAAATTTGAAACTTCCCCATCATTGCATTCCTTTTTTATTCACAATTTGTACAGTGTCCCAACTTTTTTGTAAAAAATATATGGGGTATTTTGAGCTGAAACTTCACAGACACATTCTGGGGACACCTTAGACTTATATTAAGTCTAAGTAAAATGTCAATTCTAGGGCACCTTTAAGAATTTAAGTGATAGTCTTTTTGCTTGAGAGTATTTGACTAAACTGATGTTTCTTTTAGTGCAACTTTCCAGCTATCTATGATATGGGATCACATGAAGCATCAACACGAAAAGTAAGTCATGCTGTTTTACACTGTACATGCTGTTAACTTTTATGATAAATCACAACTAAGTAACGCACTGAAAGCTGCACATTTATTAAAGTCTGAGGTTGTTAAACAGCGTTCCACACTCTGGTAAAACCCGGAGATAAAATTAAAAAATTACATGGGCACAAAACACCATGTAACTTCAAGAGCCCAAAACACTAAGAAAACACGGCACACCATACAAGAGAATCACCATTTATAATAAATACAGAATACAGAAAAAGCCATCATGAGCAATTTCTAAGTTTGTTACAAGTTTGTAAATGTGGTTTTGCAAATGACGTCTTTATTACTACACTATAGATTTAGTCATTTTGTTCAGATAGCAGATGACAATATTCACATTTTGTTGGTTGGGATGTGTTTTGTTTTAGGTGAAGACAAAACAGTGTTAGTGCTTTTCCTCACATGGGAAAGCATGTGTGGTGAAACTTTTTAAATATATGACTGAACTTTCTCTTTTGACAAACGAGCAATGATTTCGCCGATGGTAGTATCATCAGCATTTTTTGAAACCAGCGCCAAGCATACATCTGTTACAATTGTACACATACATACAATGTCAGTAACTCCTAACTCTTCTGTACATTCAGACATCACATCCAGAACTTTTCTTATAATTATACAGATTGGCGTTTGGTGTTAACACACATGCTCGTCACATCAGAATACCATGAATTTGTCAATTTGACATCCATTTCATTTTTGAGATTTGTTACACGTTTGGTATCCCCCTCACAGTCCTTATTCGAATCAAATGCAGCATCGATGATCTTGTGCATCAAGCCAACAATCTGTCCTCTGAAATATTCTTTAAACATACAGTCCAAGATACCTTTTAGACGGCACTCATTGCCGGTGGCACACTGGCACACCAGCAGTTTGTGCACAGCTTCGTCAGAACTCAAAGGAGGGGTCGCTCTCCATCAGCTTTTGCGTAGCCGTTTTTTTAGCTCAACTTGGTGCACGGTATAAACTTTGTCCCCTATTTGATGCTGAAAGATTCTAATAGTTCCTGGAACTTCCTGTGAGTGAGTCCTTAAACTTAGGCCTTGTGCATTAACACTTTGAAGTTTGGGCTTTTGGGTCTGATCCCCCAAGGTGTGAGTCGAAGAAGCATCAGTCTCGGACAGACAGGAATGTTGAAGATGACTTTGGCAGCCCATGTAACAACCAGACGATGTTCCTTCAACTTTTGATCAATGAGATGTTTGCAGTAGCACAGCAGTCCGCGTTGGTACAGTTGTCTATAGGTTGCAGCTCCAGCTCCCTTACACAAATCGGTTAGGAAACCCTGGTTGCTTGTGATAACTGAGCTCTCTGTAGAATTTATCAGGACAGCCGATTGGGGTCCGCCCTCGCCCCCTGTTGTGTGGGTATACCGGGGTTGTCGCCAGATACACATAAAAAACATTTTTCCTACCCTGATTTTAGCCCTCTGATTTGAACGCTGTTTTAAGGGGCGTGTCTGCTGTGAGACTTCAGTGTAAACGCCCACTGCTGTGATTGGCTAACATCTTTCCATTTGAAATAGCTAAGTATTACTCTCTCTTTTAGCACGTTTTTACTATTACAGCTCTCAAAGTTAACTAATCGTGAAAAGTGTTGCATATGGCATTATATTTAGATCGTGGCATGAAAGGTTGCAGAGGTGACCAATCCAGTCCAGGCACTGCACAATATTTTGTAATCCTCAACGGCAAGTTTATTGCTTGGTAGTTCGATTCGGTTTGGCACCAAGTAGGCCTATGTTACTTAGGCTACTTGTTCGTCATGCGCGAATCGGTGGGCGGGGCTAATACCAAATACCAAATTCAGGAGGCAGGGCCTGTAGGTGTAAAACGTCCAAGGATGTGATGCACCAAGGAAGTCATAAAACACCATAATGAGATTATTCCGGAAAAAAAAAAAAAAAAAAAAAATTCATCAGACTGCAACCCAGTAACTCTTGAGTTTTTCTTTAAACAAAAGTCATAAAAGTAATTTGCTGGTAAATTGGTGTACATCGATGCACTGTATTGTTTTACAGCATAGATTGTGAGAGTTACTGATGGAAAGATGTCTTCATACCTTTATTTCACGGCATTTTTAAAAATGCTATACATAGATGTTTTACAAGATAAATTATTTCAGAGTTCCTTGTGCTGCATTCAATATCCACATACCTATTTTCAATTCAATTTCAATTCAATTCACATTTATTTGTATACTGCTTTTCATAATACATATCGTTTCAAAGCAGCTTTACAGAGAATGCATGTCAACATTACAATTTAGAAAATGCAATTAGCTAATAATGTAATAATTTAGGCAATTTATTTACAGTCACTGTTAGCAATTTAAATGAAGGTAGAAGCAATGAGCTCCTGGAAAAATGAATTACATATTAACAATAATTAGGATATATAGAAATTTGGGAATGTGCGTGTTGATCCAGATGTTGCATCTTCTGAAGTCCTCGCAGAAGTTGGCGCCGTCTCTTCACAGGTGATGGTCATCTGAGGTCTTCTTAAGAGGCTGGATCCAAACTGAAGCTGATGTACTGTCTAGTCAATGGAAAAACGGAAAAGCAAATGGCAAAGCAAATGGAGAATAATTAGCGTAGCTGCTGTTCATAACATTAAACAAAGATAGTCATGTGTAATTGATCTGATATGAGATGCATTATGCGAATGCTTGGCTAAAGAGATGCGTCTTTAATCTAGATTTAAACTGGGAGATTGAGTCTGAGCCCCAAACATTATCAGGAAGGCTATACCAGAGTTTAGGAGCCAAATGTGACACACACACACACACACACACACACACACATGCCCAGGCATGTAATTTTAATGGATATAGCCAGTGTGGTGTAGGGGTAATGCTTCCTTAAAGTTTTGACTCAAATATTTTGACTCAATTAACATATACCCAATTGACCAAACAGCACTGATTTTAACACTGAGGTGTAAAACTTGCTTGGGTGACTTTCACCCCCACAATCAAAGGAAAAACATGGCCACCATCAATTCCCAACATATTAGAAGAAGCCAGACACCCAGGATTTAAGATATAACCCCCATAAATATACCCATATATCTAACTATAAATCCATCTGACCCTATATCTCATTGACACTCATGACCTGTCAATCTGGGGGACAACACCCATAAATTCATCCATAAAAACAGCCATTGACAACCACTGCCATGCCAGTCAGGGCTCACAGCACTCATAAAACATATTTGACAACCACTGACCAGTCAGTTTGAGTGACAACACCCAGAAAATTAGGGGCCATAAATTAGGCCATAAATCATCATCATTCTGACACACTGTGTATGTTATTCTACTTGTAGACATTTCTTCAAAAGTGAGCAATGCATTTCCTAGCTCTTTCCTCATGCTTGTTTTCACAGACCTTACAAGCCCCTCCCCAGATCCACCCCACCTGTTATTCTGTCTTGAGGTAATGGAGCAGTGTCCTGCTGTGCAGGTTTCGCTTTAAATCTTTTGCACACAGTACATTTTGACAGAATACTCTTCACAATTTGTCTGCCTCGCAAAATCCAGTATCTACAGTGTCTCTCAGACCAGAATGCAATGAAATTCATGGTTGCACTGAACCAGCAGCTCACAATATCTGTCTTTGCTAGGTAGAATGACTGGATTAGTTTTTGGTAGTTTGCCAACTGCAAGCCTTTTCATTTCAGCTCTGGATGTGTTCACCTGGAATCTTCATCACAGCAGTGCATACTTGGGTTGTCTCGAGTGCTTCCACTTCAACTTTCTGCTCTTTGTTCCAGATGTTCTGCAAAATTACCTTCTGTGTTTGCACCTTGATGTTACTGGTGCTGCAGAGCGAAACGTTTCTTTAAAGCTACCTGTTCTCACTGATGAAGCTTCTCTGGCTGCCCCCATCCAGTAAGCAGTGAATGCTTTTATATCCACCAGGTCATTCTGCCCATGTTCTTACAGTCTAGCAGCACAGCACTGTTCTGTTTAGTGGGCTGCATCTTTATTGAATGTGAAGCAAATGAAGAAACCACATTGTCTTTGTTGTCATTGAAGTATGTGTTTCTTCTTTCTCACATACAGCGCTTTAATGTCTCCCTCCACATACATTACAGCACAATTTGATCTCACAGAATCTTAAAATGTGCGTCGGCTCAAGACAAAGATAGCATCGTCCCATTTTCATCAACATGCCTTTTCATGCAACAATATCAGTTTCTGTACACAGTTCTGTTTTGCGTGCACCGTGCCCTGCTGCGAACGGACTGAGGGCCTCCCTCCCCCTGGAACATGATCGCGAACAAACCAAGGGGGTTGGAACGTGATCATGAACAGAAATGACTAGTTCACCTCCCGAGTCTTCAGGTCTGAGTCATTCATTCTTTTGTTATGTGACTTGACAGCCGTATTGGATACAGAAATTAGTTCCTTCCTTACAAATAAGCATCTAGTTAGTTTTTTGTACTCTTACAGTTTCGTGATGCGTTTCTGGTCTCAAATTTCTTACAATCTATAAATTTGTGAATTTCTGTCATGATGATTCTTTTCCATAACTCGAACGACTCAGACCCAAAGACTCGGGAGGTGAACTAATCATTTCTGTTTCCGGTGCAGACTGCATAGCTTCAGCCTTTGGGAATGTGACGTGACAAAAGAACGAACGACTCAGATTGGGAGGTGAGGTGAACTAACAAACTGCATAGGCTAAAGACCCAGCTAAAGAATTAATTAATAATTTCTGCATCTCATAATTTGGCCTTGTCTGCATTATAGTTTTTTCTTATTCTAAATGTGATCAACGTTTGTGTAAGCTGATGTGTTGGAGAATTTGGCTATTAACATGTAACATATCAATTATATTCTGCTGAAATGAAAAAATGACTAATATGATTAATTTTGCTGAACGAGACTCAAAGATCCAAGTCCTTAAAATGATCCGAACTGAATCTCCCACTAAGATTTGTGGGAAATTTATTCTTAAAGCTCCATAATAAATGGCAATTTAAACTGGTTCTATAATTATTGAAGACAATTAAACATTCTATTATATTACTATTATTACTCTAATTAATTCACAACAGAAGGCCAGTAAATTATGACAGATTTTTCTGTTTTGCTTGTAGTATATGTCTAAACAACAAATATGTTCTGACTGGTTGTGATCGTGTCATGTCGAGCAGCAGTTTCACCTTAGGTGTGGACAGACAAATTGCTTGTCGCTGGAATCTTTTCACATCATGTCTGGTTAGAATACAGTGAAGAAAGCGAAACTGCACACTCTATTCAGACTGTCTAGACTGTGAGACTGCGAGTTCCTTCAATACATCTCTCATCTCTTCTCTATATCACAGAAATTATGCTGATGGCCAAGATTGGAGTAAATTATACAGAACATTTCATTTCTTTGCAATTATAGCAAACAGTCTGACCTTTGGCACTTGTCTTCTCACTTTTTTTCTTCCCGCTTTCTCTTATTTTCCGTGTGTGTGTTTGTTGACTTTTATTTACACTGCGATAAATGCAGAGGTGGTGCAAAAGCACCAGTGTATCAGCCAATAACTGGTATTTGCCGATAAAATCAATTATCTGCACATCAGCCAATGATCAAGGAAGACTGTATCAGGCCAATCAAAAAGGAAAAAAATGTGTCACATTGCAACTCATACTGTGTAAAGAAAATGTTTTGTATAGAATTTAGGGCTTTCAAAGTTAACACAATAACACACGAAGTAAAAACCCCATTTTAAACAGTTATCTCTTTCAAAAATTACATGTTTTGCTAGTGTTGGTGGGTCTGATTTTGTCTGATTTGAGGTGATTTAATCTGTGCTGTATGAATGTAACAACTGTCTCTAGGGCAGCAAGAATTACGGACCAGCGTGAGAGATACAGTTACTCATTCAGTCCAAAATACAGTAATATACCAGAGAATTGTAGATTTTATATACAGTATATGCCAGAAAAAGAATGAGGGACAGCTGTGCCCTTGTTAATATGTAAATGAAACGGCTGCACTGTCCTGGTTTTAATTACAATACTAGATGATTCAGTAATTTGGAAATAACGTTCAAGGTTTGTGTGCCATGCTCTCATTTTTTTATGTAGAACCATAATGAATAGATTCTCTAATCACTTAATATTGTACAAAGTAGTTTCACATTCATTAGCCATTGGTTAACCTCTGTTTAGGCTTCTTGTTTCCTTAAAGCTCAGATGAAGTGATTGAGTCCTTCATGGTGTCAGGTACACATGTATACCGCATAGGGCTCTTTTACAGCCACTTACGGGTCAATTGGTGCTTAGAAATCGCAAGCACAGATGGCATACAGTAATTAACATAAATTAAATCCCCACTCCATTTCAGTGATTGGCTGTTTTTGAGTCCCAAATGAATGTCATATCCTTCCTTTAAATGTATTGTATCTGCCGAGCCCATAATGGCATTGTATAGTCCCTTTATGAAGTTTACTGTAGATAACAGTCAAAAGGGTGTGTGGAAATTATATTAATGCATAAATTAAAACAAAGCAACTGGTTTCACTACATGACTTTGTTTGCAAGTTGTCACATCTCACACATTTCACTTTCCATAATATAGGATACAAAACTTATAATTCTGGACATGTTAACATACATTTTTAAAATGTGTGTAATTTTTTTATCTTCTAGAAATAAACATTAAGTAATGCTGCCTTCATGTGCTATCGGAAATGTCCTATTTCCCACTTCTGAAGTCATGATTACGAGCTTGTTGCATTCAAGTGCTTTGTTGTCGGAAAGAACAGGAATCGTAGAGGACACCAGGTTTATTCTTGCCTATTTATTGGGAAAATCTTATTAAAGCTAAAATGATATTTAGTGTCTCATTCATTGACAACCATATAAACATTCACTGCGCTGTCTAGATAGTCAGCTTGCTGACAATTCTGGAATTTCAGTAAAATACAAGCTATTTTTGCTGTGTATAAAACATACAATACGCTTCAAATGATTATTCATATAAGTAAATATACTTTAACGACAAGACAAGGCGATGTAGCTGTTGTGGAAAAAACTATTAAAGAATACCAGTCACAACAGCAATTGTTCTCCCCTCTGCCTTGTTTAAACTTGGGTATCAAAATTATCCCAGAGCTTCCCAGTAGTAAATACAACTTGAGAGTGCGTTCATGTTCAATTTTTAACTAGGAAAAACTCATATTTATGACAATTCCGATAGCAGATGAAAGCAGCATAAATGTCAAATTTAAATATACAGCATTTATAAAACTAAATATTGACCTAAATTAATACCTATGTAATTTGTTGTCATGAATAAACTTCCTGAATAAACACTACCATCTGATCAAAAGTGACAGTAAAAACGTTTAAAATGTTTAAACAGATTTCTATTTCAAATAAATGTTCAAAAAATCCAGAAAAAGTAAAAAATATTAAGCTGCACAGCCAATTTCAACTGTGATGATAATAATAGTAAATGTTTCTTGAGAACCAAATCAACAGAGATATCATGTGAAACTCAAGACTGGAGCAATGGAGTAATACTGTATCTCATAATATGTATTTTTGATCAGATAATTGCAGACTTGGTGAGCATTGAATGGTATGAAGAGACTGAATGGTATGTTTCCCAAAAATTAAAGAAATATAGTTTGATAATTTTAACAATAATTAGGGTAGTGGTTGAAGGGTTGAGTTCTTTTAAAAAGCAAATTGACACCAAAGTGTATCCCTCTTGTAAAAAGTGCCACCTACAATGCTAAGAGGCTGACAGAGCAAAATTGCCAAAACTTCACATATCCTTGCTTTCTTGCACCCGCTGTGCTGTTTCGCAGTCTTCCTTCACTGATGCTTGCAGGAAAAGAACACGGCCCAATATTTTAATTCTCAAGAGCACACCGGCCTTTAAGCCAGATGGGTCCTGATCTGGTTTCTGATATCCCGAGGCCATCTTAATCACTACCAAACACACACACACACACATCCTGATGAGCTAAAAACTTTGAGTCTTCTGAGAGAGATAATGACCGCTAAAAGAGGAGAACAAAGAGATACAATCACACCATCAGAAATGAGCCATCCTCTATGTCCTGATTAGCTGCTCTACCCTGGAAGAATTGAGATATTTGCTCTTCTAAGCACCTGGACGGATTCAAACACCATTTAGAAGTTAATGTAGATATGAATAAAAAGAACTCAACTTGCTCAGCATGTTAATGGTGCATAAAGTGGAAATGGATCAAAAGTACTGCAATAAATGATTTCTTTCACAGTTTATTCCCTCAACAAGCTGTCAGACTGTGTTTTAGAGGCCATTTATCTGTCAAATTATAAACTGATGGAGGTGAGGGGTGAGGACGTGTGTGTGTGTGTGTGTGTGTGTGTCTTGGAATGAATCTGTGTGTTTGAGCACACTAAATATTACTGAGGTAACATGTCCAGGCAGTGCTGTGCCACTGTGCAGTTTGCCAGTGCAATGCAGCATTCACAGTAATTAAACGCTCACATGCACATGGAGTAAGAGAAGTAAATTCTTTCATAGCAGAATGAAAGAAAAAAGGTCATGTAGACCTTAAACAGAAAGACCAACGTTTGAGTCTAGTGGACAATCACTTTAAAAACGGGCGAGAGCCGTGAGAGAACGGTGCGAGGCCGTTGGCGTGATTGCTAAGGAGCATCACCTGCACACTGCATCGGTCTCGTATCTCTCACGGAGGAGCTCCGGAAGCATAAAGGGAGGAGCGACGACAGTGAAGGACGAGAGAGGAACAGGCCATGTTTTTTTTTTTTTTATGTTTGTGTGTGCGGCAGTTGTCCGTGAGGGACTGCCAGTGCCGCCATTTTACCTTTGTTTTTGTTGTTTGCTTATTTTGATATGAAAGTGTGTTGACGTTTGCCGGTTCCTGCCTCCTTCTTCCCACATAAACGAACCTCGTTACATTAACACATAGGTGTAATTTGCGGGTGGGACATGTCCCCACCACTTTTTGCCAGAGTCGATGTTGTCCCCAACACTTTTTGAAACATCTCGCGGCACAGATGTATCTAAAAGGCTACAAAAGAAACATCTCTAGTTGATTAGCAATTCGTTTGTTTCTTTTAAATAATAGGCGATCTGGCACTGGGATGTGTTGTTTTTGAATGTTGAGTGATCGTTGCCGCTGTTATCAGTGGCGCAACAGTGTTCTCTTGCCGCTCGTGCACACTGCGCAATCTTTACACGGACGAGTGCTTCAATCTATCGCTTAACGCTAACTCTATTAGTTCTGGTGAAATCACAAAAAAAAAAAAAAAATGCACATAAACGTGTCCCTGCTCTTGATATACAATCACTGATTACCATTTTTTGGTTTTAATGAGAAAAACAATAAAATGATATGAGGGTGGATTAGAACCCAGAACCTCTGGGATGCTAAACAAAAATTTCACTACTAGTCCATCAGGACAAACTAGCATTGACTGCGGATCCACGTATTTAATGACCAATGTAAATACTCTCGAGACTAACAATATATTGTATTATAGTAGATGTAAGGATGAAACTATCATATTAAACATGAGGTCACAATGCACAATTTTAGGCAGATTTTGTGAAATCGCAGACAAATGCCCGAAATTGGAGGCAAATCGGTACTTGTTCACGCGAATGATCAAAGACGCAATCTAGCGATCAAATGATCAATTATCAAAGACGATGTGGCATGTTAAATATCTGGACCTGTCTGCGATTCAAAATCCTGCAGTGTGAAATGAGTTCTGACATTGGCAATGACATACAGCAAATGAGAGAGCAATATACAGGGCAGCAGGAAGTTCAGGGAGTTATAGACCCGTGTCAGAGATCGTATTATTATAGGGAGATAAGAGGGTCTGTATCTCTTACCATTGGAGAAAGCGTAACGGCTAACTTAATCAAGTGTGGCACCTCTCAGCCTATCATGTCGCCGTTCAAAACTCTTCCCCGCGTACCACCAGTTAGCATTAGCAGCTACGCTTTTTTGGCTAAAGGTTGCAGGCTTGCCTTCCAGTGGCTTTGCCCATGTCTCCCCAACCATTTCCTCCTCCATAAACTTTTTCTTTTTCTACAATTCGCTGCAAATTAGCACACAGACAATTTGGATTGCAAGTTTCTTGCGGGCTAACATTTTTAATAACAATTCACTCCAGTCTCACGTTTGACCTTATCCTTATTTCCTTATCACTTCTCACATGTATTTGGTTGTGAAATGTAGTTTGCAGACCAAACACAGTTGTCTGTGAATCTTCCTATTGTAAAGTCATGCAATGTGTAACCTCCTGTCGTCGATCCATCGTGCAATGTGCACACAGCAGAGACTGAATGCTAACCCAGATAGTCGTGCAGTGTGAAAAGGACAGTGATCGGACTTTGGAAAATGGTGCAGTGTGAACTCGGCATTATAGACAGCAAGGTATAGCTGCAGAAATGTACAGGTGAGATTTGTTGTGTTGTTGCATGTATTTATGGACATTTATTGCAGAGATAAAGAGAAAAAGACATCCCAAATTATTATACCTTATTGTTTTATTACAACATAAAACATTTTTTTAAATAATAAATGGTATTTTTATTAAAAAAAGATTCATGAAAATATGGGGTCTTGAGCTAATTATGGTTGAATGGGGGTGGGAATACTATATTGATAGTATGTGAATTGAAACGGCCAAATTTGTATCACCTGCACACATTAATTACCCATGAAAACATGTTAACTACACCAACATGTCACTGACACCCTTCCATATTTCATATTGTCATTCGTGTGTATGAGAACATGCTATCCTTGATAAGCACTGACCTTCAAAAAACATCAAAAAAATCTTTTAGTCTGAAAAAAACTATGTTTGAAAGTTAATGGCTAAAAGCTACAGGAAACAAAGGCAAAAGCAGAGGAAAAACAACAAAAACATCCATGAAAGGATTTGTGTCAGTAGGAATCACCTTTCATCATGAAAAATGCAGCAAATTAAAAAAAATACTGAAGAAATCAGCAAAGATGAAAACAAAACCATATAGGTATAAACTATAAGAGAGAACATGAAGTGTTGCACATATGTTTCATCATGTATTCCAGTATATTTTTTATGAATTATTAATTTCTTCCCTTGTACAGCCATTCATCTTTTATTTTTTTGTGGTGTTGTGGGAGTTAAAGATTTCTTTGATCGTGTTCTAAATGTGGGCACTTAGTGTGTAATAATGTTTTTGTTCAGTTAAGTGGTCAAGAGCTTGAAAAATTTTCTCTGTAGCTAATCTTAAAGATGCGACAGAAACCCCATTTGAGAATGACGGAACTACCCTGAGAAATCCATCAGAATATTCCACCCTGCAGTGCAAATACATGATATGACATCCACCATAGCTCAGAAACCGTAGCCAGAGAGAGCTATAGATGGGGGGAGATAGGGTTAGAAAGAAACACAACGAATGTTCATCAGAGTGTCCTTCAATATCAGGACAAATACAAACAATCTAAAGCAGAGTGCAAAGGAAAGCTGAGAAATATCTGAATATTTTCAGAGCAAAGTACTGTATGAGTTCATCTTGCAGATGGAAGGCTGGAATATAACAAAAATAACACTGTATCAACATAATTTACCCAGAACATTCTAAACACGCTGAGGTTCAGACTGTTCTAAGGTCATATTCAGATTTTATCCAACCCCACACAAAATCTAATTTTTTCAAATTTGATTCAAACCATATTTGGAGGTGGTTTGAACTGCGATTCCAATCAGATTTTTACACATGTGTCTGGATGCTCTGGCTGCTCAAATCAGATTTCAAATGTCTTTTACGTCACTCTTAAAAGGGTAGTTCACCCAAAAATGAAAATTATCCCACCCTCAAGCCATCCTAGGTGTATATGACTATCTTCTTTCAGACGAACACAATTGGTGTTATATTAAAAATTATCCTGACTCTTCCAAGATTTATTGCGCTCCTGATTTTGAAGTCCAAAAAAGTACTTCCATCCATCATAAAAAATAATAAAGGCCTTCTGAAGTGAAGCAATGTTTTTTTGTAAGAAAAATTAGCTTCCGGCAGACGGCCTATGCAAATCGAGTAACGGTGGAAGAGTAACCCCTGATCCGACGCAATAACGAACATGGATGCGCAGAGGATAGAGCAAAAAACAAACCACCAGTCACAAATTAGAAGTCTAAAATGAACATTTTTAAAGAGAAATGTTGGAGGATTTCGACAAAATTTGTTGCCCAGCCCTATTTGTTTGAACCGCGAGAGGCGTCTAAGCTTACAATACTCCTACATCCTGTATCATACATTGCATCAGAGGGTTACTCATTTGGTGCAAGTCGACTTGCACAGTATGCATACGGAAGCTATTTTTAAAGTTTTAAGTTTTAATTAGTTTTAATTTAATTATGGATATTTTTCTCACAAAAGAAATGGGTGAACTATCCCTTTAATGCAACACACAATGATAACATCAAGACCTGTGACAGACAGACTTGACAAGGCACTTCTTTGTAGAGTGAGATGATGCACCTCTATTTTTCCTTACTAATATATGTCCTTAATAATATAAGTTAATAATATACAGTTTGTACAGTATAAAAATCATTATATCTATGGAAAGTCCTCATAAAACAAAGAAAACCCAACATGTGTGTGTGTGTGTGTGTTATTCCCTATATTGTACTATCCCCATATAGTAATATGAGAATTTTTTGTCCTTGTGGGGATGTTTTTTGTTCCCCATGAGGAAAGGAGCTTATAAATCAGTCAAAATTATGTTTTTAGGAAATGTAGAAAGTTTTCTTTGAGGGTTGTGTTTAGGGGTGGAGTTAGGGTTAGGGGATTTAAATTACATTGTACTGTATAAAAATCGTTATGTCTAAGGAAAGTCCCCATAAAACATGGAAACCCAACATGTGTGTGTGTGTGTGCTTGAGTTCATGCAGAAAATCATTATTTATTTGATTTTGCTAGGAGGGATGTTCACAAAAACCAACTGAGAAAACCCCTTCAAATCAAATTGCTCAGACTCCTCCACCTTTAGACACGAATAACTTCATACTGCCATGATTGATAATATTTTATTTCATTGCCTTTGTACCAATCAATAAATATCTATTTTATGAAATCTAACAAAAATGATTAATGGTGTTATTTACAGCCCAAACAGAAGATAAATGAAGACATTATTCCCTCATTTTATGAACTGATACAAAATCTGAGACTATTCTGTCCCTTTTGTCATGCTGCTTTTCTTTTCACATAAGATAAATAAAAAGTTTTATAAGCATAAATGTGAATGTGAACAACTCAAGTGGTTTAAGTGGACTAAATGATTGGAGAAGTCTGGCATATGTCACCAGAGACAAGTTTGTCATTTCACCGAAAGATAGAGTTATTTTTGATTAAAATCTGCAAATAAGATATATATATATATATAGATAATATGATTATAAAATGTACAACGTGCAGTTTAATTGCATACTATCTCCCTGGTGTGGGTCATTAAATTTCAGCTCAGAGGCCAAAAGAGCTTAGCAGAGATAGCAGCAGTTATACTGTTAGTTAGTTACACTATCAACTGAAGAGAAAGGGCCAGGAGAGCCTTTTTTTACCGCTTGCTGTTCTTGTGATGCCAGGCAAGAATTTAATTTGTTTCTTGAGGATTTGGGCCAGAATCAGTAGACAATGTTCACTGCTAATTTGCCATTGTAAATATTGAACAGTGCACAACCACAGATATAACCCCATGGTACTTATCTTTTCCAAACATACAGCTATTGATAATTTTATTAGTTTTTTATTGCATCTGTAAATTAAAAAATATTTCATGCTACTGTAAATGTAATATTTTTTCACACAGATTATGATTACATCGATATCTTGCTTGCAAGTGGGGTTTTCTCTTGCTCAGAACACACAGCGTCAGCACACTTAGGAAGGTTTAATAATTTGAAATGGTACTAAATTATCCCCCGGCCTTCTTTTTTACACAAATGCTTCTGAAGTTGTACGAGTCCAAATTTTCTTTGCTCTAATAAAGTGGGGCACCAAGCCACAGGCTCCAGATATTCGAAAGCAATCTGAACAACAGATGCTGAGGCATAATTTGAGCACAGGCTTCTCTCACTTGTTCTTTTTAAATACCTCAGCTCTATTGCAGGGCCAGAAATTCCGAATAATATGAAGGAAGGTTGGCATGAGCTGCAGGTATAACCAAACTTGTCTACTTCCCATAGGAAACATAACTTCTAACTCAAGTTCAAAGTGTGCTAAGTTGTTTAGTATGGTCGGCACTGTTGAGTCATTGTGAGATTGTTTACTGAGCCGTATGCACAGCGAGTCCCGGGAGGTTCTGTATTGTTCAACATTTGTCTTGGCATTGATTATTCTACGCCCATACTCTTGTTCCGGTGTGTTATGATGATCACTGTATACTCTGCTGTGTCTGCACATTTAATCTGACACCGTGGGAGATCATTAGGAGAGATGCCCAGGGATCAATTAATCAGTTTTACCCATATTTTTATATATTGTCACACACTCACACCACCAAAAACTCTGTTTTCGTTCACCATTTCTCCTTGCCTTGTTTGTCTTCATGGTCACTGATTTGGACCTTGTTGGACCTTACTTTGTGGATTAAATAAGCCTGTTATATCTCATCTTCTTCATTGTGTATTTGCATCTCACTACACAATGCGTGACAGATCCAACCACAAAGAGTGAAAGTTTGGCAGCGGTTTTCCTGCTTTTTGTTTCGTTCTGGAGCAGGGGGAACTAACCATAGAGGACCACACACGGATCTTTTTAGTGACTGCCCACTTAACTCACTACCCGGACAACTGCCTCTGCACATTCTACTATATGAGCTTGAACGTCACATGCAGCGTGCAGTTGTCCGGAGAAGGTGCGCGGGGGAATTTCGCTGCCTTTGTGGAGTGGGTGATGGTGAGCTGTAACTCGCCATTCACTATCTGCCTCGGAGAAGAGGATCTCGCCAGCCCCACTCCGGACCCAGAGCCTGGCCAACAACCATCCCGCTGCACGGAATGCCTGCCTGAGCCTGCCGCGAATGACAAGCCATCACCGAGTGGTGAGACAGAGCTGAGGATCGCCACGGAGCCAGAACTTCTTTATACGTCTGACAAGGTGCGTGAGCCGGCTACAGCACTTGTGAGAAAGTTTACACTGGAGAGTGAGGGCATGGAGTAAAGCCCCGTCCACTGTACCACCACTGAGGGTGGGCAGAGGCTGGGCTCAGAGGAACTGGACTTAATAGACTTCTATGCTGAGATACCCTGTCTAAACTGTCTGTCTGTTTACTATCACAGAGCTTATGCTTGAACCATCTGTCTGCCCA
Organism: Elopichthys bambusa; assembly: GCA_037101425.1. Taxonomy (NCBI): domain Eukaryota; kingdom Metazoa; phylum Chordata; class Actinopteri; order Cypriniformes; family Xenocyprididae; genus Elopichthys; species Elopichthys bambusa. The sequence goes on along the minus strand of CM074440.1, from coordinate 29,721,078 downwards.
GAACTGTCTGTCTGTCCCGTCACAGCCACAGAGGTCATTCCCCTGTCAGTGGCATCAGTCCACCAGCTTCACCAGGCTCCCTCGTCCCTCCGGCTTCGCCTTGGTCATTCGTCGGCCTGCTCTCGCCTGCACTCCTCCGGCTTCGCCTCATCCCTTCGTCCCTCTGGCTTCGTTGGGCTGCTAACTCCCTCCAGCTCCACTGTGGCCTTCTGGATCCCCACTTGTGCCTCGGTCACCAGAGCCGTTGGCATCGCCATGTCCATTTGGGTCCTCAGCTCGTCGGCTCTCCAGCTACACCCTGGTCTCCTCTTCCACCTGCTCCGCCTCTGTCAGTCGGCCCCCTGGAGTCATCAGTCCTTCCTCCACCAGGGCTCCTTCCTCCGTTGGCTCCACCATGGGCCGCCTGCCTGGCTGCAATCTGGGTCCCACCTTGCTCCTCCTACCTTAAGTCCCTCCTGTTTCCTTCCTGGCGTTCAACACCACCTTAAAGGAACACGCCACTATTTTTGAAAATAGGCTAATTTTCCAACTCCCCTAGAGTTAAACAGTTGAGTTTTACCGTTTTCGAATCCATTCAGCTGATCTCTGGGTCTGGCGGTAGCACTTTTAGCTACAGCTTAGCATTAATCATTGAATCTGATTAGACCGTTAGCACCTCGCTCAAAAATGACCAAAGCGTTTCGATATTTTTCCTATTTAAAACTTGACTCTTCTGTAGTTGTATTGTGTACTAAAACAGATGGAAAATAAAAAATTGCGATTTTCTAGGCCGATATGGCTAGGAACTATACTCTCATTCCGGCGTAATAATCAAGGAACTTTGCTGCCGTACCATGGGTGCAGCAGGCGCAATGATATTACGCAGTCAATTATTTTGTCAACATAATTCATCATATTTTATCAGTGGGAACAGTTCGCTGGTGATGATTGATGTTTATTAAAATAGCCTTCAAATCAATCTCATAACATGCCAGACAGCATCCTATATTGGGCCTTTGGTTTACTGTGAAGAGAATCAATCCCATTAGACTGAAATTACTTGCTTTTTTGACTTTAATAAAATCTGCTGCAAACATACATGTTTAAAAAGTCGGCTGTCTGAACTATTTTTTATCCAGATGACAGACAAAAAACACCTGCTAAATCACAGCTCCAATATGATGCATTGCTGACTATATCTAGCACTGTGGTAAACACTGTCGGTATTGAGGTAATTATTTTAATTGTACTAATTATTATGATTTTAGATATAACTAGGGGAGCTATGGCTACAAATAGAGGGTCTCAGCCCCTTTTAACCAACCTGAAATTTAAAAACTCTCTAATAATGTTTCTCAGATAGCATCAAGACTTCAAATTTGGGGTTAATTACATCTCCATCTCCTCTCCATCATCTCTGCCCTCTGACTGCACAGTCTAGTTAAGTAACACACAACATCATCAAGTATTCCACTCCACATTCATTCAGCGAGTATGAGATCTGCCTAATGCCCTGTGCAATCTCTAGCTGTGACATGCTTACAGCTCACCACAGATCTTTTATACCTACATCATCCCCATCCGTTTTGTTTCCTTTCTTCCCTTTTCTTCCCACAGAGAAAGAAGAGGACTCTTGTGTTCCACTTGAGTGCTTCCATATTCTACAGATGCGACGCAAGTGTTTTGAGGTGCTCTTAATGGAAAGCAAGGGAACTCATAATACCTGTCAACTGGCCTCACGGGAAGATGGTTTTACATGTGTTCAGGCATCAGTGTTTGAAGTGCTGTTTTATAATCTGGTGACCAGGGGCTGTTTGCTTCATCTGTAATTCACACCTGAGAGTTAGTCATAAAGAGAACAGATTCTATGCTTGATCTTAGCCACAAGGCTGAAAAAGACATAAAAAGAAGGTTCTCTCTCACTTTATCTGGACTCCCTGATAGAGATACATACACAATATTCAAAGAAAACAGTTGTGCTGTAACTGATCTTTCACACTTAAAAATAAAGGTTTTAAAGGGGGCTTTTGCAGTGATCCACTTTCAGTGAAAAGCTCTTAAAAGAAGCATTTTTATTAGTGTGAATTTTTTTTTTAATAATCTAAATCTTTTTACACAATAAAGAACCTTTTGTGCAATGGAAAGACTCCACTGATGTTAAAGGGCTCCTATTATACTCATTTACAGGTTCATAATTTTGTTAAGGGGGGGTCTACTAGAATAGGTTTACTAGAATTATTTTTCTTATAAATGTTATGTTGCAGCACCTGTTTCACCCTCTGTCTGAATGCTTTGTTTTAGTTTTGGTTTCGCAGTCTGCTGTGATTGGCCAGCTGGCCCCAGTGATTGTGATTGGTCTACCACTTAGAACGTGTATCAGAAACGTCCCTAACCATAACTGACGTGTTTTAGCTCCTGGTGCTATAAACAGGTGCTGTAAATACCTTCAGTTGTGTTGTATCAGTTTTAACCTGATAATGACAGTCAAGAACAAGCTGATCAACTCAAACACCTTTGCAAGCGTGATTTGAGCAGGACTTTTCACAGTAGTATTTTTTATTTTACACCCTTCTTACTTGTCAGATAAAATGTTATAACTCTGTAATTTCTCAGTTAACACACAACCTGCATCAAACTGCATGGTTCAGGAAGCAGTGGAAAAATGGAGTAGAAAAATGGGGAGAAAAAAACAAAAGGTTGTGGCTGTACTGCTGAGGAAAAGTGTTAAAAATACATTTTAACCACTGATTCTTCAATTCCTCTGATGTTGGAAGTTGTTTAAGGGCAAACCAAAGTAGCCAGCAAGCGGATATTATTCAAATGTGTTACAGTAAGCTATGTCATTGAAATAATGGCCATAAATGAGGCATTTTGGTCAAGTGTTTTCTTTTGGAGATATTATGGCCATGTGCTTACACAAAAAGGTGCTTTTCTGAAAATGCCTGTTTGAGAGCTCATTTTTCAGTTGAGACCAAGCGGCAACCTCCCCCAGTTTCTCTGGAAGCCAATACGGAAGTGACTTAAACTGCAATTCATCGACTGGCCACTAGGGACAGGTTTCAAAAGAGAGCAGAATCTCATTGACCCCCATGTTAAAATGCCCAACTTTACAGCAGAAAAAAACATGTTTACAGCCTGGTACAAATTGTGGTTTTGGTCTATACTGCTAATTTTGCCTTTCATGACAACTCTGAATGGGGTGAATTTTTTTTTTATAACTTATCTGTTTAAATTATATTAAGCCTTAAAGTTTTGCATAATGAAGGGCGTGGCCACTTGAGTGACAGGTGGATTGCACTGCTGTCTGTGAGCAGTTACTTTACCTCAGCTAATTCCAGTCGCTGAAATTTTTTCGGGATTATTTTATACAGTTATAAAATAATGTGGCTTGCTACGTTAATGGTCGAGACTCGAGACAGATGTGCATCTGTGTACATGTGCACACACGCGGAAGATAAACAGAACACGTTGTTGGATCGTCTTGGCATTGGCTAAAAGTTTTGCTTGTGAAATTTACTACAATGACAATGGCAGGAGGATATAAAACTCCGACAGCACTGCTTGGATATTATAACTAAAACTGCTGCATTTTGAAAAATTATACTTTGGATGCAGGCTTATTTGTTTGTGAGAGTCTAATGTATACGATCATATACAGTTTTACAACATAAACGCTGCTCAGGTTGCATAATTTCTTGAAGAACGATGATGGAAAGCTGATCATTCAGAAGAAATGTGATGCAAACAATGGACAGTATATCAATATTTCATGGATTTAACGCTTTTGTGGACAAAAAGTACTGTTTTATGTTTTTCAATGGATATTTTACCCAAGTGCCATGGATTGGATTCATCTCACGAACGCCATTTCATTATAAAGGTATGGAGTCCCGTTTTGATTTTGCATGTTATCATTTGCACACCCGACACAAATTACTGGTGCTGGAGAAACCAGGCACCTCAGTTCCAACAACGTCCCACCTCTTTGCCTGTTTTCAGTTCACGTGGGAGTGACGTGCGGTGACACGGTGCTAAGATGGCAGCGGCCTCATTTTCGCTTCAAAAATGCTCTTCAGAAATCTACTGTTTTTTTTTTACAGTCTGTGGTTGAGATGCTTTGGTTGCTATATGGAATATCTGTGGAAGTGTTTCAAGTATCTGATTTCGCAGATAGTTTGTTTCTGAATATAAAATGTTAACACAATGTACTTGCTCTGTCCCTTGTTTTGGATGAAGACATTGCTTAACATGTAGAAAGATAGGACATTGGTCTGTGTGGCATTTGTCCTGACCCTCCTCAATTGTGATTGGACGGCTGGGTAAAAATTTACAGTGATGAGCACTGTGTTTTACCCAAAGTTGAACATTTTTTAACTCTCAGCAACCAGAAAAAAAAAAAAAAAAAAAAAAAAAAAATGGTGCTCAGCATGAAATAAGACACACACCTCCCATTAAAAAACAATTGATAAAAAATATGCTGACCTTAGGAAAAAAAAAACACTTTGGTGGACACACTACCTAACTCCATTCACTGTGGACTTTTTGCTTTAAAACGTTGCAAGTTGTTTACATGCACAAACAGCTAAAATACACTAAAGGAAATGGTCATTCAAAAAACATAATAGGTCCCCTTTAAAGGTTCTTCATGGAACCATCAATGAAAGGACCTTGATTTTTAAGAGTGTTGCATGTGCACACACTGCCCAAACATTTGACAACCATTCATCCATCCATCCATCCATTATCTCAAAAGACAGCATGCAAATCATTCTATTCATCTCTAATGTGGCTTGCAGTGGACAATGTTAGAATGGCCTTTAGAAATGACAAAAAGCAAATTGTGTTGATTTTGGGCTAGCATCAGTTTATATAGGAAACAACAGCATCCGAATACGTGATGAATCGGAGGGCTGTATTGATTATAAAGAAAACAGACTGTTTGGCTATGAACAATGTCTGGCACGTTGCTGAGAGTCAGTGAGAGAAGAGGAAGGAGGAAAAGAGATAGAAAGAGAGGCTACAGGAAAAGGCCCTATGTACAGTATATACAGTGTCTCACAGAAGTGAGTACACCCCTCACATTTTTGTAAATATTTTATTATATCTTTTCATGTGACAACACTGAAGAAATGACACTTTGCTACAATGTAAAGTAGTGAGTGTACAGCTTGTATAACCGTGTAAATTTGCTGTCCCCACAAAATAACTCAACACACAGCCATTAATGTCTAAACCGCTGGCCACAAAAGTGAGTACACCCCTAAGTGAAAATGTCCAAATTGGGCCCAATTAGCCATTTTCTCTCCCCGGGTTTCATGTGACTCGTTAGTGTTACAAGGTCTCAGGTGTGAATGGGGAGCAGGTGTGTTAAATTTGGTGTTATCGCTCTCACTCTCTCATACTGGTCACTGGAAGTTCAACATGGCACCTCATGGCAAAGAACTCTCTGAGGATCTGAAAAAAAGAATTGTTGCTCTACATAAAGATGGCGTAGGCTATAAGAAGATTGCCAAGACCCTGAAACTGAGCTGCAGCATGGTGGCCAAGACCATACAGCGGTTTAACAGGACAGGTTCCACTCAGAACAGGCCTCACCGTGGTCGACCAAAGAAGTTGAGTGCACATGCTCAGCGTCATATCTAGAGGTTGTGTTTGGAAAATAGACGTATGAGTGCTGCCAGCATTGCTGCAGAGGTAAAGGGGTGGGGGTCAGCCTGTCAGTGCTCAGACCATATGCCGCACACTGCATCAAATTGGTCTGCATGGCTCTTCTAAAGATAATGCACAAGAAAGCCTGCAAACAGTTTGCTGAAGACAAGCAGACTAAGGAACCATGTCCTGTGGTCTGATGAGACCAAGATAAACTTGTGAGGAGGAGTACAAAGACAAGTGTGTCTTGCCTACAGTCAAGCATGGTGGTGGGAGTGTCATGGTCTGGGGCTGCATGAGTGCTGCCGGCACTGGTGAGCTACAGTTCATTGAGGGAACTATGAATGAGCAGAGCATGATCCCCTCCCTTCGGAGACTGGGCTGCAGGGCAGTATTCCAACATGATAACGACCCCAAACACACCTCCAAGACGACCACTGCCTTGCTAAAGAAGCTGAGGGTAAAGGTGATGGACTGGCCAAGCATGTCTCCAGACCTAAACCCTATTAAGCATCTGTGGGGCATCCTCGAATGGAAGGTGGAGGAGCGCAAGGTCTCTAACATCCACCAGCTCCGTGATGTCGTCATGGAGGAGTGGAAGAGGACTCCAGTGGCAGCCTGTAAAGCTTTGGTGAACTCCATGCCCAGGAGGGTTAAGGCAGTGCTGAAAAATAATGGTGGCCACACAAAATATTGACACTTTAGGCCCAATTTGGACATTTTCACATTTTCAGCGGTTTAGACATTAATGACATTAATAGACGTTAAAGTTATTTTTGAGGGGACAGCAAATTTATGCTGTTATACAAGCTGTACACTCACTACTTTACATTGTAACAAAGTGTCATTTCTTCAGTGCTGTCACATGAAAAGATAGAATAAAATATTTACAAAAATGTAAGTGGTGTACTCACTTCTGTGAGATACTGTGTGTGTGTGTGTGTGTGTGTGTGTGTGTGTATATATATATATATATATAAATCTGAACATAAAAATTGTTGAGCAGTATACAATGACAGTCATGTTAAAAAACAGTTCAGTCTTGATGTTTTTACAGTTGTGTTTGATATGTAGCAGTTGGGTTATATCAAAAAACACAGCTGCTTTAAAATTCCCATTTGATGTAAGACTATGCAATTTATGTAGTAGAACAAAACTGGAAAGTCTTGGGTAATGTTAACCACAAACCTTATTTTATTCATAAACCCTAAAACCTATTCTCATAGCCGAAAACCACATAGGAAATTCCCGAGAGAACCCATGGCTTTAAAATGCTAATTCTCTTTTGGGGTTTAGGACTACAAACTAAACAGCTCTATTAAATTCCTTTTTTATGGCTTATATATATATAAATCATGCATAACTCAATTCTCTTGAATTGCAGTTCAGACCTTGAACCTTACATTGCAGTGTCACTTTCAAAAGCAATATAGTGAAATACATTTTACATTTAGATAAAAACACTTGAAAGGAGTGTTGCTAGACATGAGCCTCTGCAAAATATTACTGTGCCCCAGTAAAACATTACTGATAAATCCTTGTCTGATGATGAAGATTACATTATTCTAACCTGAAAACCATTTTCCCTGATAATATTTCAGCAGTCATGTGTGTTTTCACCTTTTTAGCATCAGAACTAGTGATGCCAGATTCACAAATTAATCACTATTGATCTAATCGGTCCAAAGGGTTTGCAAAAAGTTCTGAAATTGTTCCCGATTCAGCTTGAATCATTCAGACAGTTAATTCACGCTGTAACATATTGGATGTGGTAGTAATCGCATGGTGCAGGAGATTCAATAACAAAGCCTTTACTTGGAAACACAGTTGGCGGGAGAGACCAGGGTGGAGATGACGGTGAGAGGAGCCAGGGAGAAGACGAGGGGGGGGCCATCTGTGGGGTGTAGAACTAAAAATATAATTGTATACTATAACACACACAAAAAAATATAAACACAAAAAAAGTGTTTTAAATTTAGAAACATTTTAAGTCCACCCTCCCGCACACAGTGCTTTGATCCACTGCCCTAATTTGCTTACCCCCTTTACCTCACCAACACACACAAGTCCGGTGGGAGAGAACAAAGTTCTTCAGTAGTTGTGGAACTCCAGTAAGTAGGCTGTCAAGGCTATTTTATTCACTTTATTTTATTTTATTTCACATCAGATGAAGTGATTCTTTTCTCTGTAATATAGATGTTAATCGATCAAAAGTTGTAGTAAATACATTTATAATGTTAAAAAAGATTTCTATTTTAAATAAGTGTTGTTCTTTTTAACTTTCTATTCATGAAATTACTAGAAAGCCTGATGAAATGCCGCTGGTTCATGTCAAGGTGCCTTCAATCAAAAGGAAAATTTAACTTCAGAGCATAAAAGCTAAAACCATATGGCAACATATGATTTAAAAGATTGCGACAAGATATTTTTTATATACATATTGTCTGTTTTCAGAGAAAAAGTGCTTGGCAGATTGTCCTTTAAATCCTCAAAGCATGAGTCTAGTGAGAGAAAACGTCTCAGGTTACGTATGTAACCATGGTTCCCTGAGAACAGGGAATGAGACACTGCGTTTGAAACACATTTGGGGAACAATATACCCATGCCGCCATGCTTGAGGGGAGTGCATGCCAAAATGGCTAGACAAACGTCAGAACTAGCAGCTTCAACTGAAGTGCCACCCTTTCTACGGGTCAACGTAGGCTGTCAGTAACAGTACTCCCTATGGCCAACAGCCGAAGCTATAAGCCTCAAAGAGGCTTATACCAAGGCCGCTCAAAGGCTTCTGGGACCAAACTTTTCCGCAGAAAAGAGGGTACCTCTAAAGGAATGTGGCCAGGGGGCCCGAAGGAACCCTAGCCAGTCACTTGTCAGGGGAACAAAGTTAACCCTGTATGCCACCAGGGAGGCCGACCTGGTTAGTTAAAGCACCTAGTCTTGGCCACCAACCTGTCTGATCACAGAGTCTCAAATCATATTCTTCAGAGAAGATATCCAGTACGAGTGACTGCAATAGGGCAGTAACTAACTCAGACCAGAGCGTAGAGATGGGCATCCTGGAGAACAGGACTCAGCTTAGTGCCTTTTACCCTCAAATGATGGGAGTAACACTCTGCTCAATCCTAGGATCTACTCAGTGCTTGATTATTTGCACTGAGGAGGCTGTGCACTCTAAAGATACCCAACACAGGGGAGTACATTTACTAGCCTAGGGGCTGATCCTCAATAGGGAGCCCTCAGAGAAGCCTTCAACCATTGACCAGGTTAGGGAGCTAAGTACTATTGCAGGACAACCCTCAACAAGGGGAGTACAGGCTCAACCTAACAGTCAACCGAACTGTAGGCACAAATCATGGAGGCCCAGAAAAAGGGCCTGCAACATGACACAAATTCTACAAAAAGATAGAAATACATCACAGCAGCCTTGCAAAACGCTAACATGTGAACTACATGCTAAATCTGCTAGAGAATACCCAGAAGTGGTGAGGGAAAGCTTCAAGGGTGGCCAAAAAAGGCCACACACCTAGAACAGCTCAATTGCTGATAAGCAAGATTCCACAAACATGGAACTCGTTAGAATGAAATGGGTAAAACAGCAGATAAGATTGTAGAGTGCCCCCATAAGAGTCAACCATAACACAATCCGACAAGCAGTGTACTCAGTAAAAACACTTTTTACTCTTTAAGCAAGAGGAGTACAAACATACACCATCACGCTCTGCAGGAGACCCAAAGAAGGGCCTACAACTTCCAGAAAGCGTCAGCATGTGGCAGTGTTCCAAGCTCTAGGGAGCTAAACGTGATAACCAAACCCTTCAGTGAGGTTAAAATATTTAACTCAACCTAAGCCACCATTCCACCAGGCAATGAACTCAGTAAAACCCTTTTACTTATACCATTATGTTCTTGAAGCAGGCCCAAATGGGGCCTACGACTAAGACATGTGGCGTCAGCCAGTGGAGGAATACCAACATACCATCCTGTAAAGTACTCAGTAAAGAACTTTTACTCTTAAAGCATGAGTACTTTAGAAGACACGTGGCGTCAGTTAGTGGCTCAATTCTATTCAACACATTCTAACAGGCATTGTACTTAGTGAAACACTAAAAACTCTCCTAGTAAGAGGTGTACAATTACGCCCATATGCTCTGAAAGAGGTCCAAACAGGACCTAACATTCCAGAAAACACGGGTGCCAGCCAGTGGCAGTGTCAAACAAACCAAACATTACAACCAGCAATGTACTCAGTAAAATAACTTTTACTCTTTAAGCAAGCGGAGTACAAATCTACACCATCATGCTCTAGAAGGACGGGGCCTACGACTCAGAAAGACACGTGGCGTCAGCTAGTGGCAGTTTCCCAGCTCTAAGGGAACCATAACTAGAAGCAAACTATCAGAGAGGTTAACTATCTGGCTCAACCAGAGCCAGAGACTAAATGTAACACATTCCAACAGGCAATGTACCCAAAAAACTCTTACAGCAAGAGGAGTACAAGCTACGCCCCATGCTCTGACAGATGCCCAAACAGGGCCTACTACTTCAGAATATCACGGGTTCATCAAGTGAGGTTCCCTAGCTTAACTCAACCTGAGCTTAAATCTACACATTCCAACAGGCAATGCACTAGTAAGACAATTTCTACCTTTACAGAAAGGGGACCATGCTGTGAAGGAGGCCAAAGGATGGCCTACTACTTCAAATAAACACGGGCATAAACCCGTGGCAGTGTCTAGTATACTGAGTGAGCAGAAACTCTGACTAAACATCTACCGACAAAACTTGTACTACAACACAGTTTTTCTTACCCTAAAAATAAAGGGGAGTACAACCTAGTCACCATGCTCCGAAGGAGGCCATCACAAAGCCTACTACTCCAGAAACAGGTGCTAACCTGTGGCGGCGATAGAGTTAAGAGCTCACATTGTGCAGGGCAAAAACAGAACTAGAATATTAACAACTCTAAGAAACAGGGGAATGCTTCAATTTTCATTCATACCACCCTGAAACGTTTGAATTTCAAGGGTGAGCACTTTTCACCTAACGACAGACACATCTGCGCCGAACCCTAGGGAACAGGAGCTAAAGAAAGCTGACACTGTTCACTCAAGCTTGAATAAAAATTCAAGGGGTTCAGGGGAAAAGGATAACAAAGTATAGAATGAAAAGCTTCTAGAAAAGTAGGGCCACAGCAACACTAGTATTCCTTATTCACATAGTGAAAAGGGGCCTACCACCTGAGACAACGGCACCAGGGAGACTTAGCAATAGACTGTTTCCTTAGCCGCTATCTGTCTTTGTACCTACACCAAAGGGGGCAATAGGCTTATGCCTGACAACTCTGAAAAGAGGAGGCCAAAACTAGGAAACTACACAACAGTAATAAATGAGGTGAAAAACTACAGTATATCACCTACCGTAGTTCTAGCCCAGGCCAGCTAAAGCTGCGGGCTTAAGAGGCCATAAAGCATAGATCTGCCTGTGGCTAACCCTCAAACTCTAAACTCTCAATAAAGAGGAGACAACTCTGAATTAACTCAAAACAAGAGCTCAGAGGAGCAAAAAACACACCCAGTCAAAAAATGTCAGGCGGCCCGAAGGCAGACGCAAACATTAGATCTATCCTGAAGTAAAGAGTGACAATCTCTAAACAAACTCCAGCTAACCAGAGGAGAAAGCTACTCTACCAAATGGTGGCTGAACAAGGTGGCCATAGAGTAAACACAAAGAAACCAACCTAATGGGAACTTCAGGGCCCAAAAAACCCCTAACTAATACTTTTACACATTCAGGAATAGCTATACAGGAAACTACGGTCACAATATTTTATAACATAAATATAGACCAAGCTTACCTTCCTGCGGCTGGAAGACCAGAGACTCTTGTCACGAAAGGGATGGAATTCACGGTACTTTTAAGCCTAAAAGAGCCATCTTCACTATTAAGCCAGAAGGCGAGCCATCAGAGAAATATTCATCATGGGCCCACCCTCAGCCTGACTGTAAGAAGCGCCTGAGCGTGTTTAAAAAAATTCTCATAAATACACAGGAGGTGGAAGAAGAGAGGAGAGGGTAGATAAAACTACCCTTACAGACAGGGAATCAACTAGCGACGCTGCTGCTGTCTGTAATTGATCACCTCCCTGAGATCCTGCTTCTTCTTCCTAGAGTCCCGTCTTCTCTGGGACTTACTCTGAGGAGGAGGAGGTGCCCGAGAAGCAACACTGGACCTCTGGCCCTGTCTCTGATCCTCGAACCGGGACGGGCTAGGTCCTCCTGTCTGTGTGGGCCCAGGATCAGATCTGAGGCCTTTGCCTCTCTGAACTTCCCCATCACCACCTCGACGGAGGTAACAAAAAGTTCAGAGGGCGAAATTGGCGCATCGAGGAGAAAGCCCTTTTCTTTCTCCCTGATGTCAGCCATGTTCAACCACAGGTGCCTCTCCGTTGCCACCATTGCTGCCATCAAGCTTCCCACCGATGCAGCAGTTTGCTTGGTGGCCCGGAGAGCCAGATCTGTAGTGCGGCGCAGCTCTTCTACCGCCTCAGGGGACAAACCCTACCCCTGTCAAAGAAAGCACATCACCATCATCCAGCAGCTCATGCTCGTCAGCCACCGGGGGTTGAGAGAGATTTACACCTCTCTCAAAGTCCTCAGCGAGCTGCACCTGCAACCCCTATGATTTCAACTGCCGCTCTGCCTCAGCACGAGCGGGACCAGAACCACCAGGCACAGATGCCGGCCCTTCTCCCCTCGACATCATAGGCTGTCATCGGCCAATAGGATTGGTGAGATTTGATAGTTGCATTCAGACACCGGTTCACGTGATGACGTTCCCCAAATGCGTTTCAAATGCAGTGTAGAGTTCCCTTTCGAAAGGGAACTGAGTGATTTACATGTGATAAGATCACCTGGTAGATCCATCACCATTACAGTGATTCAGGCCTGTTAGAGCACAAAGCATTGCTGTGTTTTAGTAAGACGCTGACTCAATCAGATTACTCCTCACTCACATCTGGGATGCTGACAAAAACATGTGTTTGCACTCATCAATACTGCCTTCAACTTTCTGAATTATTTATTGCCCTTGAGTTCTGACCTGTTTTATTTTCTTCAGCCAAAAATCTAGCTGGGTGCAGTTTTAACTTCTTTCAGTGGCAGAAAAGCTCACATGAGTTTAAATCAATCTTAGCCCATCCAATCACTATCACTGTCACTATAAGGCCAAGCTGATGTCAAAGAACTAGCGGCAGCGGAAGCCGATCTGTGTTGTCACCTCGCATTGGCTGCAACTGGAACAAAAAGCTGCGCTTGAACACACTGCAAAGTCTACAGCTATTGGAATGCTTAACAGACACTCAATGATGGACCAACGTTGGCCAAAGGCTGATTGTCAGCTTGGTGTGTCACGGCACTTAGTGTGAATGCATCAATGAAGGAAAAAAAGACTATAGAATTTCATTATATCTGTGCAAAGGCCCTGTTTACACTAGGGCACAGTTGTTCAAAAAATTTCATTTGGATCAGAATGATCCGGTTTTGGAAATCCCATGTTTTGCTCTCCAGGATCAGATAATCCATCTTACTTCTGTGCCGGCTTTTCAAAGCAACATTAACTCTGATCTAGAAACAAATTTCTCCAGATTACTAAATCCAGATGATCAGTGCTCTCAGTGGGAATATATATCAAAATAGGGTACTATCCCAGTAAAGAACAACAGGTACAACAGTCAGCGTGGGATCACTTTAAGTGTTTTTATTCGAACAGAGAGAATACAAAAATGACCATCCATTTTCAGTTTCTTTTAAACAGTCCGACCCTCATCTTTTGACAACTGTTTGGGGAATTATTTTTGGGGACAATTTTTTTTCTTTTTTTGATTGTACTAAAAAACTAAAAGACTTTCTTTTATCACTGTAAAAATTAAACAAATCAAGTGCAAAATGCAAATGTGCATTTAAGACCTACTGCATGATACAAAATGTTGTATTATGTTTATCCATCCATCCATCTTCAAACCTCAAGGATTTTTTTTTTTTTAATTCAGTATTTGAATTTCTTTAAATTTCAACTCAATTTCAATTCTGATTCCTTACATTCATATTTGAATTCTGCAGTTCTGCATCCTGCATTTTCTACCTCAGTTCTACTTCAGTTCAAATTCAGCAACTAAATTCCCTCAATTTAATTCTGAATGGCTCTAACCCTGTTACATCTATGTTACTGCATGCTAAAAAAGTACAAAAAAGGTCACCACAAGTGTAACCTTTGTTTTGGCACATTGGTTGGTTGACAGGTGAGTAGACAGTCATTTACTGTTGTCCAGGACACATCAGGAAGCTTTAGAGTCTCTAATGTGTGATTGGATCACAAAATTTCTTTGAACCCTTTAAAACCTGTAATTATCATTGTACACTTGTGATCAGATGTGTAAGTGTGAAGTTCATGATACTACCAAACCTCTGGTTGGCACTAAAATAAAGACTCACATTACCTACTGGACTGACACAAATATTCATGGAATCAAACAGACTTGGCATAGTATTTTGGTATATATAAAAAAATGTTTATTATGAGTGGGTGAGAAAAGCATGGGGCTCTTTTGAATTCAATATTGATTTTATGAAAAGTCCATAAACACTCGAATCTGATGATCTGCATCCATGCGTTTAGAGTAAATGTGCTCTCTCATGTGAGAGTGGAGTGATTGCATTGCTTCAGTCCTTTTTATTCTCTCCTGGCCTCCTCTTTCCTCCCTTGAGTGATGATTAGCATGCTCGCTAATGCCTGCTAATGCACTTCTCTACACTCAAACCCCTTATCCTGCTTGCTCCTGTGTGCGTCTAAATAAAGACGTATTATTGAGCTCCCGATATCACCCTGACAATTATTGACCAGTGCTATTGTTCCATTAGCGTTGACAACAAAAGACAGGAGCAGTCTAATTCATCAATCGGCAAGCATCACTTTCAGGGAACTCGTCAATGGATCGTAGCCATAATGGTGATCTCAGCTCTGAGCTCAATATCATCAAGTTGGCATTTGTGATTCAGAGCTAATGGAAATGTTGCAGTCTCTGACCGAGAAAGACCTCAGGAAGCTATTGTCTGCTATCGCTAATGATAATGATGCTAGTTCATGTTACAAAAAGAAGGCTGTAGGCAAAAGTGTCATTCAAGCTAGCGGACATGTGCATAATTTAAACCAAGTGGACTTTAAATGTGACTTATTAAAATAATGTATTGCATCTTTGAAAATAAAGGGTTAGGGTTACATTTGTACATTTATTGTAGGTTTAATAAAAGATGTTTGTCTAAAATGCTATGGCAGAAGTCATTGATTTATATATCTAAATTTGGTCATTGTGATCACTAGTAAAGAAAGAAAGAAAGATTTGTCTATGTCTCACCTCACCAATGAAAACAAGTGGGTCAATCAATCAATCAACATAAATACTGTAGAGTACATACATACATACCCTTCATAAGTTTAAGGGTAAGATTTTTTTGCAAGAAATTAATACTTTAATTAGGCAATGATACATTAAATTGATCAAAAGTGACAGTAAATACATTTATAATGTTTATTTGAATTTTCTATTTCAAATAAATAAGTCATGCAGTTAGCTTATAGCTTTCCCTATAGTGGCTAAAAACCGTAAGTCTCGCACATTCACAGAAAACACAGAAAAATAAGCTGGATAGTCTAAACGTGTGATATACAATTGCATGACATCACCGTTTTCACATTTTTGCAGTTTACACGGAGATGACAACAGTATTGTTTTCAAAAACTTGCACTTTGAAACCTGTTTTCAAAAGTTTGCATTTTCAGGCCATCAAAACACCATTGTCGTGTAAATTAACAGCCAAAACTCAAAAATGGTGTCGTGTAAACAGCCCCTCAGAAACAATGAGCTCATTGAGATAATTATCATGTTGTGAACATAATGGTTACATTATATAGAACATGTTGCATTAGTGCATGCTGATTCAGAGTTTGCATTATCTGAAGGAGTTGGTGTCATCTCTTCACACGTGTTGGGGCATCTGAAGACTTCATAAGAGGCTGGATCCAAACTGGAGCTGGCATAGTCGCTAGTCATCCCAAGATAAAACAGAAAAGCAAATGGAAAATAATTAGCGTAACTGCTGTTCAAAACATTTCAAGCAAAGATAATCATGTGCATTTGATCTGATATAACTGAGGTACAGGGTTAAGAGATGTATTATGTGAATGCTTGGCTAAAGAGAAGTGTCTATAACTAGATAGTATCTATTTAATGTACTTGGCCATTGTGTTCCTATAATACTTAAGCTGTTGAGTTAGAGCCAAAGGCGTTGTCCAGCGAGCTCGGCTGGTAAGTGAAGCAAGCTAATGCAATTATGAACTCGATTAAGTCGCAGTAATAGAGTTTGCGTGAATGGGACCTGTTAATCCCCTGCCTGAAGTGTCTGATAGTGAAAAAGTGAAGTGACAATGGGTCTCATTTAACAATCATGGATACATTCACACAGTTGTGCTTTCATTTAAAAAATGCCAGACTGCTTCTAATTGGTATACACTGATGAGATGCACTGCATGTCAAGATTTTATGAATGTTTAGGCAGTTAAAATGGGCATCATTTGCTCATATGGGAAATATTTTGATATTAACTGTTCTTTTTGTCCTTTTCAATGGAGTCCAGTGTTGTTTTAGACCACACTGGCTTTCAATGTATGGACAAAAACACATTGTTCAAAATATCTTCTGTGTTCTTATCACTCAATGGATTCTATTTCTGTGGAGTAATGCTAAATAATCCCCCACACCGAACACCTCCTTGAACCAAAATATAACTTCT
Organism: Elopichthys bambusa; assembly: GCA_037101425.1. Classification (NCBI taxonomy): domain Eukaryota; kingdom Metazoa; phylum Chordata; class Actinopteri; order Cypriniformes; family Xenocyprididae; genus Elopichthys; species Elopichthys bambusa. Next base: position 29,704,606 of record CM074440.1, on the reverse strand, counting down.
CCTGTACAAATGCAAATACAAAGAGAAACTTATTGTAGAAGTTTAGAATCAGATGCTCTATGTGGACAGACAAATTTCTTATTGCTGGTACATTGTGTTACAAGATCTTGTAATGTTATGGTTGTGCAGTACCCTTATATAAGGGTAAGAATTGTTGTGAATCTGATAAAAGTTTTGCATGAGAATTGTTCTGAAGGCCACATGATGAATCAGCGTTCATTGTAAAAAAACATGGTTCATCCAAAAACATGGTCAAGGTCAAAACTTGTGTAAAGATGGTGCACAGGGTCAAATACCATCACAAATACCATCAGGGTAACACATATGACACAAAAATAATGCAATAAATCTAAATAACTGAAAATGTAACACAAAACACTATGTACAGTAATGATGATAAGAATAAGAAGAAACAAAACTATTTAAATAAAATATGATCATATAATGTGTCACACAGGGACTTCTGGGAATGTCATTTTACTGTTTTACACCATAATTCATAGTTTTTACTTGCAAAAGCCATACATATGACAGCATTTTACAGTAAAATCATAATGCAATGTTAAACCATTTACAGTTTTTGTACGGTTTTGGTACAGTAATTATACAATTTTTTACTTTTTACAATAGCATTTTGTTACGTCCTGAGATGTATTGTGTATATGTGTTGTTTTACAATACTTACAGGTTACTTTACGGTGTAACTGAGGTGTGAAACTTATTTTGTCTTTAAAATTCAGTGACATCTATATCAAATAAAACTGAAACAGCTGGACAGAAAAGTTTGAAAAAGATTTATTTATACTCCCCTTCATATCTGCATCCAGAAAACAAAGCAGATGTGACAAATGCAATAGGAAGCCTTGATGAGGCGCTCAGCAAGCAGACAGATATTGCTTTTGTTTATCCGTCCTCTCGCCATCAAAGCGAGGCCTTGCTTGAAACACCACAATTTAGGAGATGTGAGAATTACTGCACATCAAATTTAACAACTTCCTCTCAAACCCCCAAAGATCTAAGAATAGAGATTAACAAATGCAGAGACACAGAGCGAATCTTTATACACACTTCCTCAAAGTGAACGAGACCCCCAGTGCTTTTACAGACTGGAACAAATGAGTTGATCCATGGCCCCAAGAAATCTCCCATCAGACACCTCTCCCGTGGAGCAGATCACATGATTGGCCACATCTATCACAACGACTGTGTTTGTGGGCACAGAAATAGCAGTTTGAATTAATACAATTAAAACCCTTCAGAGAGCGAATCGAGGACACGCATGCACATGCTCACATACGCCCTTGAAAATGAACAGATCCGTATACACCAGTGCAAAAGGCGGTCACGGGACTGACGTTTCTCAATTCAAAGACTGAAATACCATATGCAGAGCATTCATAAATTTGTGCCAAAACATGCCCCAAGTCATCAAGGTTCAGCTAGTTAGCGTGACCCCATTAGCCCCAGCTAGCAGATGCCGTAACCACACTATCCGTCTCTAAAAAGCATCTTACTTTTTATCAGTTATATCTTATTATACAGTATATCTTATATGCTTTTTGAATGCTTTTTAAAAGCGCAAAATGGGCTTATATTTTTTCCTGTCTGCTGCCTTTCACTCCACAACTACCCTTACGAAAAATAAGTTTACTCAAGTGTGCTATTAGTATACTTCTTTTAAACTAAAAATAAGAAAGTATACTTTCAGTCTACTTTTCATATACTTCTGAGAAATATACTTAAAATTGCACTTAAGTATAACTGACTTATACTGACAGAAAAGTCTAAGTATATTTGGCCTATACTTGGACTCTGTCTTTTGATCGAGATATACTTAAAAGCATATTTATAAAAGTATATTATAAAAGTACATTGTTTGAAAATATTGATTTGTAATGAAAACAGATATATTCCTAATTTTGAGTATCTGAATTTTTGTGTAGGCTAGTCCACTGGTAGTGTACATAGGAATTTACTTAAAATCTACTTTACTCTTTCTTCGCCATTGACTGAATTTTTAGGCTACACGGTAGGGGGGCGCTGTTACGCATCTTCTGAAAGAGTACAGAATCTCCAGAACAAAATGCAGGAGAAGAAGCTGAAACAAGCGATAGAAAACTCACGCAAGTGTAAAATAAAGCGATCATCAAACATTAAACAGCATATAAATCAAAACCTAAAGCCTAACGTTACTGAATGAGGACTATGAAGCTTTGGGGGTGTTTATGGACTCGATCTACTCCACCTGTGTTTGATCATCGTTCTAAATCCCATCCGGACATAATCTTTAACAAAAATGCAATTTTCTGTTTTTTGTTTTGTTTTTTTTAATGAAACTTACCCACATTTAAGTGTTGATAAAAAATGATTCATGAAGCTAGAATAAAATGTTTTTAAAATGGAAAGAGTTAAAGTACAGCTAAAGGTATTTCAAGTATAAAATAGAATACCTAAATAGGAACATAGTAGTATACTTAAAGTGCAAAAATAATATATAAAAAGCAAACTATAAGTGTTATGTAAAGTTCACTTAAAAGAAAACTTACAAATATACTTACAATAAACTAGTTTACTGAGAGTATATTTCAAAGTGTACTTTCATATACTAAAAATGTAATACTAGTATAAAATAGTAAACTGCTAGTATACTTATAAGTTCACTTGTAGTACAGATGCAGTACAAATGAGAAACGTAGCTGTGAACTAGCTGTGTACTTAAAATAAACAACCTTTACACTTATAGTACACTTAAACATATACTTCAATTGGGCCAATTTAGTCCCAAGCGGTATTAAAATAGTACACTTACAAGTTTACTACTAGTACATTGATACTAGTATACTTACTACATAAAGTATACTTAAAAATATACTTGAACATTACTTATAAGTATAAGTATACTTGATAAAATGAACTTGAAGTATATTTCTTTTTCGTAAGGGTACCATTTAGATGAATGTTACGTTCTAGCAAGGTTCTTTCAAATTATGAACAAATGTCCTAACCATAATAGAATTTCCATTCAAAGTTAACTGGTCTTTAATAATGTTCTCAAAATGTTAGCACAAAAACATTTTTTTTTTTTTTCTGAAATGTTTTAGTTGGATGTTTGTCTAACATTTTTTAAATGTTACTACTTGTTTTGAACATTCAAAGTAACATTCCCATAAAGTTTGCAGAATAATAAAATGGAATGTTTTCTTAACATTCGCATAACCAAGAAAACATTTTTTAAAAACTGAAAGTTTTGAATGTTCAGAGAACATTCAGAAATAACGTTTTCATAACTTCATGGGAAATGTTATCAAAATTGGTTACACTTTATTTTAAAGGGGACCTATTATGCCCATTTTCACAAGATTTAATATAAGTCTCTGGTGTCCCCAGAATGTGTCTGTGAAGTTTCAGCTCAAAATAGCCCACAGATCACTTATTATAGCTTGTCAAATTTGCCCCTATTTGGGTGTGAGCTACAACACACCGTTTTTGCGTGTGTCCCTTTAAATGCAAATAAGCTGCTGCTTTAACAGCTCACGCTTCGGGTGCTCAACAACAACAAAGCTGGAGAATCTCACGCAGCCAAAATGAGGATTGTCAGTAACGGTGTTCAGCCTTACATTGTTCAAACTGGACTCGGACACTGATGGAGAGACTCAGGAAGAAGTTACAACTTTTGAAATGCAACTGGACGTTTCTGAATGGTTAGTGGATAAATTTATGTAGTTGCTGTGGAGTTGATTCAACTCATCGACTAGCATGTACCGTCATGTTAAACTTTTGTGCAAATCCAGCGTTGAATTGACCTTTTGTTTGTCAAGCAGTCTGACGTAAAATGACATCACATTAGTAGTCTTAAGCTGTTTTGTGGGCGAGTCATAAGTAACACTGATACATTTCTGTCAACACTACTTTTGTTTGTGCTAGCACAAAGCAATAGAGCATATGGATGCTAAGGGAAAGCACACGGAAAGTAGAGCTGCCTGAACCGAAGAAACAGATTGCATTACTTAAAAATACTTACATTTTCTTCATCTGCAGCTTTGCCTCACTTGCAAAAACAAAATGGCGGTGCTGTAGGTTGAAATGTGCAGATTAAGAGGCAGTAATATTAAAATAAGATCCCCTTCTTACGTGACAAGTTGAGTGAAATCTGAGCGGCTCATTTTTTCACATGCTTGCAGAGAAAGGCTTACCAAAAGTTACTGGGTTGTCCTTTTTCACATTTTCTGGGTTGGTAGACCTTTAAGGTGTCTGTGTTACAGTGTAATTATACATTTAAGTACTGAGTAATAATAATAACTACATGTACTTACTATAGGATTAGGGTAACACACAATTTAGTAATTACTATAGTAACTACATGTAACGTGTAACAAGGACATTGTAAAATTCTCCAGGTATTACAGATCTCCTTGGCATACACACACTGATAAACACTCATGTGTAATCAGAGTGAGTTCCTTTATTTCAAAGCTCTTAGTTATGAAAACAAATTTACTTAAAATGCATGTTGGAGCCATGCCACGATTGGTAGTGTGTTTGCTCAAGACATGTAAAGAGTAAAAAGCTGTTGTTTTCATAATGCATGTTTGAATGTCACCCGTTTCCCTCTCTCTCACACACTAGTTAGTTTTCTGTCGGTTTCTACTTTTCTGCAAATTAAAGGCAAAAATTCCAAAAAATACAAAGTAAAACACTAATCACAAAAAACACCCATAATAGCATTGCATGCTTTGAAAATATTAAGCTTCCTCAAGAGAGGCCATTTATTTTACATGATCAGGCACTCTTCTCAAGAGGCACAGAGAAATGTCAAAACCATCAGAAAGTAAAAGGCAAGAAAACAAATAATAAATGAAACATCTGGAAGCCATGGTAACAAAGAGTAAGACGGTTTGGGTTCCTCAACATTTCTCTTCTTATTTAAAGTCACCAAAGAGAAAGACGGTGTTTTTCAGCCATTGTTTTTTAAAAAATACATAGCCGTTGTTTGTTAGCATTGACACAGTAGAACAGAGGCTTTTCCAGTTTACTGATTTCACTCATGGGATTCCAGACTGTTCCCCTATCACTGGATCATCAACATACCACAAACACAATTGTATTTAAATATTATAGAATTAAAAGATCTAATGCGCGCATTTCATCTGGTAGAGTAATTCTTGTAGAATAAGTTGTAGACTGCAATTACAAAACAATGTGTCTGCAAAATGCTTAAAAATGTAAAAATTCTAATTGTAAATGTAAAATTTCATAGGCAGCAGATAAATGTAAAAATGTAACAATCGATCAACCTTCTTATTCTAATTATAATTACACAAATACAAAAAATTAATTATTCCAGTAAATCTACATACAGTAAAATCATGTTTTCTTTGCATTTTGTGGTTGCACGGCTTTTTTGTACCACAATTCTGCTACTTTTATCACTATCACTGCTAAATACGGTATATTAATTTTTTTACTCGCACCTAATCTTCAATATTATGTGCGAGTATCTACTGTAACTCTCAGAGGAGGGCATATGTTTCTTTGTTCGTTTTTTAAATCCAAGTGGTTTTTATTTTTACTTTCATTTTTGCAAACTGTGGCTAGGAAATGAATAAAAAACACAAACACACTCCAGTCCTGATGTTTCCAGAAGAAAGGCTTTGTACAGATACAGTGTGCACAAAGATATAACAGAGAAAAGCCATGTAAAAACAAATAACCTAGACAACTTCTGACTTTTACTCCTCATACTGCGGTGAAGGATATTAAAGCCTATTATTTTATTTCATTCTCTCCAAGTCAATCAATAAATATACGCTATATTTTATGAACCACAATGAAAAATGTTTTTCATCCATAACAGAAGATAAACCATGACATTACTCCCTGATTCAAGACATTAATACAAAACTAAGTGACAACTTTGCCTTCCTCTTCCCTCACACACTTGCTGTTACTCCATTCCTCAGACAGATGAGCCTCTCATTTATAAGATCCAAAAAAAGCAGGCTTTTGTCTGTGAATGACAGTGATATTATTTTTTCTTGGTCTGCGTCCTGCATGCTCTAATCTGCCTTGCCTACCGGAATTGATTTATTCAGATGTGTATCAAGCTGAGCCATCTTTGAACACTTCAATATTACTTTACGTTCCTTCTGTTGTTCTTCTCTTTGTTTTATTCATGGGCAAAATCAGCAGCAGTCATGATCTCAGCATAAATGCATAGCTTATTCTTTTACTTGCAATTGGATTTTTTTTTTTCTTCTTGTATCCCCATTTTATGCCTGACCTGCTTTTATGAAAGAACACCAGAGATCTGGATTTGCATTCAGCTTTGACAAGTACCCGTGAAATCTACTATGACTTTCAAAATCTTCTCATCTTTTTATCTTCTTCAACCCTCACACATCGGTATGAAGAGTTGAATGCTCTGATAAATAAAGAACTGTGTTGCGCATTTGACTGCAAAAGACTTCTGCTGATCGGGCCAAATATGTGGATATTATGAACGTATTTGCACTTTTACAACTCTACACTAGAAAAAAAATATCTTACTTGAGTTCTGGACAGTACATGAACATATAAACCAGCACTAATTTCAAGATTTACCTTCCTTATCCAGTCCAAAACATGCTGGAAACTGAAAAAACAAAAAAACAACAACATTTGGTTATGGTGACAAATTTAACCCTATGAATCCTACTGTATCATATTTGATAATTTGATCATTTTAAGGCCTCTAAATTATCGACATGATCAAAACCTTCTGAAAAACCTTCTGTGCACAATCTACTACATGCTTTCTATTGTCTGATTGACAGTTTATATATTTTTTTAGCATGTTCAAGGCCTATAATTCTAAAAATGTCTCCCTTCAGATTGTGGAATACTTTTTGCTGTGAAATCTTTACTGATTTTTGTAAAGTAAACAAAAGAATAATTTTATATTGTCAGTAATATTTCAAGATTGAACACTTCTGGACTGAAGCAACTTGGGTTTACTTGATACATATATATTTTTAAACATGTTAAAATGTAAGTATCATTTTTTTGGAGGAACATTTACTTGAACATCTTTCAATCATCATTGTATTGCTTTGCATTATACTGTATGTTTTGTCCCCACCATAAAAACTACAGTGCTTTGATAATAAAACTAATAATTGAAATATCATCTTATTAAGACATATTGTTTGGAGATAGAATGACTACTGACATCTGATATTTTTATGCATTTCATGTAGTCTGTTATACTGTTATAAAGATCTCATTGATTTACATTACAAGCTATTAGAACTTTTTGACCATATAAATATCAGCAACCTTAAAAAATGAGCCCCATATTCTCCAATATTGTACTGTATGATAATAGCCTGATGTATCAAATATGATACTCAAAAAAAAATCACATATGCACTTTTTTTTTTAAGATTTTAGAATTGAACAACCTTCTAATCTGAGTTGAAGACTCACTCTGGTGTCTGATTTGCCCTTGCCTGGATCTGTTCCTCCCTTAAATCATTCATATTTTGTCCTGAAGAGAGAAAGGTAAAGACAAACCCTGAGGTCTACAGGCATGATGAAGTCAAGATTTATAGTTAAACAAGAGCTATATAAAACTCAATAGTCACAGTCGGGTCAAGTTGACAGATGAGAACACAGACACGTAGAATCAGGTTAGATATACCTTGAGGGAGTCATCGGATCGGTTTGTCTTTTATTGCTGCCCTGAATGCAGGCAGAGCTGGGACAAACCACAGATGCACTCTTGTGGTTTGGAGGTGCATGGCCCGTCTGTACAACTGCAATACAATCTAAAACACTGTCACAAGGGTAAAGCGCATTCCGAATTTTTACCGCAAGGGTGAATGAATATGAACATATTCATATAAAGCTGTCTTGGGAAAGCTGACTGTGATTTATGATGCTTTTAAATTGTATTTATCACATGTTTTCTTTTAGAAATGGAGAGTGGATATGTCAGCTGATGTCATTTATACTATGTGCAGTACATTTTCATGTCCCCATTATATTGGACAAAATATTAAACTCACACTTTTAAAGATGGTAATCATATTAATTTTGTATTGTAATATATATATATATATATATATATATATATATATATATGTAATTTATATATAAAAATGTAATTTATTCCTGTCAAAGCTGAATTTTCAGCATCATTACATCAGTCTTCAGTGTCACATGAATCTTCAGAAATCATTCTAATATGATGATCTGGAAGAAACATTTCCTTTTATTATGAATGTTGAAAACAGTTGTGCTGCTTAATATTTTAGTGGAAACCATGATACTTTTTTAGGATTCTCTGATGAATTGAAAGTTCAGCATTATTTTGAATTTTTTTGTAACAATGTAAAGGTCTTCACTGTCACTTTTGATCAGTTTAGTGTGTCCTTGCTGAATTAAAGTATTAGTTTCTTTCAAAAGAAAGAGAAAAAAAAAAACAAACAAACAAAAAACAACGTACTGACTCCAAAATTTTTAACGGTAGTGTATTACAAACTTTATTTCTAAATGCCTAGTAAGTAATATACATATACACACACACACACAATGCCAACAAATGCGTATTAAGTTGATATTTCAGCCACAGTCCCAAACAACATTTGAAATCTAATTTATATATACTAATTCATAGTTTTCCCATGGCGTCACGCACTTATAGTAACGCACCACCTGGAGGGCAAAACAAGACTTTCCTCCACTGCACACCAGTCATGTTTACCAGGTTTGTGCTAAGTACTAATTTAGTAAGACAGTGATATTAAAAGACCAAATTTAATATAAACCTTATTGATGATGCATACTATATACAGGCAAGCAGATGAAACCAGAATATAAACACAACGAGCAGTTTCTCGTTAAACGTTTCTCCAAAGAAAACCATTTTATAGGTTCTTGGGCTTGCCTAAATATAGTATGCATCTTCAGTAAGGTTTATGCTGAATTTGATGTTTTAATATCACCGTTTTAATACATTAAAGCACTAAGTGTTTTTCACATTAAGCGTTTTAGATGTCCTGCTGTTATGGTTGAAATACTGCAGCAGGTGCTGTATATGGATCACAAAACTTGTATTTTGTTTACATGTTTTTAATTTTCTTCTTTTGAGAAAATTGACAGGTCTGTAATGCAGTTTTTGTGGCAGTCATGTGACTAAAAACTATATATATGTAATGATGTGATTTAAAGCTAGTTTGAAATAAGTTTAAATTGGTTTAAAAATCAATTTGAGCAAGTACATAACCAGCCAGTGTTTAAAACTATCTCCTTACCTTAGCCCAATTCACAGCGATAAGCTTGTGATAAATATTTTATAATTCGGGTGGTACTGGTTGTTATGGACAGATACTCGGGAACACAGAGGTACACGTAGAATGAGTGTTTATTGGACAAACAGCAGTGGATGACAGTAAAGCAGGTAAATGGACCGGTGACGTGAATGTGGTACAATGGTAACAGGATACTGAAACAGTCTTTGTCTTACAGGTGATGATGTAGTAAATGGCTTGATGATCGAGGACGGTGAGCACACAAGGTGGAGATAAGTAGACATACACAGACGTAGGATCATGAGGATGATGAGAAATGGAGTTCCTGGACAGACGAAGACTGTGACACTGGTAGGTTTCCGTGGGAAATACGAGCATGCCGCCGTTCGTCTTTGCGCCATTACGTCACATCTGTTTACATAAAGAAGGAGTCCCAGCTAGTAGGCTATATCACATGTGATGGATCATTTATAGCCTTTTCTCACAGCAGCTGGAATAATTAAAATTATCATTTTGATGGCGGATTGTATGGTGAGAGATTAGATTGTACAGAAATTGATATCTACAGGTAACGCTAATACACACTAAATACACATAGTCACGCAATGCTGATGATTTGAGAACAAAGTATAACAATAAAAATAATTTGCACGGTTTGACTTGATCCGAGCTAAGCGATCATTAGATTCAATCACCATTGGTAGTGCGATTTATTGTAATACTTTTTTTTCTCAGTTGGTCAGAACAAAAGTGGCAGATTTATTCCTTACTTGTTCAGACATTTTCTGGTGAAAATTCTTATTTTGGTCATACTTCCAAGACTACAATCTGTGATTGCGAAGTACAGTATCCACTGGTGCGGTGAACAACCACACATTCTCCTCAAAACATTAGATTCATCTGCGCTGAGGTGCCGTGCCGATAAGCAACCGTAAAAAACGTAAAACATAAAAATGATGATTCCGCAAATAACTGCAATTGCAGGTTTGGCGACAAAAAGGCGAAATTTTGGGATTGCAGCTTCAAGTACTAAATGGAGGAGAAGCATTATCTGCAAATTTTGAAATGCTCACGACAGCCTCAAAGTGAACAAGTACAGTTAGTAAATGCAGTTAATCCTAATCACTGTGTGACTGTGAATGCAGCCAAGCATATTTATTTTGTAAAAGTTACAGTTCAAAGGTACTGCATAACAGAAGCGACCCTGTAAATATTCAATTTAATTTCACCATATAACGCTAATCTTTCTGTTTAGTACCAAATATGAGCATGTTTCCCAGAAAATCTTTATGCATGTTGTCAGTACTTTAATAGCAGCTTTACAAAAGTTTTCAATTAACCACATGGCTCTAAATAAGTACTTCAAAGGTCAACCCAACACATTCCACTAATGAAAGCAAATATCTTTCCAGTTAAATTAAACAGATCTAGAGCAAAGCTCAATTAAAGCAGCTCATCTGAAGAGCACAATAGGAGTGCCGTCAGTGTGAGATGAGGACGCCGGAGCTTTGCGTGCAAAAAGGAAGTGTAAGACAAAGGCCTCTTTAGCTTAGAATATGGCCTTCTTGGAGAATTAGTGGAGGAGAATCTTTTAACAGACTACATTCTCCCGTTGGCAGTCATATTAGTGCTGTAACAAAGACAGTCTTGGGAGCCCTATTTTCAGTACGTTAATTGAATTGTGTGGGAATTGTTGTGCTGAAGCGGTCCTGAAATAGGCGGCTGGTGGTGTTAGACAGTAACAGACATATGAGTTGACATTGCAGATTACACAACAAAAGAAAAACAACTTCTCTCTCACAGCACACATCCTTGCACGCTTACATTTCCTTGCCTGTATGCGCAAGCTCCTCTGAGCCGTCTCAAGGAACAGCGGAATCCACTCCTCATCAAGATCCTCGTAAAATCCCAAAAATCCTGCTGCTATTGAGCAGAGCTTCGGTCCGATCCCACCAGCTCAGAAGTGCATTACAGCACAGCTGGACCGGGAGCAGGGCACACCGAGTGCTGTAACAGGATGTACAATTGCCCCGGTCTGAGCTGTGAGCCTGTCGAAAGGTCTACAAAAGGAAAAGAGACAGGGAATGAGGAACAGGATAAGTCTCAGCCTTAATGCGGATGAAGGATTAAATCTGGCCATTGACTGCTGTTAAAATAATTATAAAAAGTCAAATAAAAGTGCAGCAGTAATCTGATAAAGCAATGCCAGCTGTACTCTCTATTGCTCATGGAAAGTGTCCTCAACCAGTGATCTGTGTTTTTTTGTCAGGTTGAGTCAGTCATATTGAATCATTTTTCTTTTGTCTTGAATAAAACCAGTTTCCACACACAAGTTACCTGATAAAATATTTTTGCAATTTTGGACCACCAATGCTTTCTACTATCAACTGTGTATGCAAAGGTCACTGTATGCAATAACAAAAGACTCTGAGGTTTTATCATCTAACATATCTTTTTTTTTTTCAATTATCACATAAGGTGAATTCAGGGTTATTGGGACACTTTTTGCCATTGAGATGTATTGGAAAAAATGTCCCAAACAACCTGAATTCACCCTACATTTTGAGATAAAACACTTGTTTATGTTTTGTTTTGTTTTTTTCTAATATACGTTTTTTATAGCTATATTTTCCTTAATTTCCTCAATTCTTCTATAAAATTTCCTGATATTGAATTTCTGTCCCAAACTTGAACCAGACCCTAAAGGATTTAGGTCGAGACATGTTTACATTACACTAGAACCGTGGTTCTCAAACTGTGAACGTGAAAAAGGTCTGCAAAGATACAAAGCACAAATTCCACTTCAAACTGAGTTATTCTCTATATTAATGCGCACTGTTTCTGAACTCCCTAAAACACCTCGATTGTAGTCTTCAGTTTTTTTCAGGAATGAATATTCCTCATTTAAATTCCCCACCAAGGCAAACACAAAAAATAAAATAAAAAAAAATAATAGGGCACAGGCCTGGTTGAGTTGCGTTAGTAGTGTGTTGTCGCCATGTCCAAGAGATGCTGTTTTTCCAGTCCAAATCTATCAAAATGATAAGGCAAAACTAACTCCATGGTTAATGTTTACACCAGAGAAGCTGAAACTCATAGGCTATATCCGAAAAATTAGGCAGCTGACTTGTTGCCTCGCTTCCCTATCAGGCATTGACTTTGCAGGCATTGTTTGCACATGAAGGCACCTCATGAACTGATTTCGGACAGATTTCTAAAGGCAGCGTAATGGTTTAATGATCTACAGCAAAGTAGCACAAGCTGTGGTGATAACTAAGCGAATATTTAATTTCCACAACATTCATTTCTTGCTAGAAATGACATCAAAAGTGGAAAACAATGGTCAAAAACATACATTTACACACCACCAAACGCAACTTTCAGATGCCATCTTTTTTTTTAGCTCAACTGTCACAAAATGAAAAGCACAAGATTGTGGGATATCAAAGGCAGTGAAAAATACATCTACGCTGCCTTCAAAAATCGATCAGATGAAGGCATCTCATGAGATGTGAAGATAACTTTGGATTTGGATGTGCCTTGATGCCTTCCTACATTGGAATGCTCCTCCGAAGGCAGCATTTTTTTAGTTTTCAGATGCATCCACAGTTATTGTAATGACATTTCCGAAACACGTTCAAAGTGGCCGACCAATCAGAGCACACTGAGTTATTTGGAAGGAGGGGCTTCAAAGAGACAGGAACTAAACAGAGCGTTACTGACAATGTATATTTGAAAAATAAAGTTTTAAACACCCCCTCACAATCTCACCCATGAACATCACGGTATGTAAGTGTTTGGTCCAAATTCTTAGATAGTGAAAGTAGCAGTCTGGCAAAATTATGGATCAATAAATGATTCTATTTCAAGACTGATATAATCAAAGGATAATTTGTACATTACTTACTGTAGGTTTCAGTTAGATTGTGGTTTGCCCAGATTCAGGGTTTTAGGTATTGTTGAAGTGGCAAGCAAACTGAAAAAGTTTAAGAATCACTGGTCAAGGACACAGCTGATTGTAATCTCTGTCTGACTAGACTATGTCAACACAGTTATTGAAAGCAAAAGTGAAGGAAAATCTACAGAAAAGAAATAAAGCAAATCTGAGCAGGATTGTAGTAAATTGATGGGAATCAACTGAGTTTAACTGACCTTAAATGTTTGACAGAATCATGCGTCCTTATCCTGAGAATAAGCACCAACTGGGTGTGACAGGAGACGAGAGTTGTGAACAGTGTGTGCTTTGCTTATTCTGTTCTCAAGCTGACAGACAGATAATTATGAGTGGCACACCACCTCACTCAATGCACGCTCGTGAAATGAAACAGAGAAACACACAAACTCATGCGCAGCATTACATTTAAATGTTTGACGAGATACACGGGTGTGAGAATAAAAGTGCTTATACATCATTCCCTTTAGAGACTGGAAGTGCCACTGGCTAGGTTAATCAAGAGTTTAGTGTTGTGAGTGTTGTATGGAGATCAACTGATGTGCAACAAAATAATAGAGCAAGCAAAACAATTAAGCTGCAACCTACCTGAAATAGTAGGAATTAACAGAAATTTTGAGAATCTATGCCTGGTTGCGTTTGCAATAATAATACCTCATGTGCAATATACAGTAAGTGATATACAGGATGACACATGTTTTCCCAGTATGCATTGGAGGTGTTGGTTTTATAATTAGTGGTGATCGCTAAGGTAACTATTGCTCATCCCTGCAGCATTAAAACACCCTAAAAACAACAAATAAATGAGTTAAATAACAATGTAGAAAACCCCAGCAACTGCATAGCAACACTCTAATAACACTCTAGCATCTCTACATTTTTGTTTGGGCAAGCACAGACAAAATATTGTTTCATTGTGACACTATTTAAAATATAGAATAATCATTTCTGTTTAACTTTGTACCCATTTTTTATTATATGGTGTTTTCTCCTTTATATGCCTGACTATAACAATTCAGACAAGTGAGTGTTCAGTTTCAGGTTAAACGAGTTTTGTAGACGGTAGGCCCCATTTAAACTCATAAGATTCTTACAGACCTATTAAAGATATGGCACAATTGTAATATATATATATATATATATATATATATATATATATATTGATTTGAACGCACTAAATAGCACTGCTGCTAACTATCACAAATATAAACAGTTCTACAAAGGTGGTAGATGGGTTCTGTCAGATGAACTACAAATATATCAGCTTTTCACACCGCTCTTAATAGAAATCCTTACATGTATAAAATTGATTTATATATTTAAAAAAATCAAAGATTAAAACTTATACGAACAGTCTCTTCTTCGAATTACGTGTTGCAGGGTGCTTCTCTTGTGATTTGATTCACATTCGCGATTCACATTCGAATAGTTCAGACCGCTTTGCGAACCCGTTTGAAAGGTAGCCTACATGGAAAAGAATCGACTCAAATGATTCGTTCAAACAATTCGTTTGAGAATCAAACATCAACGAGCAGCTTACATTTGCAACTGTTATTCTGTTGCAAAAGTAACGAAAAGGTCTGGAGAAATGCGAAAAATAAGTTTTAAGTCGAGTAAGAGTTAACAATTTTTTTTTTTTTTTTTTTTTGGGTCAAAATGATTTGAATAAGTAAACAGCTTTTGTACGCTATTTCCCTTTACCGCCCGGGGTAAAGGAAGTCTCACTTGCACTCTTGATGTGATGCTGTATTACACGGCTCGGTACCCGCTACACCCGATACAGCCAATCCGCGCCGCCGAGCCGAAGCGTGTGCCCACCTCTCACCTTCATCATCACCATCATCCTCATCCTCACAGTCAGAGCCAGACACCAGCCGAACAAGACACTCTCAGACAAACCTCATGTAGGAAGAGAGAGAGAAAGAGAGAGAGAGAGAGAGAGAGAGAGAGAGAGAGAGAGATACTTAAGCCCGCGTTTTAGCATTATTTTCCCCTCAGAATGGAGTGATCAACTAGTGGATCCGGACAGCTTTTTCAGGTCCATGCTTGGATGTTTATATCTTTTCATCTCAGCTTTGAGTTTCATCACTGCAACCGGACACTTGTCAAGACAGTCCAACCGCACCGGTATCAGAGCACATACATACATGGGGATCATCGCAGCATTGCCCGGAAGATGTGTATCACTGCTCCGCTGCTGAGATCTGTGTCGCCTGCGCTCGTCGTGGGATCGGATCCCTCGGTTCATGTCCCCGTGTCATTCCCGGTGAACTGAGATGGCTCTTTGCGCTGTGCTGCGACAGACACGCAGACCGCGGCAGGAGAATTGGACACATTTAGTTTTACTTACGACCTACTGCTTTTTTTGTATATTACCACTGAAACAACTTAGCGCGTTCCCATCATCGCTGAGCGACTGTCAAACACCCACCGGGTGGAACTGCTCCGGTAAGAGACCCGAACACGCTGTTCTATTTAACTCTCTCCAATGACGTGCACCTTTGCGCGTCTATTCTCGCAAGTTTGTCTGTTTTAATGGAGTTAGGCCTATTAATTAATCATTGAGCTAGGGATTTTATTTAGAATAACTTAGTGCACACTTATGTTTAGTCCACCTGGAGTCTTGGTCAGTCATGGGTCACCCATAAAAACATGTCTTTTGAGTTTGTGATCTATTGAATGTAATAAGATATATATAAAAAAGAAGTGAAAAAAAAACGTTCGGTTGTCACACAAAAACAAACATGCTAGTCCGTCTCACGAACAAACGACTCTTAAGGAATCGTTCAAAAAGACTCGACGTTATCGATTTCAACTCACTGAAATCTTCAGAGCAGGTACTAAATCAACATTTGACTCACTTACTGAACTGCAAGTGATTTCGAAATTGAGCACGTCGTTTTGTGTCCTTACGAAATTAGTATTATTAATGACTGCAACATGTAGTAACCTAGTCTTGTATATTTTGTAACAATTATATTTTATTTAATTAATGACATTAGAACATGTGAATGTATGTGAATTTAACCTGTTCTGAAAATCTGACCTAAGATGATCTAGGCCTACCTAAACTTCTTTTTTAATTTTAAAATTACAATGCTGGTAGCGCATCTCATCAGGCAGAAAAATAACGTGTTCACTGTGAGGAAAATAATTGGGGGTGTAACAGCTTGTCACCCTCGAAGTTACACATTTATACCTGTTTTATCACATAATGGTGTAATAGGGTGCATATTATTACTTTAATGTGCTAATGTTCATTCTTAAGGCACAAAGGTGTGAGGGTGCTGCTTCAGGGACTATCTATAGGTACAATTTTTACTGTGGATTGTGATCCTTAGAGGTAGCTCAGATTTTCAGTACACCTGCTACTTTTGAGTTACCAGCAATGATTTGTAACCACTAAGTAATTTGTGCATGTGAAATCTGTGAAGGCTATCATCTGGCCCCAAACAAGTACATCTGGTGCTGCTTTACTCTATATCAGTGGAGTAAATGTGGCACTGAAAGGGAGCGCTTGTCGGAGATACTTTGGGAACAAAGGGCCCCGCTGTGCAATTATGTTTCTCTTTAAATAGCTGTAGGGGGGCAACAGTCTACAAGAAATCTATCTGTTGCACAGACCTACAGTGGCCTATGTGAAATGATTCAGTGCTGAATATCCTTCGTAAAACAATTTACTCTCTATCTAGACACATCAGTAAGAAATCTAATTAAAATGAAGGGAATTCGAGTACAGCAGACCTGTATATTTGCTGTTGACATGTTCTTCTCTCCTCTCTCTCATTCTGTGTGTGTTGGGCTGGGCTCCGGCGTATCGATTCCTTCCCATCGCGTAACCCCACCACAGTGCTGTCACACGTGTTGAAAGCAGGGCTTGATAAAATAAGCTGTCAGATAGACAAGCTGCCAGATGGCTGGCTTGACTATATTCCAATACAGATCTATCAGAGTCCATTACACTACAGGTCTTTTTGTTGTAAGCTCCTTTTCTCTTTGGCAGCTTTACACAGTCATGCACACTAGTTTAGGCAGGTCACACCGCTGGTGAACTATTGTGAGCCTTGAGGAGCTAAGAGATTATTTGAATGTTTAAATGACCCATAAATGCTTGCTTGCCTCTAACAGAATAATACACTGCCAATCATTCCTCTTAAAGTGCCCCTATTATGCTTTTTAGAATATTACCTTTCACGCAGTGTGCAATATAGCTGTTTGTGAATGTAAAAGATCTGCAAAGTGCACGACAAATAAAGTTATTGTCTCCTTAAAGGAAAGAATCGTTTCTGAACTTACGAAACGAGTCGTCAGCAATTCCAGAATCACTTCCGTCACATATCTATTTAGGTTTGTAACAAATTTGCATAATGCCAGGCTAGCCTATGGTCTTCATTGGCTGCCTAAAACCGACGCCATTGTTGCTGTTCATATCACTGTGTACCGTATACAAGTGCTGCTGAGGAAACCTCTGGAGCTGAAATTAAGAAATGGGTATGTCGTTTCCAACATGCTCTGTAAGAGATAGACCAATCACAACAGACTGGGCCATCTGACCAATCAGAGCAGAGAAAGCTCTCAAAAAGGAGGGCTTTATCGAGCCGTTTCAGACACTGTGAGAAAAGAGGTGATGTGCAATGTATAAGAAAATTAAAGTGATTTTTGACCTTGGATACATGTAAACCTATAGTAGGAGACCTCTAAAACAAAATTATGAACATTTTTGAAAGAGGTAATTTTCTTACCCCATTGGCATAGCATGAATCCAGCCAAATTTAAAGCTGCTTTGACACAATCTACATTGTAAAAAGCGCTATATAAATAATGGTAAAAAAAAAAAAAAAAAAAAAAATTTAGTCTTGTTTTATACTTAAAGTTATTTGCTAAATGGGGGAATAACAATAAAACTAAGAATAACAATAAAACGGTGGAGTTTGAAAGTTTACATTAGCCGTGTTTCCACCGCAGGAACTTTCCCCAGTAACTCGGAACTTTGGGGTGGTACTCTGTGTGTTTCGACCCCAGGAACCAGGGTCTAAATGAAGTTCTGGGTAAATGTCCCCCTCAGAAAGTTTCTGCTTGTGAGGTAGTACTTTTTCAAAGTTCAGTTCACGCAGCAGTTTGATTGGTTGACTCCATGCAGCATTTTATTTCAACCACCATTTTTAAAAGTCTATTGCAGTGAGTGCAGTAAGAGGTGTTTGCTATTTGAATCAACAATGGAGTTTAAAAAATACGACCGATTGACCGACAAGGAGGTTCAGTTTATTAAGCTTATAGGCGGAGGACGAAATCCAGCAGGAACTGGAAAGTCGTGCACAGTCCTACATCACCGGACTAATCTTCATGGTACTTTAGACTGTTATGGAAACGCAGACAGCAACAAGTCTGGGGGAAAAAATTTCATGGGACAAATTATTCTGGGTAATTTTGGTGGAAACACGGCTATTGAAAATCTAATGATCTCTTAGGATCATTCTCAAATCCTGCTGGATTACATGATCATAATGTTTTTCAAATTCTAAGACATTCTGAGAGTAACATTTATTTTGACACCCATATTGGTATGCTGATAATATATTTTTTAATTATAACTATATTTTTAATTAATTTAGAAATAGTGAATTTTAACTAATGGTTTCAGACTTTTGGACCCCACTCAAAACAAGTCTAATTATCTTTAAAAATGTTTCCTCTCGTGCAAAAAACACTGAAAAAGAAGATTTTTGCTCTGCATAACTTCAGTGCAGGAGGAGAGCACCTGACTATTTGGGCCTTTCATCTGCAAATTTCTCTCTCCTTCAGACTGTGAAAGACCACAGGGATTAGTCTAATCCTGCACCTCAGCGCTTTATTTCTCATTCCTTAGACACTCGGTATGCCAGAGCCTATTTTGATTGTGTGTGTGTGTGAGAAAGAGGAAGAAATAGAAAGACTATGAGAGTGGAAGGTCTTCAGGGAAAGCTTGTCTGAGCTCCTGGGCTAATGAGGAAGTTGTGGTGCCCTATTTTGGGTTTCTTGGGGTTTTCCATTCAGCTCTCTCTGTTTTATCGCTCCTTTAATGCCATTATTGAGATTTAATCCAGTAGAGTACAGGAAGGATGCCACTACTCAGTCAAGAAAAACGAGGAGGAAGAGAGTTCTCGCCTCTGTTTATCTCTGTTCTGCCATCATTACTTGGCTCAGAGGAGGCATGACTAATGTATACCACCAGGAAGATGTTGCAGGGCTAATTGAATGGCTAACGCAAGAGTGTTTGTTATAAAATAATAATGCCGCTTGGCTCATTCAGGGAGAAAGAGCGAGTTGGTATTGAATGGTGGAGTGTGAGTTGTGTACCTGGAGGTGAGCAGGAGAAATAAAGGACAGTAATCAGAGACGTCCCTCCAGAGTGCATGCTCATAAAGCTGAGTGGTTAGGAAGAGCACCATGTTTAAATATGCATGATGGCAGATGTTTCTGTTTTTCATTCTGAACATTGTTATTTCCTCTGTTCTACAATTCCTAGACACTGAAAACAGGTTATGTGCTCACACACCTGAACAACATGCAAACATGGATTCACAATCTAAACCTGTAAATAAACAGAAAGGTTCCAGTCTAGATATGATGTAAAATGTAATAATGCAATAAATAAGAAATATTTAAGATTCTTCACCTTTTCTAGGTTATTAATCAAAGCAGCAATCTTTTGTAAATTAAAGCATACCCTATTATGCTTTGTGAGGAATGATTGTTTCCCAAAAGAAAGAACCAATTCTGCACTGCCAAAAACGAGTGGTCAGTAATTCTGCAATTCACTGTCAGAAAAAAAAGGTACGGTGCTGTCACTAGGGTAAGGTACAAAGGTACTAATAAGTACTTTTAAAGTACTAATATGTACCTTCAAGGTACGAATATGTACCATATAGGGGTAAGTAAGGTACAAAGATGTACCTTTACACCTTTGTACCTTAGGGTACTGCCCCAGTGAAGGTGCCATACCTTTTTTTTCCGAGAGTGATGCCTACATAGTTTGGCAAAAAATTTGCATTATGCCCCCATATGGTCTCCATTGGTTGCCTGCAAATGTCTACTTTGACCCACCCTCAAACACTAAAGTTGTAGCTGAGGCCTGAAAGAATTTGGTTCATTCATGTACTTCCAAAGGATGAGGACTCTGGCCTGAATTGATACATTAAAACAGACACCATCGTTACTGTTCATATCTCGGTGTATGCAAGTGCTGAAGCCCCCAGAGCTGAAATTCAGATATTGTTTTCGATATATGCTGTAAGCAGTAGACCAGTCACAACCAATTAGAGCAGAGTAGGGAAAGGAGGGGTTTAGAGAGACCCAATCCTTGATTGAACTGTTTCAGACGCTGTGAGATGTAGATGCAGAGCTGCAATGTTTCTGGATAAATTGAGAATCACGATTTTTTTTGTCTCAGATAGAAATCACAATTCTCCCATGATTCTGAGCAGACAGCTAAACAAAATAACATGCCATTTAATAGAGGTTCTGACAAAATGTTAATTGCTGCAGTCTATTTAAAATGTTTAATTAATTTGAATGAATAATAATAATGAAAAATCAGTTTGAGTGAATGATTCAATGACTCACTCATAAATACTTCAGTTGTTTCATTACTGGATGAATTAGCATTTCTGAACTAATCTGTTGAATGAATGATTCAATGACAAATACATTTTAAAAGCCACTTTCTCGCCACTGTTATGCCGTAACAATGTAACTGATACAACCATTATTTGAAGAGCCAAGTTGCTTTCAAAAGGCGCATTTTTTTGCTCTATTTTGTTTGTATCCATAGACATCAGTGTTTATATCCGAATTTGAATATTAACACGGAAATAACAATACTATGTTTGTGAAGCTGTTTCATACCTAAACATGATAACTGCTCTCTCTGGGTCAGCGGCAGAGCAAACACAGATTTGAATGTTCCAGTGTGATTTTGTCCAAGGTTTAATAGACACAGGAGAATCATTATCATTTAGGAATGAGATTGTGTGGGTGTTTAAATCAAGATTGCGATTTTTTTTAACGATTAATCATGCAGCTCTACTGTAATGTATATCATGAGAAAATTAAAGAGTTTTTGACCTTGGATGCATGTCAGTCTATTAATGGAGACCTCCCAAATTAGGAATCTTTAAAATCACACGATAGGGACACTTTAAGTAGATAAAGATCTGCCAAAGCCTTCATATTAGTTGCATCAGTTTACTGTATGACTTTTTGACCTGAATCTGTTTGGGCCTAAAGCCACAGTTTCATGTTCTTCAAATAATTACACAATTATTTGACGCATTTGCATCAGACAGTGGGCAATTATGTGGTATATCCTAGGGGTGCAAAAGATTTAGAAGACAGCCCACAAATTTGGATAGGGCTGGAGTGGCCAGCTGCACAGAAACAAACATCAAATTCAATGTTTGAGCAATGATCCCTATGCGCAACAAGCAATGAACACAAGACAGAGGGATCGAGTCCAGGGCATTATGGGTGTTGAAGTTTTCCTACCTTTTCAGCAGAAGGGAACGCCACAGCCCCTTTTCTCTGTCTAGTCATGCAGTACCAATTTAAAATTAAATTGCCTTTCTACTGCATAGACAGCCAAGTTTTATTAAAAGCGGTAAATTACCCTTTTAAAGTTAGTTAATGCACATAATTAGAATAAAACGTGAATTTGGATGATGGAAATTATAGTAAATTACAAACAGAACTGAAACAATCAAGTCACTATTTCTGTGGTGTATTCAATGCATATACTGTTTCTCAGTTAAAAAATAAATATGCACACATTTACAAATGTAGGCCGTTTAGAAATGACTATGTTAAAGATCTTCAGTGGAGAAGATTCACTGCTTCATTGAGAGAATTTTTGTGATTTGGGTATAAATCTTGTCTCGATGAGATTTAATGCATGGCATAGCTTTAAAACGCAGTAAACTGTCAAATCACTTACCTTGTGAAGCGTTATTCTCAGTGGCTCACACTTTGCATAATAAAAGACTGTTTGGTGTAAGCTACTTGCAAAACTGTTTAAAAGTAAATACATATTGAGCAGACTTTGTAGGGAAATGTTTGTCGCAGTCATAACTCAATGACTTTTTGAGATGATATTTGATGGTGAAAGTATGTTTAAGTATACATGACACAATGCATAATCAAAATGACATTTTCAAAATATATAAATCCATCTTTGGTCTGACTGAAATCTATTTTTAAAGTGTATGCAAATACTTACTTAAGCCCAGCATATGCAGTCTTCTGCTCTGATTTGGAATAAAAATCTTTGGAACTGATTTTAATATTGTACAATCTGACACTACTAAGCTTTTGTTGGTAACTGTTAGCATGATAAAATTAGCCACATTTCTACTAAACAAACAGGCATGTGTAGAACTAAAAACCAAACTAAAAACACTAGAACCAAATTCAAGTAATGTTAGGTAGATCAGGCAAGGAATCGGACAAGATTGGTTTCGTATTAAAAACAGAGATTTTCTAAAGCAGAAGTGAGTGAAATCACATAATACCTTCCATTTGCAAAACTCATGATGTCTTTAAGGTCAGTCTCTCAGGCAATGTTTTCCCTCCATTTTCAAAAGTTGTAAAAAGGTTGCTCTGCTTTGGAATGTGTGGAATTCACGTGGGCTCCTTAATTTGTTAAATTAGCACATGTAATAGAATTTTCTGTATTCTGGGAAAAGAGTTATGCCCTTGAAACGTTTCAGATCTTAATGTGTGTATTTTTGTCAGCGTGTGCTCTCTGCCATCCAAACTCGCATTGTGACGTGATTCTCCAGATAAAATCTTGAGCGAATGTGATTTGTCTGGCTACACGAGACAGACAGGAAACACTGTTCATTCGATCGGTACATATGGGCAGCTGTCACATGCAGCCATATGGAGGTGAAACCGAGCTCGACTCCCAGGGGCTTTGGGTCGATCCTCCACAGGTGTGCCAGAAGGTGCGAAGTTCAGTCCTTATTAATCTTGTGCACACAAACACGGTATTCCAAGGGTACCTCCAAAAAAGTCACAGACAGAGATTTGTCCTTCATTTAACATGAGTTCTGTTCCTGCTTGTCTATTTTTGAAAATGAAAGCCAACAAGCTCAATGGTAGATTAATGATGAGTGTATAAATACTACACTAATGGCCGGGCTATTCTTACTGGACCATCTGTTACGAGAGACAGGGTAGTGCTCACTTACATGCATTTGTTACCAAATGGCTAGCATCAACAATCGTCAGTGACTGAACCCAGGAGGTGTGACAGCCCAGAAATCACTACTGAAATAATGAGATTTCACTATATGGGAAATCTGTTTTACTACAAAAAAAGAGAAAAGAAAAACATTTTTCGAAGTTGATTATTGGAGTATGTTTTACAAAAGAATACTGTTTGAGCCTTTCTACCATGAAATCAAAACTGACAGTTCTTTTTTTTATGGAATATTGCAATATTTATTCCAATCCTTACATATCTTTTTTTTTTTTTTATATTTATTTGCCCACATAATCATCCATCAAAATAGCTTCTCCTCCCTTCTGCAGCGACATGATGATGTGTTTACTGATCAACCTGTCACTCACATGGCATCACAGCAATAGCAAGCCGCAATCATCCAACCATCCAATCAATTACCGATGGACAAAATCAGGTCCCGCCCTACATTTTTTCTTGTTCAAAAAGCCATTTTGCTTGGACATACACCACAATAGAGAAGAAATGACTGTCGCAACTTCTGTTTCATGCCCACTTCAATTTAGTGTCTTACTTACTCTTACTTTATAATTAATTGTGAAATTTACTAGCAATTTCTGTGTGAAAATCACTTCTACTGCATTTTTTTTCACTGTAAAGTTCGTTTTTGTAGCAGAGATGATAACAGAAGTTATTTTTTCAATCGTCGGAGGTGTCCAGCCTATGCGCTCACTTTATAGTACAGAGAAAGCATAGCCTTCCACACAGCTATGAATGGGACACAATGGCCGACTAGCTGTCTAACAACTGACTGATTACTGAGGCAGACTAGTTTTTTTCTGTTGCACTGCTTTAATTAGCATGATGTTAGGATGCAGTGTCGCGTCTTTAAAAAAGTCGCGTCTTTAAAATTGCAATGTAGCTTCTGTATTTTGGTGTACATCCATAATAAATAACACTCACCAACATGCGGGTGGATTTCAGCTGTGGCGTGTAACGCACTCACTCCTACTAGCCACTTTGGCGGGTTGAATTTTATATATAATATATACATTTTTCAATTGTAGTCTTTTAAAAAGGAATCTGAAATAATAAACTAAGTGCAATGTGGTGACACACAAACCCACCTTCCCTCACTCATGACTCGTTTCATTTGCTCCGGATAAATATTGTTGGTGTTACAGGGCTTGAATTTTGGCGTGGGATTGCGTGTATTGCACATAATTTTACTCATTCCCACAGATTTGTACTCACACCCAGAGTGCGCTCACATAAAGCCGCCTCTCAGTACTAAATTGAGTTGCTGCTTATTGTACTTAAACAGTCAAATGCACACAAAATCATGTCAAAATGCCATTCTTAGCAATTATTCATGTAAACACAGTTATGTTTTAAGTGAACGTAAACAGTTGAGAAAGAAAACGCATGTATAACAGTATAATGGATCCGTGTGTCAGGTCTTAAAGTGACAGCAGCCTAATATACCTGCAGCCAAATTATGAGATAATATTAAAAATCTCTATATAAAATATATCTATAGTTTTTCCCCATGGTATCGATGTCAAAATTGTGGCCAGTGAAAATGCTGAGTGGCTAGTAACTTTGGAAAACCACTAGCCAACTCACAGTGGCTGGTGAGCAAAAAAGTTAATGTCAAGCCTTGTATGTAACAATTTAAAAGACAATAATAGTCATAACAAAACAGTTCAGACAACACCATAAAGCGATTTTGTTGGATTTCTAATCAGAGTAATCAATAAAAGGAGTCGCTTAGAGGTACTTTGGGACTAAATAAATAAATGACAAATTATATATATATATATATATATATATATATATAAAGAAAAACAGAAGCAAGGATTTCTTTTGTTTGGCTGTATAAACATGCATGTGATTTCACATTTATTTCAATGTTGAAAATAAATCTTTTTAATGCTTCCTAATTACCTGACATCTCAAAAATACTGCAAATTACAATATGTAATATAATGTCTCTGTTCATGAACACAACAGTGGTCTGGTAGCAATAACTCACATTAGTGTGAGCTTTAGGTAATACTACTGCAGATGCTCAGTAGCTTTTGCACCCTGGGGGTTAACGATTCTCAAACCATTTGCATATTCATTTATTCATTTAACAGATGTTTTAGTTCAAAGAAACTTTGCCCCGAGTTCATTAGCACAACATATGCAAGCACAGATTTCTTGTGATGTGTTGTTTGTCAGCAAATGTTCTGATATCTCCGATGTCATCTTTGGTATACTTTCAGTTCTGCTGTTGTCAGTGTATTTCCTATGCCACGTCCTGTGTGATGTTCATTGTTTACCCAAACAGTGTACCTAGCTAAGCTACCAGCACAATCTGTTTCTTTAAAGATAAATGTGCTAATCTAAGCTGAATCCTTTGGAGAAAGTTGCCAGTTACACTAGAAACTTGCTCTGTAGTTTGCTATATTTAAACCACTTGATATTAAATATGAAATAGTAAAGTTTAAATTAAGCATAATAAAAACCTTCTAAAATCATGACCTACAAACAGTAAAGCCACCTTTCTCATTTCTGTTCAGTGCTTTACTCTATTTTTGGCCACAATGTAATGTCTTTGAATGATCTTTATTATACAGTTTATCAGTAAATATATTCATTTTAGTAATTCATCAGCATATCATGTAACAAATTTTAATTGACTGATTAATTGACCTTTTTTCCAGGTGATTATATATATATACATTATGAATCACATTATTATGAAATAAATGTTTTTTCTCCAAAACACGTTGCCCACAATTATTGGCACCCCTAGAATGTTTTATGAGTAAAATATGAGTCTCAGAAAGCCTAAAAAAATGATCAAACAGCACCAACATCCCCACAAGTTGTTCGGGAGGGTTTCAAGAAAAATCCTCTGCTATCATCCAGAAACAATCTCCAGCATATTCAGTTGTCAGACAAGACTGGAACTTCAAACAGGACCGGCTTCTATGGTCAGATGAAACTAAAAAAAAGAGCTTTTTGGCAGCAAACCCACCAGATGGGTTTGGTGCACACATGGATAAAAAGTACCCCATGCCCACGGTTAAATATACTGCTTTAACGTCTTTAATGTTGTGGGCCTGTTTTTCTGCTGGAGGTCCTGGACATCTTGTTCAGATACATGGTATCATGGATTCTATCAAATACCAACAGATAAAAAATAAAAACCTGACCGCTTCTGCTAGAAATCCAATAATGGGCCGTGGTTGGATCTTCCATCAGGACAATGGTCCAAAACAAACATCAAAACCAACACAAAAATGTGTCACCGAGCACAAAATGAAGCTTCTGCCATGGCCGTCCCAGTTCCCTGACCTGAACCCTAAAGAAAATGAGTGGAGTGAACTGAAGAGAAGAAGCACCAACATGGTGCTGGGAATCAGAAGGATCTGTAGAGATTCTGCATGAAGGAATGTCAGGTGTTCTCCAAACTCATCAGGCATTATAGAAGAAGAGTCAGAGCTGTTTTCTTGGCAAAAGGAGGTTGCAAAAAGTATTGAATACAAGGGTGCCAATAATTGTGGCCAACGTGTTTTGGAGAAAAAACATTTATTGATTTGAACATTTATTATGTGACCCCCCCCCCCCCCCCCCCCCCCCCCCCCCCCCCACACACACTTTCAATTCTTTTCCTTCAATGAAAGTTTACATTTTTGCTAATTTTATGAATTAAAGATCAAAAGGATAAACAATGCATATTTATTTTTATAGTCATCTTTGATCATATTTACCAAGGGTGCCAATAATTCTGACCACCACTGTATCAGGCAGCAAGTGAACATTTTGTCCTTAAAGTTGATGTGTTAGAAGAAGGAAAAATGGGCAAGCGTAAGGATTTGAGTGAGTTTGACAAGGGCCAAATTGTGATGGCTAGATGACTGGGTCAGAGCATCTCCAAAACTGCAGCTCTTGTGGGGTGTTCCCAGTCTGCAGTGGTCAGTATCTATTAAAAGTGGTCCAAGGAAGTCATGGGCAGCCAAGGCTCATTGATGCATGTGGGGCTGGCCCGTGTGGTCCAATCCAACAGATGAGCTACTGTAGCTCAAATTGCTCAAGAAGTTAATGCTGGTTCTGATAGAAAGGTGTCAGAATACACAGTGCATCGCAGTTTGTTGCGTATAGGGCTGCATAGCCGCAGACCAGTCAGGGTGCCTAATCTGCTCATGCTGAACCCTGTCCACCGCCGAAAGTGCCAACAGTGACTTGAGCATCAGAACTGGACCACGGAGCAATGGAAGAAGGTGGCCTTCTGTGATGAATCATGTTTTCTATTACATCACATGGATGGCCGGGTGCGTGTGCATCGCTTACCTGGGGAACACATGGCACCAGGATGCACTATGGGAAGATGTGCTGAACAAACAAGTCCAATCCATGGAGGCCCCACCTCGCAACTTACAGGACTTAAAGGATCTGCTGCTAACATCTTGGTGCCAGATACCACAGCACACCTTCAGGGGTCTAGAGGAGTCCACGCTTCGACGGGTCAGGGCTGTTTTGGCAGCAAAAGGGGGACCAACACAATATTAGGAACATGGTCATAATGTTATGCCTGATCAGTGTGTATATATATATATATATATATATATAAATGATGTCCAGCCTAGGAAAACTGACATCAATGAAACATAAAGAGCCCCTAAGGGACATAGTGAAGGAAAAAAAAAAAAAAATGAGATAGGAGTAAAAATGATATTCCCCTGAGAAACTTTGTGTTCGATTAATGTAATCGTTAAGGAACCATAATCATTAAATTCCTTATGTTACACTATAGTAAATTCAGTGATTGAACTCAAAGCACTAAATATGAGAGCTGGTTTTTCATGTGAAGCACTAAATCCACTGAATATGATGAATGGAAATGGAAGTGACCCCAGAGCTGAAGTGCCACAACTCCTACTCTGAAATCCTCTTTTGTGTTTGCGTTTGCAGTGTCATATGGTGTGTGTCGTCTTCCCCTTCTACTCAGCCTGCTTGTCTCTGGTTCATTATCATTCCTCACAGACTTACTTATCCTGAGACTTTGGCTGCTTGTCTTGTTTCAGCACCGCTGTATCACTCTGTGCCACCCCCTTCTCATCTCTCTCTCTCTCTCTCTCTCTCTCTCTCACACACACACACACACACACTCGCATACTCACTCGTTTGTCTCGGCTAAGTAGTCTGCACCATCGCTGAGGATGATGGGCTGCACAGCTAGACACAACTGATCCGGCAATATTTAAATTTTATGCATGTCTCATCTCAGCGAGAGAAATCATAGCGCCCATCTGTGCGCTGCGCTCGCTCTCTCCCTTCCTGTATCTTATTTTCTCTCTCCTCTTCTCATTAATTTGGGCTCAGGTCAGTTTGTCTACATGAGTGTCATGTTTATCAATATAGCATCTTTTCAAGATCTCAAAATAATTCCAATAATCCTGCACAACCTGCCAGAGAAACATTACATATAGAACTTTATTTATTTATTTTCGTTTTTGGAATGTCTTAAGCCCAGCATGATTTTCTCTTCTGAAGAATTCAGTAAATATGAGAAGAGCTTTTTCTATTTAAATATATATTATAAAATGTAATTTATTCCTGTGATGGCAAAACTGAATTTTCAGCATCATTACTCCAGTCTTCAGTGTCACATGATCCTTCAGAAATCATTCTGATATGCTGATTTGCTGTTCAAAAAAAAAAAAAAAATTATAATTATCAATGTTGAAAACAGTTTTTTCAGGATATTTGATAAATAGAAAGTTCAAATAACAACAATTATTTGAAATATAATCTTTTGTAACATAAATGTCTTTACTGTCACTTTTGATCAATTTAATGCGTCTTTTCTGAATAAAAGTATGGATTTATATAAAACAAATATTTTGAATAGTATTGTACTACAGTCAGTGCTGTGTTCTTAAAACATATTGCAACTTTATTGTATTTAAGGGCTATTTAATTAGTGTTCAGATATAGCCTTTATGCAAAAAATTCAACTTGAGAGCACTTTTTTCAACCCACTATAGTAGTGATCAATTAAAATGTATGTCATTTGTATCAGCATATACTGTATTTACAGTCAAGTATACTGTTCGATGTGCAATTTTTCATCTGACAATGTAGCATGTACTATATTCAAAGTGTCAATTTATTAGTCAATCTTAAGTATGTAAAAACAACTGTTCATTAAAATCTATTCCCATATAGTATAATCTATCCTTTTAATTCATATAAATTATATTGCCTGAAATCTACTTCTTAAAAATGTACCCTAGGATATCAAGTATATGATCAATACACTTAAGTGCACTTTTTTCACAAGGGTCAGTATGGTTCCATGTTGTAACGTTATACAGTGTGACGTGGATGCTCGGCCCATCCTGTTCTTTGACTTGCAGATGGTGGAGCTTATGAAATATTCATCTGGTTCATCTTTGTGTTTACAGGGAGAAGCTTTTGAGTTCAATTTTGACTCAAAGCATTGTATGCAATAGTCAGATATAGAGATTGGCTGTGAGGTCAGAAGGGTTTTGAAACGTTGCTTCTTCCGAATCATGCTGATGATGCATGACCCGTCTCTGTCTTTTTTTTTTTTTGTAGGTGTGAGAGAGAGTTCCCTTGGAAGCATATTTAGCAATATTGTAAACAGGTTATTTTCTCTTAGTGTGTATGTTGTTTGCTGTATGCCTATATGAATTTGCCATTTATGTTGACAGACAAGGAGAAAACCTCAGTCCATTAAGAGACATCCTGCCCACATTCTATACAGAGATCTGTAAGCTTCATACCCTGGGCTGTTATGACCTCAAACCAGGGACACGCTCTATTTTATCAAAGCAGCTTTTGTAACAGAGAGTTTGTTGTTTGCTGCTGCAGTCATGATAGGCTTTAGCTTTAATATCCTCTATCCAACTTAGGGAAAAAAAAGTCCTTCTGTCCCGAGGAAGTAATTCTGTGAGGTTGTTTCACACCATTGATGTGTTTATTCAGTTTTAATAAACTACAGTGCTTCATCTGACCGCGTGGTGCACTTAGGGGAAAGACTGTTGGAGATGTTGAACCGATATGAACTGATCATGAAACATTCAGTTCCATTTTTGAGACATAACATGCTAACTTGGCTGCTAAATGAGATCCTGTGACCTGATCTAACCGGTATAGTCAAATTATGAACAGATCCAAATTTGTGTGCAATTAAATATGTCCAATGCTGAATAATAAAATGAATGATAATTGTTAATTATACTATATATATAGATATTTTGTAATGTAAAATAATTTTTGTTTTAGCCTATATACAATACAATTAAATTAAGTTTTAGGGCGGTACGATTTTTTAAAGGGTTAGTTCACCCAAAAATTCTGTCATTAATTATTCACCCTCATGTTGTTCCAGACCCGTAAGACCTTTGTTCATCTTTAGAACACAAATTAAGATATTTTTCATAAAATCTGATGGCTCAGTGAGGCCTGCATTACCAGCAAGACAATTAACACTTTCAAGCCCAGAAAGCTACTAAAGACATATTTAAAAGACATATTGATGTTATGAAGCGTCGAGAATACTTTTTGTGCGCAAAAATAAATAAATAATTAAATAACAATAATAATA
Source organism: Elopichthys bambusa (assembly GCA_037101425.1). Classification (NCBI taxonomy): domain Eukaryota; kingdom Metazoa; phylum Chordata; class Actinopteri; order Cypriniformes; family Xenocyprididae; genus Elopichthys; species Elopichthys bambusa. The sequence goes on along the minus strand of CM074440.1, from coordinate 29,673,521 downwards.
ATATGAAGCAGTGTTTTGAAATCGCCCATCACTAGATATTGTTGAATAAAGTCGTTATTTTGTTTTTTTATGGAGCTCAAAAACTATTCTTGTCACTTCATAACATTAAGGTTGAACCACTGTAGTCACATGAACTGTTTTAAATACGTCTTTAGTAGCTTTCTGGGCATCTGAAAGTGTTATTGATCTTGCTGGTAATGCAGGCCTCACTGAGCCATCGGATTTCATCAAAAATATCTTAATTTGTGTTCTGAAGATGAACGAAGGTCTTACGGGTGTGCAACGATATGAAGGCGAGTAATTAATGACAGAATTTTCAATTTTGGGTGAACTAACCCTTTAATGTTTTTGAAATAAGTCTCTTATGCTCACCAAGGTTGCATTTACAAAAATACATTAAAAATATTAATATTATTATTAATATACTAATAAAATAACTGTTTTCTATTTTAATATAATTTTAAAATGTAATTTATTCCTGTGATGACTGCTAATAATCCTCTATATTCCTCTCGATTTGATGCTCAAGTAACATTTCTTATTATTATCAATATTGAAAACATTTGTGATGCTTAATATTTATTTTATGGAAACAATGATTTTTTTGTATGATGAACAGGAAGTTCAAAAGAACCACATTTATTTGAAATACAAATCTTTTGTAACATTATTAATGTTTTACTATCACTTTAGTCATTTCAATGCATTTTTGCTGAATAAAAATATTCATAAAAATTTTTTTACTGACCCCAAAACTACAGGTAGTGTTCTTAGCATGTTTTGTACAATATCTATAACCTATATTTGTGTATGTTTCATGACAGGGTTCGAAGAGCAGGACACCGATCTTTTTCTGTGTGACACAAACACGTGCAAGTTTGACGGCGAGTGTCTGCGAATCGGGGACACGGTGACGTGCATCTGTGATTTCAAGGTAGGAATCAATGCTCCTCGAATACTAACATTTGCATGCTTTTTTTAGCACCATGTGTTGAATGTGTGACCGAGTTAAAAGCCACATGCAGGGTAAACGAGCTGTCACAAATTAAAATACACCTCCACATGCCTTCTCATAGAAAACACACACATTCTCTCACTCGGTCAGAGTGCTCTGCTTTACTCAGACATCATGCATCTGTGTCTTGTTGCAGGCCAAGCTGCATCACTCAGGTAAATAGCATTATCTGTCTGCTCGCGCAGTGCACGGGGGGGGGGGAATTTCCTTTGATGCATCTGCTCAATCGCCCGGCCTTGCTCGGCACAAAGATGCCTTGTGCACTTAAGAAGGGTCACGCTGCTTTCATTTCTGCCCTTAATACAATTGAGCGGCACTAACGCTAGTCTGGGGCCATGTGAGTGCCTCTAGCTGTGGTGGGGAGGGTTATCGGTTAAGTATCATGCACAACAAGAGCCCGCTTTAAGGGCGTGTGTGGGGATGCCCTACTCCTGCGGTTGGACGATGCTGCCCAAAGCCCTGCCTTGCCCTGCCTCCAGACTCCCAAACAGAAAGTGGAATGGGAGAAGTGTGTGTAAGAGAGAGAGATGAATGGATGTGATTCGCACAAGTTCACTTACTGACATGCAATTGATCCAACTCTCATACTCAGCGAGAGAGAGCGAAGGACAGAAATGGAAGGCGGTCAGTCTCTTTCTGGACCACTAGCTACACCAAATGGAATTGTAATCTGTTTGTTTGAGTGACCCGACTGGGCAAGGCATAAAAACACTGGCACATTCAACTGGTGTTGGTTTGGGGCGGAACTACCTGTTTGTCCAAACAATGGAGTTGGGGAGTGTTTGAAACACATTGTTGAACATGGTGCCTTATAAATGGAACACTCATGACACGAGATACTTAAAAATGCATCAATTACATGTAGCTATAGACCAACAATTAATAAGTAATCACAGATGGAAAGCAATAACACATTGTGTAAACACCCATTTACCAATATAATATACAATACTCTTCACAAGTTTGGGGTCTTTTGAAAGAAGTCTCTTATGATCCCCAAGGCTTTGTTTATTTGATCAAAAATACAGTAGTATTGTAATATTGTGAAATATTTTTACAATTTAAAATAACTCTTTTCTATCTGAATATATTTTAAAGCTGCAATCCGTAACTTTTTTTTTTGTTTGTTCAGATGACATTTTCCGGTGAAAATTCTTATTTTGGTCATACTTCCAAGACGTATAATCTGTGATTCCGAAGTACAGTGGTGCGGTGACTGACAGCAAACATTAGATTCATCTGCGCTGAGGAGCCATGCCGATGCACAACCCACGTAAAGATAATAATTCCGCAAATCACTGCAGTTGCAGGTTTCAAACAGAGATGGCGACAAAGAGGCAAAACTTATGGACTGCAGCTTTAAAATGTAATTTATTCCTGTGATGCAAAGCTGAATTTTCAGCATCATTACTCCAGTCTTCAGTGTCACAAGATGCTTCAGAAATCATTCTATGTTGATTTAGTGCTCAAGAAATATTTCTTATTATTATCAATGTTGAAAACGATTGTGCTGCTTAAAAATTTGGTGTAAACTGTGATACTTTTTTTTCCGGATGAATAGAATTTCAAAAGAACAGTAATTTTTTGAAACAGAAACCTTTTGTAACTTTTTAAATGTCTTTAATGGCACTTTTGATCAATTTAATTAATCTTTGCTGAATACAAAGTATTAATTTTTTTTCAAAAAAACATCTGACCCCAAACTTTTGAACAGTAGTGTATGTGTCAATTTGAAATACCTGTACATCTTTGAAATCTCTTGTGCGTGGTGGCTGTATTTTCATCTGCATAAAAGTCAAGCAAAATGCTTTTTCTCTCTTTAATTTATCCTAGCACTCTGGCCATCTGTCTTGCAGTGCGCGAGTCAAATAACTATGTGCAAGTGCCAAAGCACTATATAATATCTGGTCTGGCATGGCTCTGAGTCTGTCATGTTCCAATTTAGAAAAGAAAAACACTGAAAAATATACACTGACACACTTTAAATTACACATCCGTGCATGTAACTGTCATACAATAATGGATCCGAGAGAGGGACCAATACAAGTGTAGTATTCTTGCACAACGCTCAAACGGAATATGGTAATGGGAAATCAGGAATGCAAATTTAGGAATGCGGTTAAAACATTTTATACAGTAGGAACGATGTTCAGTTTGAATGCAATGTTGTTGAAGAATAAAGGTTTTCCTTTACTCAAATAGGATATTTTAAAATACAAATGTACAAGAAAATGTCATTTGTTTTATTTTATTGAAATACATAGTTTTTGTATTGTAACTAAAGGCTGGAAAACACTACATGGCTTTTAAAATCTGAACAGATTTTAAAACACTAGGCATCATACTCTTGCCAACTGAGGATCAGACTATCAGACTTTCAAATCGTTCAGAACACAACAAACTCACACAGAAACGCACCTCATTGCTAGGAGACGCATGACAGATGAAACAAAAATAGATGTGCAGGAGGTGATCACAGTCGTTGTTGTAGCGACTCTGTGTGCCGAGTTACAAAAGAAAAAATAAGCCAAGCGCATCTGGATGCGGTTTCGGCTGTAGACAGTGTCAGTATGGACAGATTACAGCGGGAGTTAGAGGTGAGTAAGTTGTTTTATCTGTGCTGATGAGTCAAATATTAAAGGGATCATTTTATAATGATTCCTGGGATGCACTTATAATGTTAGTATGCTTTTTACATCAAAAATTGCCATAATATAGAAATAAAAGGCATTTTTCCTACCCTGATTTTAGCCCTCTTATTTGAATGCTTTGTTTTAAGGGGCGTGTCTGCTGTGAGACTTCAGTGTAAACGCCCACTGCTGTGATTGGCTAACATCTTTGCATATGAAATAGCTAAGTATTACTTTCTCGAAAACTTTTAGCACACTTTTACTATTACAGCTGTCATTGTAGCTCAATTTCTGCACACTAATGAATGCTTTAATCATAACTAACAGTGAAAGCTATGTAACTAAGAGATTCTTTGAATAAAATGGGAGTTTTGGCACAAGTCTAGAACTCAGTCACTGATAAACTCACGCTGTTTGATTGACAGTTCAAGCGATTGTAAAAGAGAGCATTCTTTGATCGCTTTCTATATATAATTTAGTTACCGTTTAAATAACAGATTATTTTCATCCTACTAAGAGAAACAACGTGAAGTTGACCATTTGGTCACTGGTTTAATTGACTGACACATAGACAAAGAACATCTGACTGTACATGAATCATTACATATCAGACCAGGCGTTAGAATTAACAGTTACTTACATGTTGTTGCATTACTGTCGAGTCCATATCGTAAATGTTTGCAAAGCCTGCGCCGAAATGCGATTGATTTACCAAAGAATCCACAGTGAAATGAACTGAATACAAATAAATAATGCTCAACTGAGACATTCACATTGTTGAAAATAAATAACCATATTCCTAGCATTGGGATCCTTTGAAAGATAATGTTATTTTTAGTCCTGTATCGCTATTCTCTACTCGTCATCTCACTAACACGCCAGTGGGCGGGGCTAATGTTGCAATGATGAAGTAGGCGTAGATTTCTTCTGCGGAGGCGGCGTTTCACCTATTTATAAGCACATTCCAGGATCAGTCGTTCGCTGGTGTCAATTAAAGCTTTTATTGGACTAACAAGGAAGTTTTCATTTATGAAACTTACAGGATATTCTATAGTACGATGACCTCATACATCAAAAGCTCAAGGAAAAGTTGATTTCTCAATTCATGACCCATTTAAGGCTAATTTCTTCTTTTAATTTACTTTTGTATTATTATTGTATTTGTATTGTATTTAATTGTGACACTGATAGATAGAGGACAGCTTTGGTTTCAGCAGCGACTTACGCTAAGATATGTGTTCTAAAATTGGCTCAAAATATCAAATACATTTTTATATCCTCCGACTGGATGGAATTATAGTTTGAAGATAAAGAATCGGAGTCTGTGCTTATCAATATAACACTGCAAATTCCGACTGCCCAAAATCTGCAGACTTTCGGCAACTATTGTGGACTCTTCTAGAGTGCAAATCAGTTCAAAATCTGAGCAAAAGTCATATAGTGAATTCCAGCCTTTAGCTGCAAAAAATGTCTCATTTCACACTCCCACAACCGGAGAGACACTTTTCCTGCAGAGTTTAGTTCCAGCTCTCATAAACTAATTAAGGTCTTTGGATTTGCATAAAAAATGCAGCCAGGTGTGTTGGAGCAGAATTAGTACTAAACGGATAAGGGTACTTCAAACTTAGCACAGAGTTACTAAACTCATTTGGATTTACTTTGTTGTATTTCATTTTATTATTCTATTTCTATTATGTGTGAATTATTATTTTTTTTTTTTTGGTTAGGGCTGTCTGAGTGGAGGAGTTTGAGAGAATTGATATGTGATATTTTGGATGCGCACTCAGACGTGAGTGTAAAACACCAGGACCGAGGACTCAGGCTCCACTCCAAACTGAGGCTCTCTGACTCTTTTATTCAGATAGGGGTACCCTGAACTTAGTCATATTTCTATGTGTATGTATGTTTTTTTCTGTGTATTTCTCTTCTGTTAACACTGTTTTAAAAGGTGCTATATAAATAAAGCTTTACTTACTTACTAAACTACTGGAAACTAGCTCTCAAAGACCAGAAATTAGCAATCCTGACATAGATGAACATACATGCCCAGCCACATTTACTACCCTATTGGGTAAACAGAAATCTGGCCTATCTAATCATGGAGATGTCTACAGGATAAAGGCTATTATTCTTAACATTACAAGAACTAACAATAAGAATCAAAAATGAGAAACCAAGGAGGCTGTGGAAGGATTGGGCAAATTTGGATTTATTATAATATTCACCAAAGTACTGTTACTCATTTCACATGCAAAAAGTTTTAAAAAGCAATAAATAAATAAACATTTAAAAAATAAATCAATCAATCAGCACTTTCAAGGGTCATAGAGAATGTGGAAATTGGTCATGAAAAATTGAAAATAAAATTATAAAGAATGTATTAAATTAATATGGGAAAGAACAAAGGCTGTTGAAGGATGGGGCACATTTGGATTTATTATAATATTCAGCAAAGCACTGTTACTCATTCAACATGAAAAAAGGGCATTTATGCTGAAGTCTTAAAAGCAAAAAATAAAATAAAATCAACAATTTCAAGGGTCTGAGAGAATGTGGAAAACTGTCCTGAAAAGTGGAAATAAAATAATGAAGAATGTATTAAATGAATATGGGAAAGCATAAAATAAAAAATAAAATGATGATAATAATAATAATTAGCATCATAAAAATGATTTCAAGGGTCCGAGAAAATTAGGAAAAAGGTCTAAGAATTATAAAGAATGTATTAAATGAGTAATATTTATAATATTTACTGTGGCGTGTGTGTGTGTGTGTGTGTGTGTGCGCGTTTTTGTGACATATCAGGACACAAATTTGTATAATGACATGGGTATGACATAGCTATTACAAGGAGAGGGTGTCTTATAAGGACATTACCCCATGTCCCCATTTTTCAAAAGGCTTATAAATCATACAGAATGAGTTTTTTTTGAGTAAAGTAAAAATGTGATGGGTAGGGGAAGTGTAGGGCGATAAAAAATACGATTTGTACAGTATAAAAACCATTACGCCTATGGAATGTCCCCACAATTCACAAAAACAAACGTGTGTGTGTGTGGCAGTGTGACACACACACATAGGTAACACTCAATTACCTGCTTGTATATATGGCCGCTTGGGGCCTGGTAGCCACAGGACAAACAACACAAACACATATTCACACATGATGGCTAGGATTTTTGAGAAGTAAAGCACTTCTCGTCACTCAACCTCAGACGTACACTAACACAAACACACACACACACACACACACACACACACAAACACACTGGTATTCCTGTAATTATGAGGACATTCCATAAGGGTAATGGTTTTTATGCTGAGCTAATGACATTTTCTAGCCCATAACCCTACCCCTACCCCTAAACCTTCTCATCACATGAAACTTTCTGTATTTTTACAAAAACATCATTTAGGGTTATTTATAAGCTGTTTCCCTCATGGCGACCAAAAATTTATTAAAAGGACAAGGATTTTGGATATTGCCATTATTGTGGGGACATAGGGGATGCATGAGCACACACACACACACACACACACACACGAGCATTCAACGTTCACAGACGGGGGCCATCACCTTGGAAGCGATATGAAGAACTGAGTGCTTTAGCTCAATAATGCTAGCGATAGCTTCCATTAGGAGACACTATCACAGTAACATAACCTCTGCACACACAGCAACATGCTAACTGACATTTGCCTAGCTCCTTTCCTTCCTCTCGCTTTCTTTTCTTTTCCACCTACCAAATAATTACTGTACTTAAGAGCTCTGATTAATTCAAACGTCTTCATTTAATGCTTTTTTCAACACATCTCAGTCTATAGTCAGATAATGTGTGTAATGTGGCAGGTGTATGTGATCGTTTGTATGCAGCTATTTCTCTGGAGTCATTATTAATGTATTAGATACTCAGCGTAAGAGACTGGGTTTTCATACATTATTGTTTTAATAGTACAGGACATTTCTTGCTCTTTTAATTAGGGGATACAGTGACCCCTTTAGGTAATGAAGGGAATATCACTTTATTTAAAGTTCACCAACAAATGCTTTTACAAAGAAACAAATGAAAGGTGTACCTGTATGCTAATTGACAAAGCACTGTGCTATGCTAAAATTTGTTAATGTATCCTACAAATGGAGCTTTCTTTAAAGGAATAGTTCACCAAAAAAATAAAAGTCCTGTAATTATTTACACCCTCATGACATTCTGAACCTGTACAGTGTACAAAAAAAAAAAAAAAGATATGATCTATAAGTATGTTTTTTTCCCATTAATCTAATTTAACTAAGTAATCAACTGCAAGTTGATTTTTTTAAAAGCTATACAAGATTGAACTGAATTTTTAAAGTCAGTTTAATATAATTTAAACTGAAAAAATGAGATGAAATGAGAGCCTATTTGATTATAGTTATCATAAGCCAGATTATAGCCAGTTTGATTATAGTTATTATAAGTTCAGTCGCTGCCTTAAAGGGGAAATCGGATGCCAATTTTCCACAAGTTAGTATAATTCTTTAGGGTCTTCATTAAAACCCCTATTTTCCTATCTTCCGCGAGCGGGCTGTAAACACTATTTGGCAGGTATTGCATTGAACTCACCATTCTTATTTATGCAGTTATAAATGCTCAAAAACTATTAAAATACATTTAGAAATTACTTGTTAGTCAGTAACCAACACCTTTATAAACCTTATCGTAGTGTTACCATGTTATCTTTACATAAAATGTACACAGTTTGTAATAAGACAATCGCCTTAATGCATTGTTCATTATAAACGTGCAGTTATGAATTACAGTGAGAAGGTTCTAAATAGAAATGACGACATATGTTTTTTCGACTGTATTATTTTGATAATGAACAAGCTGCGATGTCATGTTTGCAGTGCTTTGTTGCGTGTGCGTGAGGCGCCGGCGCGATCAAACAGCAGTCTTTGCAAGGGACTTGCTTATCATCATGGCAACGGTTCGTGGCCAGGTCAGATTACGTCAGTTTGTTGTCGTTTGTTGGAAAATCATACCAAAGTCCCTTTAAGAGTCTTTGATCATACCACACTGCTCAGACATTCCCCGACATAGACATAATAAATACATAGACGCCCTATTAGCCGCTTTGGACTGTTGCTGCGATACATCAACGAGTCCGCCATATTGTGCAGGTCAAGACTCCTCATTAAACAAATGCAAGTCAACGGGGAGCTGCGGCTTTTCTGGACAAAAAGCGCAATAAAGTTTACATTTCTCAACCGATTCCAACGGTTTATGATCTGCGTGGAGAAAAAACGTGGAGTTTTTTCTCCAATTACTCAGAATCTCGCTAGTTTGAACTTGAAAAGTATTCATTGTCATAAGGAATTGTGAACTCACGCTTCTCAAGCATAAATTTGGTTTATAATTGTGGAGATGTTCCTAATGTAATATAATTATTTGAATATGAAGATAATTTGCATCTCAAAACCTTATTAATCGTTTAATTATCTATAGGCCTAAGCATTTCACAGATTTAATGTCAGTACACCATAGTTAATGTACTAAATTAATTTATGTCTATTCAAATGGATTGCAACAAGATTAAAAGGATTGGGCTTAAAAGATTTCTTATACTGTGGATCCCTCTAGTGGACAACATTAAAAGCACAGCTTGTACTAATTATTATAAGACAATCCTTCATAGATCCAGTAAAACATTTGAGATACAGCAGTAGAACATTTTTTAGGACAATTACAGTACAATATAAATTGTATGTGTTTTTATTCTATAGCATATTATTATTATTAGCCTATATTATTATTATAAATAGCCTAAAAATACAATTGAGTATAAGTAAAATATAGTAGTAATATAATAACTATGAATAAAATAGCAGATAGTATATCATAAATTGTAAAATAAGATAGTCATTAAAAAAAAAAAAGCAAATAAAATAGTGAATAGTACAATCATATAATAATATAAGTCATATAATAATATAATAATAGGCAGACAAGGTCTCTTGGAAAAGCACAGAACAGTCCGCTGACAGGCTTTCTTCAGCCTTCTTTGAGGTTTGTGTTGTCCTGGTTCCACTGGATAAACTGGGGTAAAAATATAAATGAGCCACGATTAGATGAATCAAATCACCTGCTCTTCGGAGACGAGTCGGTTTAGGTCCATCTGTAATTCTGACACCCTGAGTTGTCCTGTCAAAGTCCTCTGGCTTCATTGCACGGAAGACTCACTTGCGATTTTGATTAGTTAATGATATAAACTATAATATAATCTCAGACTTCATAAGAATCATGTAAACTTTATATTATTTCTTATAAAATCTCAGTTTTTTTTAGATAACTAGCATTGTCGTTAGCTTTTAATAGTCTGACTTTTGGCGGTCAACTAGCTGTCAAAACAATGTTATAATGACCAAATACAGCCAGAAACAACTGTTCAGACTTACATGTGAAAGGTAATTCCCCGATATGTGAAAAAAAAAAAAAAAAAAAAAATACTGCAGTATATCAACTATTAAAGGGGGAAAAACAGAGAAAACTATAATGCGCATACACCATATAACTTGGCACATTAGTCTGGATTTGATGTACAGGTGTGCAAATGTGAATATACTGTATCATCTGTTTAATGTTGCTCATCCAGTTATATTTCAAATGTATTACTCTTGAGTCTTTTGTTTTTTAATGGTTACATAATGTGAAGCTGTTTCACTGCCAAGCTTATCGTTCCTTTGTTATTAATAATCCTATCTTCTGATTTGCATCCATAAAATCGAATCTAATGAGTTGGACAAGAGTTGACATTCTCACAGAAAGAGAGAGAGAGAGAGAGAGAGAGAGAGATAGAGAGAGCAATACTTCAGAAGTTTTTATATTCAAATAAACATGATTTAGATCAAATTACTCTCAAAAACACAATTTTTAATATTTCATATTTATAAAAAAATATAAGCTAAAATCTTAGTAGCATAACTAGCTACTTTCTCTCATTTAGCTTAGCTAATTCGTATTTGTCAACCTTAGTAAATGGATTAGCTAATGACCTAGCAATAAGCAAGTTAAAGGAACAATATGTAAGGTTTTTGGATTAAAATATCCAAAAACCACAAGAACAGTGTTATATATTTTGTTGACTTGTGTACTTACATTATCCCAAACGTTTCTAAGAATGTTTAAATCCAGAGAAATAAGCAATTTTAAACAGGACACGGACCGTGTCCATGCGTCACCTGTCAATGACATCATAACTGAGTAGCACTATAACATTCAACACACAAATTTATCTAATATGATAAAACAGTGCTGCGTTACCCCACATACACTTGACTGGAAGAAGCATAAGCAGGGACTGCAGCATAATAAAAGTTCTGCTGCTCTCGAGACACGTATCGCACTTGTCTCTCATTAGCAATCGCTCCAGCGGCCTCGTTTCTGCTCGCACAGTACTCGGACCTGCTCTGCTTCATACTACAGTAACGTTAATAATCTCATCCATGAACATGATTTCTGCCCCACCACCTGCTGTAGACGTGAAGACAACACCTCCCATGATTCTGCGAAATCAAGGCATCATCAAGCTATGCCTTTGTTTTGAATAAGCGACCTCTAGTGGTGAAAATGTACATAGTGTGCCTTTGTTCATGATAGTTCAGGGTGCATTGGCTAATGTTAATAGATACAATTTTTGATTAAAAAATTTATTAGAAATGTTAGCATTAGCTAACAATATAAAATATTGTTTATTGTTAATTCACATTAACTATTAAGTATTTAAATACAAAGTTCTGGCATGAAACTCTAGATGGAGCTGGCCGATAGGTCCTTAACTCATTTGGTAGCGATCACATCATTATCTACATAGCGCAACTGATTGGTTGCTGTGGTATCAGCGACCAATGAGCTTGCTGCTCAGTCATTCAAATACTTGGCATTGTTTGCTGTTAGCATTCTGCAGTGCACTTTCAGAAACCCTTCACCTTCCCCAGCTCCACCTGTATAGATCTGCTAAGGTTTTTATATATATATATATATATATATGTTGTATGTGCAGCAGCATGTCTTTCATGCTCACAGCAATGTCTGTGAATGTAATGGCAGTAGCAAGTCTCTACTTGCTCTGCAGCAGCAGCAATAATCAACAGCAGCGGCAGCGTAGCAGATCTATTGCGCCAATAGTCAAGTCACCTTTATTTATAGTGCTTTTTACAATACAGATTGTGTCAAAGCAGCTTTACAGTGATAACTGGTATATAATTTTGGCTGCACAGCAGCTCTTAAAGAAAATGGTGTCAATGCAGGCAAATCAAAGCACTGTTGAATATCAAATGTTAAGTGTCCCCAACTAAGCAAGCCAAAGACGACAGCGGCAAGGAACCCAAACTCCAACGATGGGATCGCAGCATTCAAAGTATTTATTCCAGTTCCATCCAGTTGAGGATCATATTCATCACGCCGGTTTGGACGGTTGAGGAACTGTGCCACTGGTTGTCGTGTCGATGAGGCCTTCACAATGGATGATCTAGTTGACTCAATCTCTGCTGACACTTCAGGGCTGCATTGTGGTCATGTTAAGGCGCAGGTCCTTGATCTCACCTGGATATGGCCCGGATCCGGTTGACTACGGTAAACCTTGGGATAAACAGAGAGACTAAAATTAGCGTAGATGCCATTCGTCTTCTGATGTAACGAGAACATCTGGTGTTATAGGAAGTGTTCCCGGTTCCGGCTGACCTAATTTATGCAGCCTAACAATCCTTTAACGGATTTGAAAACATAAGTTGATAATGTGTTATGTGTATGCTAGGTTAAAGAGATGCGTTTTTAGTCTAGATTTAAACTGACAGAGTGTGTCTGCTTCCTGAACAATGCTAGGAAGATTGTTCCAGAGTTTAGGTGCCAAATAGGAAAAGGATCTATTGCCTGCGGTTGATTTTGATATTCTAGGTACTATCAGCTGGCCTGAATTCTGAGATCGCAATAGACGTGAAGGACTATAATGCTTTAAGAGTTCACTCAGGTACTGGGGAGCTAAACCATTTAGTGCTTTGTAAGTAATTAGCAACATTTAAAATCTATACGATGTTTAACAGGAAGCCAATGAAGTGTTGACAGAACTGGGCTAATATGGTCATACTTCCTAGTCCTAGTAAGAACTCTAGCTGCTGCATTTTGTATGAGCTGTAGTTTATTTATCAAGCGAGCAGGGCAACCACCCAGTAGAGCATTACAGTAATCTAGCCTTGAGGTCATGAACGCATGAACTAACTGTTCTGCATTTGTCATTGAGAGCATATGTCGTAGTTTAGATATATTTTTAAGATGGAAGAATGCGGTTTTACAGATGCTAGAAACATGGCCTATACATGAAAGATTGGTATCAAAGAGCACACCCAGGTTCTTAACTGACAACGAAGACGACTTAACAGAGCAGCCATCAAGTGTTAGACAGTATTCTAGGTTATTACGTGAAGAAGTTTTTGGTACAAAAATTAGAATCACTGTTTTTTCTGAATTTAGTAGTAGGAAATTATTGGTCATCCAATTTTTTATATCAGCTATGCATTCCGTTAATTTTGTGAATTGGTAAGTTTCGTCAAGACGCGAAGAAATATAGAGCTGAGTATCATCAGTGTAACAGTGAAAACTAACGCCATGCTTCCTAATGATATCTCCCAAGGGTAGCATGTACAGAGTGAAAGCAACGGTCCTAGTACTGAGCCTTGCGGTACTCCATATTGAACTTGTGATCGATATGACATCTCTTCGTTTACTATTACAAACTGATAACGGTCAGATAAGTATGATTTGATCCATGACAGTGCAATTCCACATCATTTTCAAGTCTACTCAAAAGAATATCGTGGTCGATAGTGTCAAAAGCAGCACTGAGAACTAGTAACACTAATAGAGAGATACAACCACAATCGGATGATAAGAGCAAATCATTTGTAACTCTAATGAGAGCAGTCTCAGTACTATGGTATGGTCTAAATCCTGACTGAAAATCCTCACACATACTATTTCTTTCTAAAAAGGAACATAGTTGTAATGATACTGCCTTTTCTAGTATTTTTGACAGAAAAGTGAGATTTGAGATCGACCTATAATTGACTAATTCCTAGGATCAAGTTGTGGTTTTTTAATAAGAGGTTTAATAATAGCCAGCTTAAAAGTTTTCGGCACATATCCTAGTAATAAAGATGAATTAACGATATTAAGAAGAGGATCTATGACCTCTGGAAGCATCTCTTTCAATAGCTTAGTTGGTATAGGGGCTATCACAATATGTTGTTGATTTTTATGATTTAACAAGTTTAGACAATTCTTCCTCTCCTAAAGCAGCGAATGAATTTAATTTTTCCTCAGGGATACTACAATGCACTGTCTGACGCGATACTGTAGTAGACGGTTACATGGTTATAATTATCTCTCTATATTATAATATTGTCAATCTTGCAAGTAAAGAAGTTCATAAAGTCATTACTGCTTTGCTGTTTGGAAACATCAGAAGTTGAAGCTTTATTTCTTGTTAATTTAGCCACTGTATCAAATAAATACCTAGGGTTGTGTTTATTTTCTTCTAAAAGATTTGAAAAATAGGCAGATCTAATAGTTTTTAAGGCCTTTCTGTACTCAATCATTCTCTCTCTCCACGAAATGCGAAAAACGTCTAGTTTTGTTTTCTTCCAGCTGCACTCTATTTTTTTTGGCAGCTCCCTTTAGGGCCCGAGTGTGCTCGTTGTACCATGGCGTTGGATTCATTTCCTTAATCTTTTTTAAGCGCAAAGGAGCAACTGAGTCTAATGTGCTGGAAAAGACAGAGGCAATAGTTTCTGTTGCAACATCGAGGTCTTCTAAGCTGTGTGGTATGCTAAGGCGATGAAACTGATCAGGAAGATTATTTATAAAGCAATCTTTAGTGGTAGAAGTGATGGTTCTACCATATTTATGGCAGGAAGGCAGTTTAGCAGCCTTGACTAAATGTAGTATACACAAGACTAGATAATGATCTGAGATGTCGTCACTCTGCTGCAGAATTTCAACGTCAACAATATCGATATCGATTCCATGTGACAATATTAGATCTAAAGTATGATTACCCCAGTGTCCTGACACGTGTTGTCTAACTCCAATAGAGTTTAGAATGTCTGTAAGCCAATACCAAAATACATTACATTGCCATAACTATTACCATGCCAATCTCTCCGAGAGTTGTCATGATAGAACTAATGTTAACAAATGAAACCTTATTGTAAAGTGTTACTCCTACTGTTACTTTTTGGGGTATCTTGCCCATCACTTCAGTTCCTTTGGTAATTATTACAGCAGCTGTAGTTTTTTGGATATGCTGTTCATATATGATACATTGAGACCAGGCTGGTAGAAGATGCCTGGTTGTGGCTCCGCTCTGAGTGCCAGGACACAGTTCTACAGAGCATGAAAAACGATATGAGAGATAGATGAGAGCAGTTACAGTAAATGGAAGAACAGGAAGAAAGAATTTCTCTTAATGACATGTTTTAATATCCTCGTCAAAAAGCGGCTGCTGGTTGAAGATGTATGAGGAAACAGCCGTTATATCATATTTCCTTCCTCTCTATTCATCCTTTACCTGCTATTATCCATTTTCTTATTTCAGCCTTTCAATTGTTTATATCTTTCATTCATCTCTCCATTCTGTCAATCGCTCATGCTATTTTTCTGCTAATATAGATAGTAAAAGTTTGAGCATCAGCCTGAATTCAATGCCTTGAAAATCCATATTTTTGCCTGATTGACTTATCTGTTTGTAAAGGAACTGAGTTGATTTGTGTAAAGTCAATGTGAATGGGAATGTGATTTCAACACACACCTGTTTAAATTTTGTTCTTGGAGTATCTGCCTCCAACTACAGATTTTTGGTCTTTTCTCTTTCTAATTAATTTTGTTGATTTGTACCGTTTTTACTTCCTTTGTCTCACACATTTGTATTACTTCCTTTGCCTAACAAATCTGTATCAAATTACATGACTGAGATTTAGATATATGGATCTTTCTATGAGACGCATTGCAAAGCATGTAATTCCGACAGCAATAAATCCAGCAATTTCAGGAAAACAAAAATAGAATGTATATTATGGAGTCCAATGTAAGAGTAAAAATCAAGATGCAATCTGACCTGAACTGGTTTTACTAGATTTACTAATTATAGTAAATAAATCAGTAAATAAAATAAATAAATAAATCGGTCACTCCGAATTAATCACCACTTTTGGTCAGGTCTGAATACAAATGAACTTGAAAGTCTTTGTTGTGCCATTTTTTATTAAGCTCTTCATTTGGATTTGACTAGAAAAAGGACATTCTCAAAAGAAAGTGAACATTATTAATAACCGTCTAACTGCAGTTTGTATTTATAAATAAAATGTATACAAATATGCTTTTGTATTGTATAGTAGTTGCTGATTATTGTACTGTATTATTGAAGCAACACAAAAATGTCACAAATCTCATGAGAAAACAACTATTTTATGAAGTGGTGATGAAGTTCCACCCCTAAACCTAAAAAGATTGTAAGAAAACGTATGAATAAGATCGTACAAATTCATACGAATTAACCACCAATTTGCCAAAATGTAAAATATTTACAAATTTCCATAAGAATGTGTCGGAAATGTATTAAAACTTAATGGAACTTTGTTGAGACTTGGTTTTAATATAGTATGTTAAAGGGATAGTTTACTGGGACATTTCTCAAAATATCTTCTTCTATGCTCCACAGAAGAAAGAAAGTCATACAGGTTTGGAAAGACATGAGGATGAGTAAATGATGGCAGAATTTTCATTTTTGGGTGAACTACCATGTCAGTATAATAGTTAAAAAATACTAGTTTAAGGTAGTTTAAGGTAAATGCTGTTCCACATACATTTAACTGGTAATAAATATGAAATTGAAACATGAATTAACATGCCTCTTCATTTCAGAAGTGCACCCAACATCACTGCAATGTATATCAGTGGACATTTCAGACAGATTCAGTGTGATCTGATTCATTAAATCACCTTCTCCGCCAGTTTTTATGGCTGGCCGCCTGTGATTTATAAATCACGCTAGAGATTTCAAACTTTGAAAGAGTCACCCTCCCTCTCGTGTCTCTGTTTTGTCCTTCTCACTTGTGCTCTCTTTTCCCCTCAGGCCATTAGTCAGCAGTTCTGTGTTTGTTGTGCATGTGTGTTTCCAGTGATTTTACAGTGTGTTTGCTGTGTGTCAGTTGTGTGTGCGTGATGTAAATAACCTCTATTTGCTTCTATGGGGTTGAAATACGAGTTAAACCGGTTCACCTTCTGTGTTCTTGCCTCTGGGTGACCTGCTTCCTGCAGGCGCCACACCACAGCTGGCCACAACGACACCAGCGGTTTTGTGTTCCTCCCCCTGTGTGTGTCTGTGCTGTAGGGTCACGGTCAGGTTTAATACCAGCCATTATTTCACTCTTCACTATCTGCATGCAGGTACAGCCGAACAGGTGTCTTGTGTTTCAGAGTGCCGATGTAATTAAAGTTTGTCCTCATCTGATCTCGACCATTAAACATTTACAACAGAAACATGCATCTGTGACACCTGTGCCTCTTTCTCTCTTTACAGTGCAGCAGTGACTATGCTCCAGTGTGTGGATCTAACGGCGAGAGCTATGAGAACCACTGTCTTCTGCGCAAAGATGCCTGCAAATTGCAGACAGAGGTGCTGCTGGTGTCAGAGGGCGCCTGCCCTGTTGGTATGTTCCTTTGTCGTAGAGGGGACTGTGTGTGTATCGAAGAACGTCTCCAAAAATGAAAACTATCCCATAATTTACTCACTCTCAAGCCATCCTAGGTGTAAATTACTTTTCTTCTTTCTTCTTCCTCCAACACAATTGGAGTTATATTAAAAAATATTCTGGCTCTTCCAAGTTTTATAATGGGAGTGAATAGTAACCGATATTTTGAAGCCCAAAAAAGCATATGCATCCATCCATAAAAGTAATCCATACAGCTCCAGGGGGTTCATGAAAGCCTTCTGAAGCAAATCGATGGGTTTTTGTAAGTAAAATATCCATATTTATATCTTTATAAACTAGAATCACTGGCTTCCGTATGAAAGTCGATTCCAGTGGAAGAGTGAGCATTGACGACTGCAGAGGTTAGAGCAAAACAAAACACAGGTCAAACATTTGAAGTCTAAAACGAGAATTTTTAAAGAGAAATGTTGGAGGAGCTTGAGTTTGTTGCCCAGCCCTATTTGTTTGAACCACGAGAGGTGTTTACTCTCATCTAAGCTTACTCTACTCCTATAAAGTTATAAATATTAATATTTTTCTTACAAAAACCCATAGTTTCTCTTCAGAAGGCTTTTATTAACCCCTTGGAGCTGTATGGATTACTTTTATGATGGATGGATGTGCTTTTTTGGGCTTCAAAATATCGGTTAGGCTACTATTCACTGCCATTAAAGTTTGGAAGAGCAGGAATATTTTTTAATATAGCTCAGATTGTGTTTGACTGAAAGAAGATAGTCATATACACCTAGGATGGCTTGAGGATGAGTAAATTATGGGATAATTTTCATTTTTTGGTGAACTAACCCTTTAACACTTTTTACAACAAGGTTCTGTTTGTTAATGCATTAGGTTTCATGAACTAACAAGGAACAATACTTTCTAAATATTCTCATACTAATACATTTTTAACATTTCAAGTTGTATAAATTTATATTTGCTAATGTATTATAAAAATTGTACCTTATTGTAGTGTTACCAAATCTTTAGAAAATAAAATAATTGTAATATAAATATAAAAATATATATTTAATATAAAACAAATCATTTTTTGTATTGTTGTCCAGTGAAACTAATCTAAAAATCTTTAAAACAAGATTTGTGTATTTGAGGAGCAAACCAGCCATAAAGACATATGGCTGGTTATTCAGAGTTTTTTTTTTACTTAGAATTTATTTTTAATTTTTCTTTCTTGGCTCAAAATGTACCCAAAACATAAGTTTAAGCAGAAGCAAGATTTATGGATTTAAACATAAAAAACAACAGCAGCAGCAATAAGACTGTTGTTAAGATTTAAAAAAAAAAATGTTTTAAGGATGTATAAATATTGGATTGACTAGAATATAAGACAAAAAATTCTGTTTGTGTTCAGTATAGCAATATTGGATCAGTTTTAAACAGAGATTTGACAATAATTAAATTTGATTCCACATCATAAAAATGAATGACTGTGGCCAGACTTTTCAGGCAAGTGAATTTTGAATGCAACTTACCAACCAACCAACAAATAAATAAATGCATGCAAATATACATATGTATGTTTATCTTTAATAATACAGTTGCACAAGGGAATTGAACCTCAGTCGTTTTGCACATTTAAAGAACTGGTATTCCCTCAATAATAAAAAAAAATATATATAGTATAGAGTTAGGCTCAGAATTGCTCTATTTTCACACATAGGCATTAGAGCTTTTCCAATAAGTGGCAACAAATTCAAAGATAAATTTAACTGCAATCTCCCATTAGCAGGGAGCAGTGATATGACCATGTGCCCTCGACGCTCAGAGGTGCAACATTCCACAGTGAAATATCCAGCGGGTTCAATCTGAGTTCTGACTTGTGGCAGTACTCAGGTTCCTTAGAGCCACACCATGGAGGAAATAACAGCGATTATAAGCTAAAGTAATGATCATTCACTGACGGCTAATGGCTAGTGAGAGTGACGAATGCACCTGGTGTCGAGTGAAATACAGACACAGTTGGTTCTGAATGTTAATGCTGATAATGACACTTGTGAAACTGGGATATACACTCAGCGGCCACTTTTTTGAAGTACAAACTGAGCATCAGAATGGGGAACAAAGGTGATTTAAGTGACTTTGAACATGGCATGGCTGTTGGTGC
The DNA here is from genome assembly GCA_037101425.1 of Elopichthys bambusa. Classification (NCBI taxonomy): domain Eukaryota; kingdom Metazoa; phylum Chordata; class Actinopteri; order Cypriniformes; family Xenocyprididae; genus Elopichthys; species Elopichthys bambusa. The sequence continues at coordinate 29,653,974 of CM074440.1, read as the reverse complement.
CAGATGGGCTGGTCTGAGTATTTCAGAAACTGCTGATCTACTGGGATTTTCACACACAACCATCTCTAGGGTTTACAGAGAATGGTCAGAAAAAGAGAAAATATCCAGTGAGTGGCAGTTCTGTGGGGAAAAATGCCTTGTTGATGCCAGAGGTCAGAGGAGAATGGCCAGACTGGTTCCAGCTGATAGAAAGCCAACAGTAGCTGGGTTTCCATCCAAACGTGAAGCGAATCTTTTTAAAGTTAGCAAAAAACAAATGCGAATTAGGTGCTTTTCCATCAAGTTGTTTGAGCAGATAACAGTGGTATTGGTAACCTATAACCAACAGTAAATAAAACACCATCAGCGGAAACAGCCAATTTGTCACATGGTTTTTAATGTTCGCTACATCAGAATTTATTTGGCAAATGCGTTTCCATCTCCCTTTATTCGCTTCAACTCTTTTTCACACAAGTCAAAAACCACCAAGTGAGCGTAGAAAACGTTTTTGCGAATTGAGGGATTTTTTTTCCATCACTCGTTTCAATTTGAATACTTTAAATTGCGCATAAAAACAGAGCAAAAAATACTTTAATGGACACATAGCTAGTAACTCAAATAACAACTTGTTACAACTGAGGTCTGCATCTCTGAACACACAACATGTCGAACCTTAAAGCAGATGAGCTACAGCAGCAGAAGACACACCGGGTAACCCCTCTCAGCTAAGAACAGGAAACTAAGGCTACAATTCACACCGGCTCACGAAAATTGGACAGTAGAAGATTGGAAAAACATTGCCTGGTCTGATGAGTCTCAATTTCTGCTGCGACATTCAGATGGTAGGGTCAGAATTTGGCGTAAACAACATGAAAGCATGAATCCATTCTGCCGTGACATGGTTCAGGTGTAATGGGGTGTAATGGTGTAGGAGATATTTTCTTGGCACACTTTGGGCCCCTTAGTACCAATTGAGCATCGTTTAAACTCCACAGCCTACCTGAGAATTGTTGCTGACCATGTCCATCCCTTTATGACCACAGTGTACACATCTTCTGATGGCTACTTCCAGCAGGATAACAACTTTTAGTCACAAAGCTAAAATCATCTCAAACTGGTTTCTTAAGTTCATTATACTCATATGGCCTCCACCACCTTTGGGATGTGCTGGAATGGGAGATTCACATCATGGATGTGCAGCCTACTAATCTGCAGCAACTGTGCGATGCTATCATGTCAATATGGACCAAAATCTCTGAGGAATGTTTCTCACACCTTGTTGAATCTATGCCATGAAGAGGCAAAAGGGGGTCCAACCTCGTACTAGCAAGGTGTACCTATAAAGTGGCCAGTGAGTGTATAATAATCAGGAAAAAATCTGGGGGAAGTGTACAGTATGAGTATAGAGCTATACATTTAATGTGAATTGTATAGATAAATTGGTCTTCAAAGACTTTAATGACAGATGTTTGAGTGCATATTAAAATCTCTGGGTTTTGATCGTGAACATTTTGGCAAATCTGAGCACAGTTTGTGACATTGATGTGATCGCTTCTGAAATTTGGATTTCACTGCTATACAGCAGAAACAGTGTGAAAGCTGTTGCAGCTCCCCTTGCACGCTGCTAATGCGTGTGGTGTGAAACAGACCATAAGGATTTACATAATTTCAATTTTTTTTTACTTTTGCAAAGACATTTTTGTGCAGGATAAAGTTTGTTTTGCTCAGGGAGACAGTTGAGACGCTGGTTTGACATTCTGACAGTGTGACACTTCAGGTGATCTTGTGATGGCAGCCAATTCCAACCCATCTCAAATGGTACAATATCACAGTGGAAGAGAGGAAGAGAAACAGAGCACAGTGCTGACAGCAGTCACCGCTGAAGATCTGATACTCTAATGTTCACCGAAATTGAATCTTTAAATAACATTTTATACCAGAAACGATTTTTGTTTGTTTTCATTCCTTCACCTATTTTCCTTTTCTCTCTCATTTTAGTCTCTTTCTTTCACCTTTTCTTCATTATCTGATCAATTATCTGAAGTGTAGAGACAGCTTTAGGAAGCCTATTCAGAAAAGCTCCGGGGAATCACAACCAGGCTTGTGTACTGCTATAATGGCAAATGACTTTGTTCCACCTCTTTACATTTTTCTCACACAGATACACACTTCTTCTCATTAGAGGTGACTTCCTGTGAACACACACACACACAAAGTATTTTGGTCCAGCTAATATGTCCTCTTTTTGTCCTCTGTCTCTAGATTAGCCCAGTTTTTTTCATATTTTATTAAATGAGGAATGCGGCTAATTCAATCAAGAACAATGATACATGTATAATAATAAATATCTATGTATAAAGAGGCTTAAATTCAGTTGTAGTTGTATGCTATAAAAAATATTTTTAGTTATTGATAAGCTTACACTACTGTTCAAAAATGTAAGTCAGTAAGAATGTTTAAAAGAAAGAAAGCATTGAATTGATCAAAGGTGACAGTAAAAACATTTATAATGTTACAAAAAGATTTCTATTTCAAATAAATACTGTTCTTTTGAACTTTCTATTTATCTGTGAATACTGAAAACGAATCATGGTTTCCACAAAATATTAAGCGGCACAACTATTTTCAACATTGATAATAATAGGAAATGTTTCTTGAGCAGCAAATCAACATATCAGAATGATTTCTGAAGGATCATGTGACATTGAGTAATGATGCTGAAAATTTAGTTTTGCCATCACAGAAATAAATTACATTTTAAAATATATTCAAATAGAAAAGTTATTTTAAATTGTAATAATATTTCACAATATTACTGTTTCACTTATCTTGCTCAACAAGCCTAAGATACTTCTCTCAAAATCAGAAAACAAATATTAAAGACCACAAACTTTTGAACGGTAATCCCATAGATTATAGAAAATTATATTTGTTTGATCATTTTTTTCTTTCAATAACTTGGGTAATAGGAGACTATAATTTGTGTAATTTCAAGGAATGTTACAGTTAATGTAATGGGAGAAAATAACACGTAACAGGGCTGCATGCAAAATGTGGGACACAGTTAATTGCTTTTCATCAGCTCAGTAGATTTGGAACAGGCCACAATTCCCATTTTAAAGGATTAGTTCACTTTCAAATGAAAATTACCCCAAGCTTTACTCTCAAGCCATCCTAGATCTACGTATATGACTTCCTTCTTTTTGATGAACACAGTCGGAGTTACATTAATAAATATCCTGACGCATCTAAGCTTTATAATGGCAGTGAACGGGACCAATGAGTTTGAAGCTCAAGAAAGTGCATCCATCCTTCATAAATGTACTCCACACGGCTCCGGTAACATATCTAGCTTTCGCCAGACCGTCTTCTGTATTCAACTTACAAAGAAAGTGTAACGCCTCTCGCTTTTCAAAACGCTTACACTACGTCCTACGCGACGTCAGTTATGCCTTTTTTTTGTACGTTGAATACGGAAGGCAGTCTGGCAGAAGCTAGATATTTTACTTTATAACTTGTTAAATATGGATATTTTTCTTACACAAACGCATCACTTTGTTTCAGAAGGCCTTTATTAACCCCCCAGAGCCGTGTGGAGTACGTTTATGATGAATGGATGCACTTTCTTGAGCTTTAAACTCGTTGGTCCCGTTCACTGCCATTATAAAGCTCGGATGCATCAGGATATAACTGTGTTCATCAGAAAGCAGAAAGTCATATACACCTAGGATGGCTTGAGGATGAGTAAAGCTTGGGGTCATTTTCATTTTAAAGTGAACTAAGAGACAGACAGTAGCCCCCAGTTTCACAGACAAGGCTTAAGCCTCCTAGACTAAAATGCATGTTTGAGCCGTTTTAACTGAAAGTTACTTGCACTGGCATATCTTAAAATATGTCAGTGCCATTGTTTTGTCTCAAGATGCACATCAGTTATGTTTTTTTTCTAAGGCACGTTTATAAAAGCTACTTAAACTAAGGCCTAATCCTGGCTTAATCTAAACCCTGTCTGTGAAACCATGCCTAGATGGGTTTAAAACAAACTGCTTTTCAATTTTATGTTTGATACAACATATATAACAAAAAACAGTGAAATGTGGAATGTAGAGTCCCAGACATGGTAGAAAAACAGCCATCTGTGTATGTCTGTGTGTGATGCAGAGATGTGGGGTTGTTCAGAGGCAAAGGCAGTAATCAGTGTCAAGTAAAGTGGGCTACATTTCCTCACAGACCACAAATCATTGTGTGTGCTATATGGGTGTACACAAATCTGTGTGTGTGTTTGGAGACAGAATAAACACAGGTCACACTGTTCTCAAATTGATCACCCATTACTTGTAAAGAAGAGAAAGATAGCGGGAGGTAGTTATAAATCAGACCCTGTGTGTGTGTGTGCATGTGTGTGTGTGTGTGTGTGTGTGTGTGTGTCCGTGTGTGTGCGCTGAGGAAAGGGGCAAAGCTAGAGGAAGATGGAATCGGAAAAGTCATCATTAGTATAATCCATCAGAACATCTAGACGCTCCCCACAGAGTAGTTTGAGAGAGAGAGAGAGAGAGAGAGAGAGAGACGGGCAGAGAGATAGAGACAGTCTGATGTAATACCAAAAGGACAGACCCAGACAAATAATTTGGCTAATTATGGAAGATCATGAGTGCACCAGGGATTGGTCTGATCAGCAAAGGGAACGAGGAATGATCTGGAGAATGAAAACGCAGATTGAAGATGAAGAAATGAGATGCTGAATACATAGAGCCTCTGTCTCTGTCTTTCTATTTCAGACAGCTGAAGTGTCACAGGTTCAGTGTAATGTGGTCCTGTAATTGAGTCCCTCATTAAAACCAGAGCCTCATGAATATGAACGAGCTCAGTCTCATTTGCATACCTCCGACTATTTGTGTTACCTGTGACCCAGCAGGGGACACAGAAGTTTGGGAAAGAGAAAGAGAGTGAGAGAGAATCAGTGAGAGACTGAAAGGGTAAGGAAGAGGACATTGCAAAATATCGTTTTCTTTATCTGTTCTTTTATTTTGTCTTTCTTTCTTTTTTTAAATAAATGTGTGTTGAATTTACATGATTTAATCATTTATATTGGTTCCACATGATCTGTTTAATTTACACAAAAATAATTTGTTCAAGTAACTTTAATATTATGAAATATTATTTTTTAAAAGGTTATTTTTAAGTGACCCGATTAGTCTCAAAAAAATTTTTTTGTTTCCCTGACATAATTAATTTATTCAGCTTCATATATTTTGTATCACATCAATGAATTATAAAAATGTACTTGCTAGATAACAAACTATTAACTTTTTTTTTTCTGAACTACACTCTCCACTCTCCTACACCCAGTGTAATTGAAAGAGTTTCCAACATATCTGAACATTAAACACTATTAAGTTTTTTCTCATCCTGCTCAAAAACACACAAAATAGTAGTTAATTTCAACATTTTTACTCTCCCCATTAAGTTCCATGCAAAAACTACAGTTTCAGTAATGTCAACAACAAAAATGCTAGTAAACATAATTGATACATAATTTACTCTACATTTCAGAGAATTGCATTAATATTAATTGAAAGGAAAGAAATTATGAAAATATTTCTGAGAAGCAAATTTATATAAGATAATACTGTTACAAAGCTGTTTTCTGAGATGATACCCTGAATTAAGTTTTTTTTCCCCCACTCTATTGGCAGATCATTTTTCTTGTTTCAATCATAAACCACAAAGTTCAGGTAGATTTTTTATAATTTGTGTTTTCCAAATCAATATAATTCTTCTAATTACTTTCTATTTACATTCTATTTTTTGCATAGTCACAGTATGCTTTTTTGTGTGTGTGTGTGTGTGTGTGTGTGTTATCTTTTTCCCACCATCTAAACATTAAAAAAGAAAATATATGTACAGTACTGTTCAAAAGTTTGGTGTCGGTAGGATTTTTAAAAATGTTTTTAAAAGAAGTCTCTTATGCTCACCAAGGCTGCATTTACAGTATAAATACAATAAAACAGTAATAATGTGAAATACAATTACAATAAATAGTAGTGCTGTAGTGATTCATGTATGTTGACTTTACTATCCTCCTTATGGTATGAATCTATTAAATTAAATGATCCCCACTTTTTTAAAATCTATTTTATATTATTCTTTTTTCATGTTTTTGCAGCCTAAAATTACTGAATTTTCAGCAGCTTTTCTCAAAATTTGCGGTGATATTTGCGGAATTTCTTGTTGTTTTGCAGTGAAAATATACTACAGACAACATTCTTCTAATATTGTTATTACTTTTCTGACCTCGAGAACCATTGCTGGTCTCCAGACTAATATTTGAGGGCAGCAGCACCGGTGCCATTAGTGGCAACAACTTTTATTATTATCATTCATAATGTCTAAATGTAAAATAATAAATATTTAAAAAATATATTAGAGAGTGGAAATGGCTAATAAGCCAATAAGTGCTCATCTGCAGCCATCTACTAGAGTGGCAATTTATTTTTATTTTTATTTATTTTTAAATAAATGTTTGCTTTCCTACATCGTGAAACTTTTAGTTTTATAAATGGGGACAACCTATTAAGGATGAACAAATAATGTTTTGATCATTACATTAAAAATAACATTCAAATTGGGTAATATTTAAAGCTTTTAAGTGCTGGGAAAAGTTGTGTTAAAGGGTTAGTTCACCCAAAAATTGAATTTCTGTCATTAATTACACACCCTCATGTCGTTCCAAACCCGTAAGACCTTCGTTCATCTTCAGAACACAAATTAAGATGGAAATTTTGATGAAATCCGAGAGGTTTCTGAACCACACATAGACAGCAACGTCATTGCACCTTTCAAGGCCCAGAAAGGTAGTAAAGACATTGTTAAAATTGTCCACATGACAACAGTGGTTCAACCTTAATGTTATGAAGCGACGAGAATACCTTTGTGCACAAAAACAAATATACTGAGTCAGCGTTCTGACGTAGAATGCGGAAGTGCTACACTGTTTACTACATTAACAACGTAGAAGAATGACAGAGAAGAGAAGAAATTATTGAATAAAGTCTGTTTTGCGCACAAAAAGTATTCTCGTCCCTTCATAACATTAAGGTTGAACCACTGTAGTCACATGGACTATTTTATCGATGTCTTTACTACCTTTCTGGGCCTTGAAAGATGCAATGACGTTGCTGTCTATGTGTGGTTCAGAAACCTCTTGGATTTCATCAAAAATATCTTAATTTGTGTTCTGAAGATGAACGAAGGTCTTACGGGTGTGGAACAACATGATAAGTGAGTAATACTGACAGAAAATTAATTTTTGGGTGAACTAACCCTTTAAACAATTTTAAAAGCAATTTAAAAACATTAGACCATTTCTGCCAAAAGGTATTTCTGTTAGTGTTACAATTTGCAAGCAATCATATCATTACTGCATGACATAAGCTGATTGGCCTCTGCTGAACCTGCAGCCAATGAGATTGCTTGCTCAATGTTTAAATAGTCTTGATTGTTCTCAGAGTTCCTCTGAAACCCTCCACCTCCCCCAGCTCCACCTGCCTAGATCTGCTACGGGATTTATGTATGTCTATTTATGCAGCAGCAGCATATCTTACATGCTCACAGCAGCGTGTCTGTGTATCTGTTAGCAGTAGCAAGTCCATACTTACTCTGCAGCAGCAATAATCAGCAGCAGCATAGCAGATCTAGTCCGCCAAAACCAAATACATTAACATTGTTATATTCAATAACATGCCAAAACTACTCTGAGAGATGTCATGATTTAACTAAAATTAATTATTTTGCAATAATGACCAGCTGGCTGTACATTATCCCTTACTTAGAAGGGTTAAGATACTTTTACTGAAAAACAAGACAAAAATACTGATTAAGAAAAGTATTTTTGCAGTGGAGCAAGAGAGGCACAGTTTGGAATTAAAGGAATAACACATTAAGGCCTCGCCATCCTGTGGCCATCTCAAACGAAAATTTATATTTGTTCTGGGCGGGGAATAATTGGTGGAGTGATTGATGGGAGGGCACAGAGCTATAAGCTGCTCCTCTCCATCATAACAAATTGATGAATGTCAGATTTTCCCAAAGCTGCCGTCAAGCCCAGGGGCGGATGGCGAAAAAGACTGAGAGCGAGAGAGTATAGCACAGTCTAGTCATATCGGTTGTGTCCTTGAACTTGAGAGAGAGAAAGTGGGGTTATCTGGGGCTACTTTTTGTTTTCACCTCAAATGAAAGCACACAAACTCCATTATTTATATTTTGAGAGGTACAGATGCAGCCGGGGGACAGATTTATAAGTATTAAAAATTGGAAATAAGGTGACAGCCAGCCTCCCTCCCCTTCCTCTCTAATGTATACATTTCCCTCTATAGTTCTTATTCTTTCACTCTCTCAGTTCTCAGTTCTACAAATCAAATACATTGGGCTCATAAAAGCTCAGTTTAAATCCTGGGTATGTTCTAGAATTAGAAGCCTCTAGTGTACGTTTGTGTTCTATAAATGCCTCTTTTAAGTAGGGCTAAGAGAGGAGTGCACTGTGCCACATTGACTTTTGTTCCGCATGATGTCTGTGATATTGCTTCTATTGTTCTCCTCTGCTCTGTCTGTGCACTCAGATAAAGCTATAAAGATTCATAACAGATAATGTGGTTATTGGGAAAATGGCACAACAGGTAAATTTGTATTTGTAATCTAAGCATGCACTAAACAGAATGAAACAGACCACATGGGAGGCAAAATTCTGAAGATTTTTCTGCCCAAGAACTGGCCAGTTAGGAACAGACCATCTAACCTACAAAGTGACAGCTTTATGTGACTTTTACATGACTGAATTTATGCTTCTAAATGCATTATCTAAAATACATTTTGATCTATAAGCTTATGCAAGTGGCGTAGTGCAAATCCGCGGGCGGTGGGGAGGAATGGGTGGATATTTATATAATATTTAGCTATTTAAAACGGGTAAATATAAATAAAATGCAATGAATATGTCACGTTTAGATTAGTTTTGTTCATGGACTTTCAGTTTGCTTTTCATTTGTCTCATGTTCCTTTGTTCAGTTTCCCGCCACTCTCCCTGGCTACGGTTAGTTAGTTCACCTTAGTTCATATGTAGCAACTGTGTTCCATTAATCATCATCTTCATTTGTGTTTACTATATAAGTTGGTCCCTCACAATATCTTATGAAGCAAAACGATGCTAATACTAATACTGGTATTTTAAAAATGCTAATATTTGAATCTTTTTTAACTATAAACCGTAATATGCCAACAATCGTACACAGGTTCCTGAGAGCGTTGTGAAGTGCTACGTCGGCATTCTGAAGCTCACACGAGAAGTGATGTGGAAGAACAGAGGACCATCACTTCCCTTGCAAGCTTCACAATGCGCTTACATCACATTTCACAACATCCTGATGTTTACTTCGATTGTGAACTCATGAATGCTTGTATGAACTCATGAATGCTCGTATGACAGTTGGCCTAAAACAATGGTTTTTAGGTCAAAATGTTTAAAGTATTCGAAAAAAGTAAATAAAATATTTGTGTTCGCTTTGTGTGGTTTATGAAGCATCAACTTTGGGGTTCCCAGGACTTGCATATGGACTCACATGAATTGATTATTTTTCTAAAAATCTTTGTTTGTGTTTATCTGTTTTATTTTAGGGTGGAGTATACCTTTAAAGGGATAGTTCACCCAAAAATGAAAATTCTGTCATAATTTACTCACCCTCAAGTTGTTCCAAACCTTTTCTTTGTTCTGCTGTACACAAAGGAAGATATTTGGAAGAATGTTTGTAATCAAGTAGATCTCGCCCCCCATTGACTACCATAGTATTTTATTTTCCTGCTAGGGTAGTCAATGGGGGGCGAGACCTACTTGATTACAAACATTCTTCCAAATATCTTCCATTGTGAACAGCAGAACAAAGAAATTCATACAGATTTGGAGCAACTTGAGGGTGAGTAAATTATGACAGAATTTTCATTTTTGGGTGAACTATCCCTGTTTGACATTATGCCTCTTTTTTCATTATTAATTAAACAGCATTACAGCATTTTTCCTACAGTTTTCTTAGTGAGCAAAGGGGGTTCAAATCCCAACCTAATTAATTTTAATAAAGTGAAAATTGCAACTGAACTTGACAGCCAGTAATCAATAAGCACTTTGTGTTCCACAAGAAAGAAAAAAAAAAGAAAAAAAATCATAGAAGTTAGACACAACGTGCACAGCTGGGTAGATGATGACAGAATTTTCCGTTTGATGCAAATGATCTGCAAATGGATCGACTCGATTAGACAGATGGATTTTAGATGTGTGAATGGATGATTATTGCCACCTTTTGTATCTATGAGTGTGCATGAATATAAGTAATCTAATTACCAAATATATCGTCATTTTGTTTGTAAGATGGATTCAGAATTGGTTCAAAAACACAACTACATCTATTTGAATGGACATTACACTTCTGTTCCTGACCATCTGTTTTTCTGCTTTGTAGATGCTGGCTCTGGATCAGGGGATGATGGTGAGTATTTTCAACTCGTCTCTAATTAATACGGAGCGTTACAATAATGATCTCGCTTTGTCTGTTCATATACGCACACACATAGATGCTCATACTGAGTTTGGACGACAGCAGCTTCTGTCCGCCTCTCTTGATAGATGTGAATATGCCAGCGGTACTTATGAAGCGGATCCAGGATGAAGAATTTCACTCTAGAGCATGGCTAATTAAAAAGAGATACAGGATGGGGTGATGGGAAGATCTAGAAAGAGAGAAACAGAAGAAAGAGAGAGGGAGGGATGCTCTGAAGTGAGGGAAGATATATCTATTATGAAATATTAGAAAGTTCAACTGATCAGTTTGGAATGAATGTGAAACAAGGAATGGAGAGAGAGATAAAATGTGAAATAGTAGCCTTTTGTTATATCATATTGCATGTTTTTATCAAAATTTGCATTTTTGATCAAGTTTTGTGTAAAAATGTCTTCACTTTTGATAAAATGATGAGACACAAAAAAGTAATCTGAAAATTGTTCCTGATATTACTTTAGGTACATTCATCAAGATCAAGTCAAGCACATTTAATGCAGTAAACTCTATGTTTGGAATAGCATACTAACATACTGCTCTTTCTATTTCAGCAGTATATAGTATGTTTACTGTGCACAGTTATTGTATGCAGGGAATACACACACACAAAGTACAAAATCTAAAATCAAAAGGAACTAATATGGACCATTTAGGTACTAATATGTACTATTAAGGTACTAATATGCACCCTGCTGCTGCATAAGGAATAGTTCAACCTAAAATGAAAGTTACGTCATTTACTCACCCTGGTGTTGTTCTAATGCAGTATGCTGTTCTTTCCTTTTTGGACCACAAAAGGAAAAAAAAAATCTCCCACTTGTGCTCGTCCATATAATGGCAGTGAATAGCGAAAGTATCACATGCAACACGTGTCATATATCCCACATGTTCTGGTGGTATACCATAGGGCAGGGCTATTCAACTGGCAGCCCGCCAATCATCTTCATCCGGCCAGTGGGCACCCACACCACTAATCCTACCCAAGACTACCAAGCGTATTATATGCACGCCATAAAGTGCGTATCATATGCACGCCAAAACTCATTTTGCGTTTATTCCCGGTCACCATTATTAAACAGCGTTACGACATCCAGTAAGAAATGTTTCAATTCGACACACACCTCTCGGTTACAAACTACAAAACACTTGATGATTAAACTAGTTTTAAATCGGATGAAACAGCCTCAACATTCCCAACAATGAGGAAAACAGGAGAAACGTGCCATGAATGAAGATAGAAGACTTTTAAATCCCAAAATCACCACCCTTACAAACATTTACCATGAATGAACAGTAATAATTTACCATGGATTGTGGAAATGTGGTATATTTATATTGAATACCATGTTGTAGCCATTTATATTGCAGCCTAATAAATATTAGCCTAATAAATATATTTATTAGATGGGTAGGGGAATATATAATTAATTTCTTTGTGAAGGTGTGTATAGTTTTTACCTGCATTATAGGCCTACATAACATATCATAATTATCACAGTGGTAGTAGTGAGTAGCCATGTATGGTTTTACCTGTTGTTACCAAGTCTCACTGTCAGAATATTTTCATTTAAGCCTATATTAATTATAGATAAAATAATTCTTACCAATAAGAAACCTCCCCCAATGGATATATTTACCTCAGAGAAGAAAGTACATGGATTGAATTTCATGTTGCAAAAAAAAAAAAAAAAAAAAAAGCTTGATGCTGGTCGCTATTCACTGCCTTTATATGGACGAGCGCGACTTTTTCCTTTTTCGTTTTGTGGTCTGAGAAAGCAAGAAAGGCATACAGCATTAGGAGAACACCAGGGTGAGTAAACAATGACAATTTTGATTTTAGGGTGAAATATCCCTTTAAGGGGAAAATAAGTTACAAAGGTACCTTAAAGGTTTAGAATTAAAGAATTAAAAATTAAAATTAAAGAATTAAAATTTCCTGATAATTTACTCCCCCATGTCATCCAAGTTGTTTATGTCTTTCTTTTTTCAGTCGAAAAGAAATTAAGGTTTTTGAGGAAAACATTCCAGGATTTTCTCCATATAGTGGATGTCAACTGTTACCAACAGTTTGAAGGTCCAAATTGCAGTTTCAGTGCAGCTTCAAAGGGCTCTACACAATCCCAGATGTCATTTTCTAAAAAAAATAAAATAAAATGTATATACTTTTTAACCACAAATGCTCATCTTGCACTGCTCTGCGATCATCACTTTGGAA